>OZ007596.1:91224620-91739620 GCA_963931845.1 Maratus michaelseni | reverse complement strand
ATTTTATTTTAGTACAATTTCTATCTATCAATAAAAATATATTAATATATATTAATATATATTGAGCTCTTCAAAATACAATTCTTATAAAAATGTTACTGATCTCCAAATGTTACAAACTATTTTAACAAGAAAAATATATATTATCATTAGAAATTTAAATAAAAGACTATTTTCACTATATCAAAGCAATTTTGTTAATAATAAAATATTGTGAAAATATCATGTATCATTATTTTAATAATGAATGTTTCTTTTTAAATGTGATATATTTTTTGTTTTTAGCTAGGTGCTTTCGTAATTATATAAATACGTAGCACCTATAGTCGTCGTCTGGTCCGTCCGTACGTCCGTCCATTTGTCCGCATCTAACAGCGCAAAAACTACCCAACCAAATAATTTGAAATTTAATATATATAATCGATGCAGAATTTTGTCGAGTCATTTCAAATTTTATGAAAATCGAATCAAAACTTAAAATGTTATTAATGAAAGTTTTCTTTATTCTGTTAAATCCTATCATATTCATATGTAATCTATATAATAAAAGCGCAAGTCATGGGGCTGAGGAAAACAAATACGGGCTAACCACTTCTTTTTTCATATGGCAAGCGGCCATTTTTATTCAAAATTATTTAATCGAATAAAATTACACAAAAGATACATTTTTAGAAAGCTCGTTCAGAAAAATTGTTTGCTTGAGAATCAGTTACATTCAACAATGTATAGATTCTGTGATAACTTCAGTGAAAATCAGGTTAACCGAAGAGATCTCAATCCATTAGAGTAAATAAACACAGGAGATTCGTTCATTATGAGTCATAAAAATACTAAGCCATGGAGGTAATCATTCGCAAAGTAAGATCTCCATGGTGAAAAAAAAATCCGCATTTGTAAACGTGGCATACATAACAAGGAAAAAAAAAAAAAAAAAAAAAAAAAAAGCATGCTCATTTCGCTTCTAGCAGACGACATAATTCATTTCACTGAAATAATGAGGATGATTTTTTTTTTTTTTTACATTGTGAAACTAGTTATAAGACGAACGCACCTCATATATCACGTTTAACGCACAATTTCCAACTTTTTTAATTGTTTGAGACGTAAATGAATTAACGAAAAATCCATCTCCCCCCCCCCCAATTGTGAGATAATCCTTTCCCCCTACTTCATTCTCTCTTCACTGCGAAAATATAATTTATACTTGTGGAATATTTTGTTCAATTGGTTCGCTTGCAGGGCCGAAACTATGATATTTTTTCACCCGAACAAGCATGAATTTTGGTACTCCCCCTCCCCCTCCTTTCCAAAATAAATTTATAAAAAGAAGTTTTCAATCTATTCCTTTAATTTTTCCGCTATTCACATCCATGACACCCTAAATAGTAATACCTAAAAATTGCAGTTTTATATATAAAAATGTCTTTGTACATGTGTTAGAGAGATGTGAGTTACAAGTTGCAGGATAAAAAGAAAATACATGAGAATACTCTTATAACTTTTAAATGCCTGTGTGATTTGGTAAATTTTCAGACGAGATTTTCATGATCAGACTTTTCATGAATTTTCAGACGTGATTAACCAGGAAGTTGCGATGTCAATATATTATGCATTATGAAGTTATACAAGCTTAAACGTTCAACAACGGGAATTACGGGTTAATCATAACAGCCAATTTTTTACCTACTTACTTTTACAATTATTTATCTACTGATTTGGATCTCTCTCCCCCCCCCCCCCATCCACACACACAAACTTATGAGGTCCAGTGCCCCGTATGCCGTTGCCTTAATCTGGCTCTATGATCACTTAGGTCCAGTTCAATATCCTCTGTCGATAGAGTTAAAGTATATAGATTTGGGGCCTTCCAAGTTTATGAGCCTTAGACCAGTACCCCGTGTGTCCATGTCTTAATCTGGCCCTGTGACTACTTAGGTTCGGTTTAATTGTCCTAGCAGATATTATATTAATAAGGTTAAAATTGCGACATAAAAAATTAATACTTTTTTTCTGCTTTTATATCATGTGTTTTTTTGAAAATTACATTAAATATTTATTTCTTGATTACTATCGTCTAGGAATTCCTTAAAAGATGTAATATTTTCGAAAACTTTACTTTGTACCTGTAAAAAAGTTTCTGCCATGCTACTTTACCACAGAATGAAAGAATTTTCTGATACAATATTAAAAAAAAAAAAAAAAAAAAAAAAAAAAAAAAACTGTCTTCATTTAGTAAAAGGAATGTATATTTCAGGATTTTTTTTTTTTTTTTTTTTTTTTTCATTTCTTTTCACCCGAAAAAGCGTTTTTGCTCCAATGTTACTATGTATATAAGACATTCATGTATTCTTATTCTAGTCGACATTTTTTCCAGTTTGTATATTAGATATATCTTTGTATATTGCTAACTGATGGTTATCATATTATTTTGATGGTTCGCTTGACAACTAATGTAAGAGATACTTAACAAATTTTATATGATAGATAATTATTGTTATATATAAATAATAATAATAATAATAATAATAATAATAATCTTTAGTTTTATGCAATCTGAATTAAAATATCAGAAACAGTTATTGTTGTGTTTGAAAATTATTTTCTAACTGTGACACAAAGTTTAAGCGGTATCTATAAATATTCAATGCATGTATATGCAATATTGTTGATATCAGCTTAAACAAAAATAAAAAATAAAACTTTTTTTTTTCTTTTAATGAGCAATTATAGTAAAATTTATATGCATTTTCTAAAAAAAATAAAAAATAAATAAAAGATTATGATATCTATTTTCTTTTTCTTTCTTCTTTTAAAGAAATTAAAAGAAAAAAAAAAATCTTTAAAAGGTATTTAAAGAATTCTTCTGTAAAGGTAAAAAAAGGAACAACACAATATCATTTTCTTCATTGGAGAACACCTTTTAACAAGCATTCATTTACTACTTGAAAATATCCCCGAATTTTAGCAGATGTTAAAGGGACGCTTTTTATTATCTAAAGCGATTTGCACACCCTCCCAGTCCTTTGTCTAAGTTCCTGCTGACAACATATGGCTGGTCAGTGAAATCTGGTAAAAAGGTGCGGCGGGCGCGTGAAATTCCGCTGAGGTGAATAAGAGTCTCAGTCAGTAGGACAGGTGTGTCAATACCCCAAGTTTAAAGAGCAGGTTTTTTTTTTTAACATTATTAAATAATATATTTTTTATTTAATTTATTTTATTGTGCGTTGATGCATTACCGTTCCTCTTGCTTTTAATATTCCATTGCAGAATATATATTTAATTTTAGAATATTCTTTTCTCCTTTAAATATGAATCAATAAAAGTTTTAATGTTTATTTTATAACAAATAATTAAAAGTAGTCAAACTTTTCTATTAAAAATCTTAGATCATCGATTTTCACAGGAATTTAATTTTTAAATGTAATAAAAAGTATTGCAGTTAAAGAATTGTAATATTTAACCAAAATAATATTTTGATTTAAGTATGACCAGGCCATACAGAGGGGGGTAAAGCCGGTACAAATTACCAGGACCCGGTTCACCTAGATGGCCCAGTTTCGGTCGTGGTTTTTAAATAAAATACCAGAAAAAGAGGTAGATTTTGTAAGAAAAACTACCTATTACATTATCCCCATGTTGGAATTTCTGAAAACGTTTTACAGATCTACGCCGATAATGACTCCTAGAACCCAAAACTAACCGCAGTTCAAAACTTTATCTATTTATCTATCTATCTATATCATTTTTTTATGGGCACAACAACTTCCATAATTTTGAACACAAAACCCTCTCCCAGTTAAAAACTTTATATATATCTGTCTAGCTATCAATATAACTTTTTTATGGACACGATTACTTTCATAATTCTCCACAAATCTCTTCCAAACTGATGCATAAAATCTCGTTCAAGTTCGTTAATGGGAAAAATCGGACCAATGAGGGGGGGGGGGGAGGAAATGTTTTTTTTATGAAAACAGAAAAAAAACATAACTTCTTAATTATTATACATATCGATACATATCGATTTTAAAGTTATTATTATTTCTAGGAAAAGGGCCAAAAATTTATGCATGATAAAGTTTTGATAGGAGTTTAAGGAGCGGGATAGGAGTTGAAGAAGAACAAAACTCATAACTTCGTAAGTTCATAAGATATCAAATCAGCTTAAATTTATTACAAATATTCTTAATACTATCTGCAACTTTTATACTGACAAGTATTTTATAGAATTAAAGAATTCTCAATAAACAGGTGCTATATTGTCCGCGTCTTCGAAATCTAAATGTTCCTGAAGGCCGAGCCGTCAGGGATTTTTTATTTTACGTATAAATTTTAAATTAAAATAACTAATAAATTTAAAAAAAAATAAACTGTTAGAATTTACTAGAACGTATTTAAGGGCCGGCCAGAGGAGTCCTCACTCCAGGGCCAATACTCCCGTGTATGTGTCAAATATATAAAAGTTACGAAGCGTTTATGGCTCGTACGATAGTAATTTTAAGAATTTTCCTATCAAACCAATAAAAATAATAACAGTTAAATATTTTTGTCCCCTTTAAACAGTTAAATATTTTTTTCAAACCCTTCTTTTTACGCACTTAAAAGCACCCGCTCGCTAATGTTAATCCTATGGAGCATTATTTTTCTAATATCTCGTTTGCATTTCAATATTTTTTTAAAAAATTTTTGCATTGGATAGCAGAGATCAATCTCTATTTCCGACGTTGATTACTTTTTCGATTTTCTTTCTAGATTTTTTTTTTACGAAGATACTTTCACTTTCGGAACCGGTTTCAAAAGTGAAAGTATCTTCGTAAAAAAAAAATGCAACGAAAATCGAAAAAGTAATCAACGGCGGAAATTGAGATTGATCTCTGCTATCCAATGCAAAAAAAATTGTTTAAAAATATTGAAATGCAAACGATATATTAGAAAAATAATGCTCCATAGGATTAACATTAGCGAGCGGGTGTTTTCAAGTGCGTGAAGAGGACCCTTAACCATTTTGGGTTATTATGTTATTAGATATTTAGAGAAATAGTGTTTTATTAAAATGACCTGTTATTAAAAACAATTCTCATACCCTTTCAATAATATAAAATAAATATTCTTAAAAATTAGACACTTTAAAAACTTGAAACAAGCATAATTTTATTAATATTAGCATAAGTATCAATATTATATGTTATTTCGGATATGTATACATTTGCTTTAAAAACGTTGAAATTTCACGAAAATTTAGTTCCATTTTCATGAAATCGTGTA
This sequence comes from Maratus michaelseni, assembly GCA_963931845.1. Lineage (NCBI taxonomy): Eukaryota > Metazoa > Arthropoda > Arachnida > Araneae > Salticidae > Maratus > Maratus michaelseni. The sequence goes on along the minus strand of OZ007596.1, from coordinate 91,734,355 downwards.
CGTAATTCGCAAAATAACTGTTTTGAATAAAATGACTTTAAAAAGGAATATTCCTTATGCCGTATAAAGTTTATTTTATCAATTTCTATTCTTACACAGAGTTCTAAATTCAGCTTTGATTAAAATATTCAAACCAAATAACTTTTTAATATGAGTGAATAAAAGAGTTTTCAATTTTTCCTTATAGGTATATCCTTAAATAGGCCTTAAATGTTAATGTAACCTGAACTTTATTAAAATTATTTTGATTAAAATTCAATTATTATACAAAATGTTTTTTCAATCATTTTAGATACCTGTTTATAACATTTAAGTAATTTATTGGGTAACACCATTAGGAATGGCACTCACATGCCTTGGAATTTAAGGTTGTTTCGGAAATTGTTTTAAAAGAAATATGAATTATTTATCAAAATTCATTTACAATAATTTATTATACTACATAATATTAAAGTAGAAATATATATATTTTTTTAATTTTATATATTAAAAAATGGCGACTTGACTGATGATGGGAGGGACCGTTTCGAAAAAAGAAGGGCTAGTGGGGGACAGGATTAATCATCGTACACTTGATCTAGAACAACATAAAAAAAAGTCCAAAAGCAAGTGAAACACATAACCATTTTTAAATATGTACTAGATAGTACCCGTCAAGATTTGACGGTAAATAACTTGAAAACTCCTTTAGAAATATGCTTGTATTTTTAATTAGCTGCTTTTAAATTAATTAGGTATTGAAAATTTTATGAATTGTTATATTGTGTAAGCGATTCCTATATATAACGATAGATTTTGTTGTCAGTCCAGCCTACTCAACTTATGTAGTTAAATATTTTAAGCTTCTAATTTACATTCTATTATACTCGAATAAATTTAGCACGAATTTAACTAAAAATATTAATTGAATGATTTATTTATACTTATTACAGTCTCAAAATTAAGAAAACTATATCAATATTTAGTACTTTCTACTTTTTTTTTTTTTTTAATTACACGACTTTTAAAATTTGTCATTAATTTTATTCTTATCAGCCTAACTTTAAAATCCAGATAAATCATGGATATCAAGTTGATTTCTTTTATAATTCTTATATGAATATTTTTGTTTCTTTCCTTTTCCCTCTTTTTTTTTTTTTTTTTTTTTTTTTTTTTTTTGTAAGGAGAATAATCATATACATATCTTAGTTTTACAAATATGTCTTATTGATAATGGTCATACAAAATATAGATAACAGTTTAGATCTCTTTATTTAATCGATAACTACATGCAAATTTTTTTAATTTAAATATTTTTATATATATTTTTATAATATAAAATAAGTAATTAAAAAAATATTGGCGGTTGTTAAATTTTATTTACCACAGTCCCAATGTTTTGAAAAAATAACAATATTTAGTATTTCTTTTTTTTTTCTTTTTTTAACTACACGAGCTTTAAAATTTTTCATTAAATTAATTTTTATTAGTCTGATTCTAAAACCTAGAATTTAAAATTTGCTGTTTGCACCTAACGATTACGATACATGTTTTTTAATTACTTGAATTTACATTTTCTATTTTCATACATTGTTCAATGGTTAGATCATGGATATCAAGATAATTTAGAGTTCTGTATGAATATTTTCCCTTCTTTTTTTCTTCTCTCCTTTTATTTTTCCTTTTTTACGAAAAATAATTACATGCTTATCTTTTTATGTATATGACATCTTGATAATGGTCATACGAAATATAATAAAAACTGTAGACCTGTTCAATTTATTTAATCGATAATTAAATGCACGATATTTTAATTTAAATACTTTTAATATAAATTTAGTAATTAAAATAAAATATTCTTGGGTGTTAAATTTTAATTATAAAGCATTCGAATAAAAAAAAAAATACAAATTATGTAACTTTTCCTCCTGAATTAAATACGGCATTATTAAAATGAATTATTGCCAATAAAATAAGAAAAATCAAGCCGTCCGTAGCGGGGATCGAACCGACATGATGATCAGAACAGAGAAAAAACCCGCCTGACACCACTCGGCCATCCTTTTCTCATTCGAGTGTACTCTAAAACTGGTTAGCTTCTACATTTAAGTTTACGCATGCTCAAATAGGGTAAATACGTGTGAAAAGTGAATTTGACGGAAATCCCTTTTCGTTTTAATATATAAGATATATATATGCATTTTTGGTGAATTGGCATTAATTCGAAGTAAAATGTAAAATTTCAACCAAAACTTCTGTTGCATTACAGTTATAAAAAAAAAAGTGAGCAATCGGTATTAAATATATCGAATAATATAATCGAATAATATTATCGAATAATATAGAATTATAGTTATAATATTATAACTATAATATACAATATCTGTATAATATAATATCTCTTAATAAATCGTCACATCCAAAGTATTTCCCTAGAAAAATACTTCAAGATTAATTTCCAAAAAGATAAAGTTTGTTGATTGAAAATTGGCGGAGATAGAGTGTCCACTGATTTTGAAAATTGCCGTTATGGAGGGGGAAAAAAGTAAAGTTTTTATTACTGTTCACTTGCTGCGGCACTCTCTACTTCTATAACACCAAAATTACCCTTTCACTTTCTATAGAAATTTATAGCCAATAAAATAAGATTTCTATGTGTATAAAAAGTACTTTAAAAAACAAAAAAGTGGTTTTGAAATTTTGGACAGGTTAAAGCGGTGTTACTCCTTAATTTGTTTTATTACTTAAGTTTACACTTATTTTTTTATGGTTTTTCTATCATATAGAAACCTACAGATATTTTTTATTATTATTACTTTTCACTGATACTATTTATATACGAGTTACAGGTTACGTACAGTTCTACCAAAATTTTTGTATAGAATTTTTCACCTTATTTAATAGCAGAAAAATATTACAATTTATGTGATAATTTGCAGAAAGTTTTTTAATTAAAAAAAATATTTTAGGCAAAGATTTCTTGTTTAAATTAATGGTGCCATACTCCTTGGAAATTATATGAGGTGGATCCACTTTGAGTTTGTCTTTTATGTATTAGTAATAATTAAAATTAAAAAATAAATTAAATTTAACCACTTACTTTAATTTGTGTTTAAGATGTAAATTTGTAGGACATATTTATAAATAAAAAATAAATAAATAGCTGTGTTTTCGATAAATAGGGGAAGAAAAGCATTTAATGACAGCTTTTAACATTCTTTTGCAAGACTATTTTCCCTTTATAATCATACTGATTTATCAAAAATAAGTTTGAATTTTAGGCTAATTCACCCTTTAAAATGTTTATCGAAAAACTCAATTATTCATGCTTTTTTATGTTGTTAACTTGTGCGGCTAATTTATTATTTAGGAAAATATATTAGAGTAGTTTTTATAAACAACAATAGAAAGTTTAATGATGAAATGGTTGCAATTAATATTTTTATGCAAGAATATTTTCATAATTAAAGTTAGGTCAGAGACAGACAGACAGACAAATCGAAGTCATAAACACTTTTCAACTATATTATTAAAAAAAAAAAATTACACTATTTATATACATTTTAGCTTTAGTAAATGAAAAGTAGAGGGCCAAATATGTGTTGAGGTTCGAGCTTAGTTATAATATTATTTGGGAGGCCTCCAAAATAATACTGTGCATAGGGCCTTAAGCTATGACAGAATTGAGAATTTATCTGTTTGATTATAACATGTCAAACAGATGACACGTGACACAGGACAAATATTAAGTCATTTGACATTTTTATTTCACTTTGTTAACAGATTAAACGCTAAGCATTATTTCAAGGGCTTGTTGAAAAAATTTTATTAACGAATACTGCGATAACACGGTATTCGTGAAAAGTTATTAGAAAACATTAGTCTTCCTGTCCCCGTCCCCACCCCACATATGGTCAAATCAGGCCGCTCCAAAAATATCTTTGATAAAAAGAAGAAAGTGAAAACAAACACATTGCTTCGAGCATGTCTGCTTACAAGCAGTTTAAATAAGCTTCCTTATCTAAGTGTGAAAAAATATATCACACGTCTTGGATTTTGTTTGAAATATGATTTGCGAAAAGAAAAACATGAACATATTTCAATTTATAACAAGATATTCATAAGATTCTTGGTTTACAATATCACAATGAGGATATACCTAAAAATCAATTCTGGGAAATTTCAAAATTCCTCACCAAAGAGGAGGGGAGGGGGGGGGTAGGTTTGGCGATTATCAAATTACAATTAATAGTTCAATTTAAATCGAAATTTCAATCATTTTTGCTTGAAAGTATTACAAACACAAATATTTGAAAACCAATTTCTGTAATTTTCAAATTTCTTTCCCCAGAAGAGGGACTGGGGACGAAAACGCGATTTTCATGTATCGTTTCGTATTTCAAACAAAAAGTAGAATTCATAAGCTTCTTGCTTTAAATTATTACGAACACAAATACCAAAGCACTAATTTCTGGAAATTCCAAAATTCGCACTCCAACGAAGGAGGGCGGGGAGGAGGGGGGGGGGGGAATACAGCTTTTTACATTTTTTCTTTATATTTGAATTAAAAAATGATATTCATAAATTTCTTGGTTTAAAATATAGCAAGGCGGAATACCTAAAAATCAATTCCTAGAATTTTCAATATTCCACCTCCAAGGGAAGTGGGACAGAAAGAAGATTTTCACATATATTTTCCTATTTTAAAGGAAAAAGAGATGCATAAAACTCTTTCCTTAAATTATTACAAACATGGATAGCTAAAAACCGATTTTTGGAATTTTGCCCCACCCCCGCGAAGTGGGGAAGGGAACAAAAACAAGATTTTCATATATCGTTTTTTATTTGAAAGAAAATATAATTATTCAGAAGATTCTTGCTTTATTTTGAAGAATTAATTTTTCATAACAGTTAAAATTGTGGAAGAGTTGTGTATTTCGTCTTCGCTCTCCGGTGTGTATTACGTCCTGACTTGCTGGCGTGTATTACGTCCTGGATTGCCGATGTGTATTACGTCTTCGATTGTCGGTGTGTATTACGTCTCTGTTTGCCGGTGTGCGTTTTCTCTGACTTTTCGGTGTGATATATGTCCTCGCTTGTCGGTGTGTATTACGCTCTGACTTGCTAATCTGCATTAGGCCGTCGATTGACGGTGTTTAATACGTCTTTCATTCCCGGTGCGTATACCGTTTTCGCTTGCTGCGTGAATTACGTCCTTGCTTACATGTATTTGCTAGTTTCTCACTTTGCGAATTGCAAAGCGTCCTCATTTACTCATGTTTAACGTATTACAGATACAAATATCGAAAAACTAATTTCTGAAAATTTTAAAAATTGCCCCTCCAGAAGGGGGGAAGGGTGCAATACTATTGTTTCTATTTTATAAAAATATATTCATAAGATTCTTGGTTTACAATATCACAAGGAGGAATACATAAAAATCAATTTTTAGAATTTTCAAAATTCCTCCCCGAAGGGAGAGAAAGAAGGGGGGGGGGTAGCAAAATCGTAATTTTCAAATCACTCTTAATACTTCTGTATATTACAATTTAAATTGAAATTTCAATCATTTTTGCGTTAAAATATTCCGAACACAAATATCTAGAAACCAATTTCTGGAATTTTCAAATTTCTTTCCCCAAAGGAGGGGCTGGGGACAAAAACGCGATGTTCATGTGTCCTTTCGTATTTAAAACAAAAGATAGAATTCATAAGTAAATTATTACGCAGACAAATATTAAAAAACAAATTTCTGAAAATTTCAAAATTCGCACTCCAACGAGGGAGGGATACAGCTTTTTACATTTTTCATTATATTTTAATTAAGAAATTATATTCATAAATTTCTTGGTTTAAAATACCGCAAGGAGGAATACCTAAAGATCAATTGGTAGAATTTTCAATATCTCCCCTCCAAAGGAACATGTGGAGAAACAAGATTTTCACATATATTTTCGTATTTTAAAGAAAGTAGACATTCACAAGACTCTTCCCTTAAATTATTACAAACATGGAAAGCTAAAAACCAATTTCAGGATTTTTAGAATTTTGAATCACCCCCCATCCCCCCCCTCACGAAGTGAGGAAATTGACAAAAATAAGATTTTCATGTATCGTTTTTTATTTGAAAGGAAATATAATTATTCATAAGATTCTTGCTTTATTTTGAAGAATTAATTGTTCATAAAAGTTAAAATTGTGATAGAGTTGTGTATTTCGTCCTCGCTTATCGGTGTGTTTTAGTCCTGACTTGCCGGAATGTATTACGTCCTGGATTGCCGATGTGTATTACGTCTTCGATTGTCGGTGTGTATTACGTCTCTGTTTGCCGGTGATCGTTTGTTCTTACTATTCGGTCTGTAATATGTCCTCGCTTGTCGATGTGTATTAAGACTTGGTTTGCTAATCTGCATTAGGTCATCGATTGACGGTGTTTATTACGTCTTTCGTTGCCGGCGCGTATACCGTTTTCGCTTGCTGCGTGAATTACGTCCTTGCTTACCAGTATTTGTTACTTTCTCACTTTGCGAAATACAAAGCGTCATCATTTACTGATGTTTAACGTATTACAGATACAAATACCGAAAAACTAATTTCTGAAATTTTTAAAATTGCCCCTCCACAAGGGGCGGATGGGTCAATACTATTGTTTCTATTTTATAAAAAGATATTCATAAGATTCTTGGTTTACAATATCACAAGGAGGATTACATAAAAATCATTTCTTGGAATTTTCAAAACTCCTCCCCAAAGGAGAGGGGGGGGGGGCAAAATCGCAATTTTTAAATTACTCTTAATATTTCTATATATTACAATTTAAATTGAAATTTCAATTATTTTTGCTTTAAAGTATTCCACACACGAATATCTAAAAACCAATTTCTGGAATTTTTAAATTTCTTTCCCGAAAAGAGGGGCTGGAGACGAAAACGCGATTTTTATGTATCATTTCGTATTTCAAACAAAAAATAGAATTCACAAGCTTCTTACTTATATTATTATTACGGAGACAGATACCAAAAAACTAATTTCTGAAAATTTCAAAATTTGTGCTCCAACGAGGGTGGGGGGGGGGGGGTACAGATTTTTACATTTTTCATTATATTTCAATTAAGAAATCATATTCATAATTTTTTTGGTTTAAAATATCGCAAGGAGGAATATTTAAAAATCAATTCCTAGAATTTTCAGTATCCCTCCTCCAAAGGGAGGGGAGGGGGCAGAAACAAGATTTTTTAATATCTTTTCGTATTTTAAAGAAAGTAGAGATTCATAAGACTCTTTTCTTAAATTATTATAAACATGGATAGCTAAAAACCAATTTCAGAAATTTTCGATTTTTGCATCCCACCCCCCTTCCTTCTGGAAGTGAGGAAGGGGGCAAAAATAAGATTTTCATAAATCGTTTTTTATTTGAAAAAAAATATTCATAAGATTCTTTTTTTTTAAGAATTAATTTTTCATAAAAGTTAAATTTGTGTATTTCGTCCTCGCTTGCCGGTGTGTTTTACGTCCTGGATTGCCGGTATGTATTACGTCCTCGTTCTCCGGTGTGTATTATGTCCTGGCTTGCCGGCGTGTATTACGTCCTAGATTGCCAGGATATTAGAAACAAGATTTTTTAATATCTTTTCGTATTTTAAAGAAAGTAGAGATTCATAAGACTCTTTTCTTAAATTATTACAAACATGGATAGCTAAAAACCAATTTAGGAATTTTCAAATTTTGCACCCCCTCCCTCTGGAAGTGAGGAAGGGGACAAAAATAAGATTTTCATATATCGTTTTTTATTTTAAAAAAATATTCAAAAGATTCTTTTTTTTTTTTTTTTTTAAGAATTAATTGTTTATAAAAGTTAAATTTGTGTATTTCGTCCTCGCTTGCCGGTGTGTTTTACGTCCTTGCTTGCCGGTATGTATTACGTCCTTGCTTGCCGGTATGTATTACGTCCTCACTCTCCGGTGTGTATTATGTCCTGGCTTGCCGGCGTGTATTACGTCCTAGATTGCCAGGATATTAGAAACAAGATTTTTTAATATCTTTACGTATTTTAAAGAAAGTAGAGATTCATAAGACTCTTTTATTAAATTATTACAAACATGGATAGCTAAAAACCAATTTCACGAATTTTCGAACTTTGCATCCCCCCTCCCTCTGGAAAAGTGAGGAAGGGGACAAAAATAAGATTTTCATATATCGTTTTTTATTTGAAAAAAATATATATTCAAAAGTTTTTTTTTTTTTTTTTTTTTTTTTTTAAGTATTAATTGTTCATAAAAGTTAAATTTGTGTATTTCGTCCTCGCTTGCCGGTGTGTTTTACGTCCTGGCTTGCCGGTATGTATTACGTCCTCGCTCTCCGGTGTGTGTTATATCCTGGATTGCCGGCGTGTATTACGTCCTAGATTGCCGATGTGTATTACGTCTTCGATTGTCGGTGTGTATTACGTCTCTGTTTGCCGGTGTGTGTGTTTGTTCTTACTGTTCGGTGTGTAATATGTCCTCGCTTGTCGGTGTGTATTCTACATTAGGCCATCGATTGACAAAGTTTATTAAGTCTTTCGTTGCTGGTGCGAATACCGCTTTCGCTTGCTGCGTGAATTATGTCCTTGCTCACCCGCATTTGTTATTTTTTCACTTTGCGAATTGCAAAGCGTCCTCATTTACTGATGTTTAACGTATTACAGATACAAATACCGAAAAACTAATTTTGTTATGTTAATTTTTGTTATGTTAGTCTAATAAATAATACTAAACAAACAAAAACTTATGCGTCCGTAATTTTTTTTTAATTTTCGACCTTTCGAAAGTAAAGAAAAAAAAAAAGATTTCATTCACGTAATTAGAAACAAAACATTTTTATAGTGCAAAAAAATTATTTTAATATATATTTTTGTCATTTAAAAAAAATAATAATAATGCTTTTTTTTTAATTTAAAGTGTAAAGTACTATTTTCTCATTTTAAAATAATTTTTATAAACATTTTTTTAATGTTATTCATGACAGTTATGTATTAATTTAAAGAATTAGATGCATTCCTTATTCAATCTAGTATGTTATGGCTATAACAATATTTTTCTCTATATCTATCTAATATATTAATTTAGAAACATATTTGAGAGCACCTCCTCTTGAGTATACATAATCTGATACATACATAAAAAAATGAATGAGCTTACTTTCTTATGATAAATAATTCGTTTATTAAATTTCATGTAATTTCTCCAAATAGATGTCGAGATGTGTGCATCTCAGTAATTATGAAAAAACAGTGCAGAATTATAAGGATATATATAAACACGAATGTCATTTCTTATAATGAGCATTTCGTATGTTATTTTTTGTGTAATTCCATGCAATGTAATTCCAAGCCTTGATTTGACTATCGCAAAAATGTTAGAAAAAAAACAGTGTAGCAGCACCCCTAGTAACTTATGCGCATAAAAATTGCAGCAATGTTTTTTTTTTAATTGTAAGTACCTTGTATGCAAAATGTTGTGCAATTCCATACAATAGAAACCGAGATCTGCCAATCCCAAAAATTCTGGAAAAAGTGGAACAACAGCGCCACTGTTCAGCGATAGTCACCAAAATCTAATCAGCTACAATTTATATTAAGTTGCAACTAAATATAAAATTTCCTGAAATTCTGTCCGTTAGTTTTTGCACTAGCGATGCTGCAAATATTTCTGTCACACACAGACACACACAAAGATCCACAAATCTACAGCAGACAGACAGAAAATTTTCCAAAAATAGTTAAATTGTGTTAAGGATATACCAAAACGTATAAATCCGTCAAAAACCGGAAGTCGAAAATTTTCGTGTTTCCAATACTTTCTTCTTATTTACATTAAAAAAAAGTAAAATAAAATAAAATAAAATGAATTTAATGATTAAATGCTGAAATATATTTTTAAACTTATAAATTAACAACGTGTAATACAGTAACGAACAACGTATTATACAGTAGCATAAAACTTTTTCAGAATGTCCGGTGTAGATTGTGTGTATCATAACAGTAAATGTCCTCAATTGACTGTAAAATAATGAAGTCCTGAATTGATTGTGTGTATCGAGTTCACTGTGTATGTAGATATGTATCAATGTCCCCATTTACATTAAGAAAATACATTTTGTGAAATTTTTAAATTTTCTCAAAAATTAAAGTTGATTCAGATTTAATGGAGTATAAATAATAGTTATTCACCGAAAATAAACACCGGAAGTAGAAAATTTTCGTGATTCCAATATATTTTTCTTATGTACATAAAATAAGATAAAAAACATTAAAATTAATTTAAAGATTAAATGTTGAAATATATTTTTTTACACTCATAAATGAGCAACGTGTAAATAATGCAGTAGCATAAAACTTTTTCAGAATGTCCGGGGTTGATTGTGTGTATCATAACAGTAAATGTCCTCAATTGATTGTAAAATAATGAAGTCCTGAATTCATTGTGTGTATCGAGTTCAGTGTGTATATAGGTGTGTATCAATGTCCCCATTTACATTGCAAAAATACATATTGGGAAATTTTGAAATTTTAACAAAAATCAAAGTTGATTCAGATTTAATGGAGTATAAGTAATAGTTATTCACCGAAAATAAACTTTTAAGTCTGTTATTTTTGAAGTCCTTAATTGGCGGTGTACACACAAAGTCCTGAGTTTGCACGTCTTGCCAACCTGTGTGTGTGTGTGTGTGTGTATGTGTGTGTGTGTGTGTGTGTGTGTCTTAGCGATGGCTAGGAAAATCTACCGTACGAGAAATCTGAAAATTTGGATGAGGATAGTCCAGGGCAGGTCCTAATGCACCTGAGTATCAGATTTTTCATTTTATTATAATTAGCCGAGAGGTTAATTAAAAACCACAACGAAATCGCCTAAAAATTCGCATTCGTGGGAAACAAACTGAAACTTTCTCTAACTAAATAATTTCGTTTTAGTTTAAGCAAGATATGTTGCTTTAAGTATTTCGTGTGGAGAAAGTTTCAAGGACGAATTCTAGACCTGTGAAAATAACCCTTATTTTGCTGTTGAAGAAATATGATTTAAAAATGTTGGGTATTCATGAAGAGGAATGCAATGTAAATTTGTATAAATCCGTAATTTTTTACAGAATTTCTTGCATACAATTTCTTACATAATTCTTACGGTATTTCTTGCATACTAAAAAAGCATGAACCCTAAAAAGAACTGTCGATATTAGTAAGAACTTTTGTCATGTTTACAGGATGACTTTTCTAATTCATTAAAATGCATGATTGTATTTGATAATGCATCAGCGTTTCAGTAGTTTTAAAGAATATTTGCATGAAAGAACCATCAACATAAGTTTCTTTTTTACTGCTTTTATTGGGGGGAAGAGGGGATAAAATCTTAATAAATTTATTCTTTCTTTCTTCGTGAGAATAAACATAAATTTTGCCAAATGTCAAAATTTGTACATGCATAACGCAGGGAGGTGGCTCAGCGTGGAGTTTATGCCAAAAATATGAAGCACTTTTTTCCATATTTCTCATGCCAAGCTATTAAAAAGGACGCATATGACCAAGAGATATGTATATATGTATAATTGAGAACTGTATTAGTGAAAAGTCACTGAAGCATTAAAATTGATATATACAAAAAATATTCATAAAAATATTATGTTTACATTCATAAAATTGATATTAAACATAAAAAATATAACACATTAACTTTGTTATTCAATAGAAGAGAAGTCGTATTTAATTAAATTTTTTTGTCGAACATAAATGTAGCAGTATAAAAAATTATTGTAATTAGCAGTTGATTTTAAACTGTATTCAACTAGGGCTTTTTAGAGAAAACTATATTATGAATATTTATAGCTTCATCACGATACAAAAGTTTTTATAAGGTTATATAAACATTCTTTGAAAAAAATACATTCTTTCTTCTTGCAGAAACAAATACAAGTATCAAAATGATTTTAAATAAAATAAATAACAGTAAAATCTTACAGACTGTTTATCTTTCAGAAAAAGCGCATCATCCATCTATGTATTTTAGCTATACATCTTGTTTTATTTTGTATTATTACAAAGAATAAACAGAATGTTTTTCCTAAGTTCTATATGGTTCTATCTTTACTGTTCGAATGAGCAAACAATGGTAGCATGAATGGAAAATAAACCTAATCTCAGAATCTATAAATTTTTAGATGTAACTCACCTCTCAAGCAAACAATTTTTTTGAACGATCTTTCTAAAAATGTAACTTTTATGCAATTTTATTCGAAAAAATAATTTTGAATAAAAATGGCCGCTTGGCATATGTTTTCTCCAATCCCCATGATTTGCGTTTTTATGATATAGATTACGTATGATAGGATTTAACAGAATAAAGAAAACTTTCATTAATAACTTTTTAAGTTTTGATTCGATTTTCATAAAATTTGAAATGACGTGACAAAATTCCGCAGCAATTATATATATTAAATTTCAAACCATTCGGTTGGGTAGGTTTTGCGCTGTTATATGCGGACAGACGGACGGAACAGACGACGACTAAAGGTGCTACGTATTTATATAATTACGAACGCACCTAAAAATAGCATATTCTGTTTTTTTTTATAGTCATATTCATGTTTAACACATCGAATTCATTAAGAATTAAGTATTAACTTAATCGATTTTTATTGCACAGTGCTATATTTTGCAAGTATCCAACATCCGCAAACAGAAACATTTCTTCAAAAGTATATTTTTCTCAAAAATTAGCCATTTGTTTTTTATTACACTTTAACGTCATAGTTTCATACATCATAGTGATTCTTAAATTAAAATAATAATAATAACTAAGCTAGAAGAATTTCGGAAAATTTACCTATATTACAATAAAATGTCTAAATTTTTTTACAGAGATTATGGGAATTGTTTTTCTGAATTTTTTTTCATGTTTTTGACAAATGTTCTTGTGTTTAAGTATTGTTTTAATGTAATGTTTCTATCTTCTTGCTTTCTGCGTTACTATGCTATACATCCATATAATTTAAACGATTATTAGCTCGTATTTTCTATGCTTTTTTGTTTCTTTATGCATGTTTGGTCATAAGAAATTTTCCATATGAATTTCTATGTTAATTATTCAAGATCTTAATTGTGCATAAATCTTCCTTGCATATTTAGATTATAATATTTTAAAATTAATCTAACATTCACAATGAATGAAAAGAAAGAAGAATTTAAGGAAATGTGTTTTCTCGAAAACTATAAACTTATTTTTGAGTAAATTTGATACTGTGGTTCAATATGTCAAAGATAATTCTAAATATAGTTTTAAAGATAATTCTAAAAATTTACTACAATTACAATAAAATTTCTAACTTTTACTTCAGAATCTTTTAAAATATGCTCTACGTTAAACCAATTTAACAATTTGTAATTTTTATTTGTTTAATAATTTAAGTTCTAGTCTGGGAAGCGTGATAATTTTTCGTTTAAAATAATAACGAATTAAATAATGAAATAATTAAATTTCAGAGTTAGTATTTTTTCATTGCTTTTCTGCTTTTTTTTTTTTTTCGTTTAAATCTCGAATATTAATAGCATGCTGTACTGAAACTTCATTAATTTAACTTCAGTTAGTCATACAAATATTTCAAATTAGAATAAAATGTTTTTCAGATCCTTAAATTCCGTAGCTTTCGTTCTTACAAATTTTTATAAAATCTCATTTTTATCTGATCACAGTAAATCCTTAAGTTGCTTGTTTTGTTTCTGTACCAGGTCTAATGAATTCTCTTATCGTTTTAAAAAGTTAGATCAATATGTTTTCTCTTGTCCCACTTTTGATGAACTTTGTCCATAACTTCAGAATGGTTTAAAGAAATTAATTTCAGTGGCTCATTAACGTCTCTGCTTTTGAGAAGTTTAGACTATGTTGTCCATCGCTTTTATCCGTTTAACGCAGTGTGTAATTGTTCTTTATTGTTTCTTTGTTTTTATGGGATTTTTTTATTATTATTAAACTTACTTTTGTAAGCCCCTTCTTTGTTCTACATTTTTTATTCAAGGCAGTGTTTCCAACTATCCGCCTTATTTAATTTGTCATTAAATAAGGCGAATGCTACTATTCTGATACAGTGGTAGATTTCTAAATACATAAACGCGCCCAATTTGCAACATTGCCACATTAACACATTTTTTTTAAATGTAATAAATAAGCGCAATTAAATAATCTCTAATTATTTAACTGCAAGGTAAAATAATTATCGTAATGCTCGCTACAGCTTCTTAGTATTGCAGCGTGGCGTACGTAACATGTATATCTCACATTACAGTAAACATTTAGAACTGATTAGAACTCGCACGATTACGGGTTAAACAAGAAAAAAGGAAAAAAATTGTTAAAAACATAAAAAAATAATAATAATAAAATATATTTAAAATTTTCGAATTGTTTACCCCAATCGTTCATGGGCCCCCTACTATCAACTCGTGTGTCAAATTTCGTAACCCTGCGCTCTGTGGTTTCCGAGTTTTTGAGGTTACCTAGGTAGATACGCGCACGGATTTTAATAGTGTATGTCTTTTGAATAATTATTTTGACCATTAAAAATATCAGACTATTATGTTTCGATATGTAACCCAAATAACAAATACATTTGTTTTTTGAAAATAAAATTTTAGACAAATATTATTTTATCAAGAACAAAAAATTATGCGTCAAGAATAGATTGTGAAACACTTTCCAACACATTCAGAATATTGTAATAAATATTCACCGTTTAATAAGGTGAAAGAATGTAAGTAAACACTTTAGAAAACATTGAAAAATACAGTTTTCGAAATTACCTTGATTACTTAACAAATTATTTAGATACCTTAACTAATTATTTAATAAATACTAATTTCAGCAATTACCAAGAACAGTCGCAAAAATATCCGAATTTTTTTTAGGCATTCTTGTTTTATGATCTATATATTTCTATATATACTACACTGTATGCTAAAATTTAGTCCAGTTAGTAAAAGGAAAACACAGTTGAAAATTCCCTTACAGCAAATTCCGAAAATAAACGGAAATGAACTCAAGGTCTTTTGTGAAGCTATATGTGTGATCTGTAGAATTTATACACACAAAGTAATATGCAAAATGTTAAGTTAAATTTAAAAACTTGTACCACAACTGAAATCGCACTTCCAGCAGTTATTATTCATAGACCGTATTGTACCTTTTGTGTACCCCTGTAAATGATCGATTAATGCTGTCGACCCTATATTCTATTGTAAGCATCTTGTAGTGCACCACAGTAATATAGTATATCCATTTCAATATGTTTGCATTAAAATACACCGCAAACGATTTTTCGCCGTAGACCGTAATTCTTTTGAGTGATCCTGTGAACAGACTATAAATGCTACACGCCTCATTTTCAATACTGAACATGCTATAGTAAATTTCAATAACACATATCAATTTCACGGCAATCCGAGTACATGTACGCGAGTTAGAGCACGGACGGACGACCGAATTCATATACACTTTTCAACTGTGTTAATAAGTGTTAAAAAGATAAACTAATTAAACTAATATCAAATATTCAACTCGTTATTGTTTACGTTTTGCTTTTACACGATTGCGTCAGTCTGATATTACTTGAAATAAAGTAAATATTCCTCTCTTGGTGCATGCTTTGCTGGAATCCATAAATATTTACAAGTCATTCACATTACTTATATATTGGATTAACTCTGATATTGCAAAGTAATTCTGATTCTAAAATACTCCCCCATTTTTCGAAACATAATATTTTAATATTCATGACAGCTTTGTTTGATTGACTAAATTGGGATCGTGGATCATTTAGAGAAAATAGCAAAATGTATATGATTTTCCTTCCTTTCAACACGTATCTGCTGTTCTATACTGCCTACCTAAATGATTTGAAAATTTTTATGTTAAATTAAACCATTATAGCAGTCTTACATACATTGTAAATAAATTTTTGTAACATTTAAAATTTGAAATAATTTCTTTTTGTATTTCGAATATTATGATTTAAGGTCAACGCTTTTTATAGTGTTTAAGTTGCTTTTAAACTTTTTTAAAAATATTGAAGTTCTAACAATACAACTTATTTAGTTTTGCTTTTATAAATTCGATGAATTTCCTGTAGATCAATCAATGCCTGTGAATAAAAAATCGATAACATTTCTTGCTAGCAAAATGTTGATACTATCGATGACATCGAGTTTGTTTCGTTTATCGATAAAAGGAATTTTTTCAACCGATTGATTATGCTTCTTTTCTGATATTATGGGTCATGAAGAGAAAATATTCTGGTTAATACATTAACTCTTAAATACATCTGAACATATACCCCCCTCCAATGATTTCTGTTACAGTTACATAAACTTTACATTTTCAGATATACAGGATGCTTCAAAAAGAATCAACCGAATTGAAATGCGTATATTATGAAAAATATTGAACATAGGTACTTAAGATTATTTTTATATTACTTGGCTAATCATAAAGTTTGTTATACAAACCAAATTAAAGGTGCTCAATATGTTCACCTTTGGATGCCCGGCATATGTCTATACGGTAGTCAAATTCGTCCCAAATTTTTGCGAGCATGTCTGCATCCACTGCCTCCACGGCTGCTGTTATGCGTGTCTTCAGTTCGGCTAATGTAGCACATAAATGATTTTAAATCGTTTGCTGTGTATTTTAATGAACATATTGAAATGGATATGCTAGATTACTGAGGTGCACTACAAGATGCTTACGATAGAATATAGGATCGACAGCATTAATCGATCATTTACAAATCCTTTTATAAATCAAACCCTTACAAGAAGAAATCGCACACTGAGAGGTCCGAGCATCTTGGAGACCAGACAAACACGGGTCGCGAAGGAAGAACGTTAGCGCTACATGTCGGCAAGTGCGTGAAACTCGAGATTTCCCTCTTTCTACCTGTATATTATTCGATCAAAACGGATTAAAAGCTGAATACCATATATACTCGCGTATAAGTCGAGCCCTAACTTTTAAATGCAAAATCTGCAGAAAATCAAAAACCCGCGTATAAGTCGATCCCCTAAGTTTTTACTTCAATTTTGCATAAAACCAAGAAAAGATGGGAGAAAAACGCGCGCTTCATATGGTAGGAGAGATTCACCAATACGAAAAAGTGGTAAGTAAACAAAAACAAATCAATGAAATATTTTTTTAATGATAAATTATTATTATTTGTATACTTTAAATATTATTTTATTATTCTTACACATAAAACGCCAGAATTTTGACTGTATTTGAATTTTTTTGTTAATCTTTTAATTGACTCGCGTATAAGTCGACTTCCCCAATTTGCTTGCCGAAAATTGTCAGAAATTACTCGACTTATACTTACCGTATATACACGAGTATATACGGTACCTATGTTTTTTTTAAATTGGATCATTCTTTTTGAAACATCCTGTATTTTAGCTATTTACGATTTCTGATCAAAATATTGGCTTTCCTGTTCTGACCAGATATGTTATATTTTATATATAATTATAGTCTCCCTAGCTTTTGATCTTCTGCAGTGTCCTTTGATCACTGGTATATTACTGATATAATTAGCAGGTCTTGTAATGTTGAAAAGGAACATTACTTCTCAAGACTTATTCTTTTCTTCCATTCAGTGTTGAAGAAAAACTCAATTTTTGTGATATCGAAAACGCGGAATTTTTTTTCCATTTTCTCGCCTATCATTGCTCTTTCCATTAAATGAGGGGGTTAGAATGACAGTGGAGTAAGTCAAAATTTTTGAAAATCGAGATAATCCTAATTTTACTCTACGTATATTAATTTCTGTTCAGTGTGTCATTCAAATAAGTCATAGTTCACTTAGGGAGTCTCTAAAGGGCAAAACAAGCTGGACCACTTAATGCAACGGCAATACGACAAATTGCACAAAATCCTTCATTTCTCAAATTACTAAATATTGACTTACTTCACTGTCATTCTAACCCCTCAAATAACATTTCTTACAATTTGATCGAAATATTCGAGTTATTCTTTATTTCTACTCCCAATTTCAATTAAAAGGAAAGAATTTTTACTCATGAGAAGACTTAGTTCCAAAAATGATGATTTAAAATAACTCAATAAATGAGTATGAAACAAAATACTATGCAAGTTTTCTAATTATTATCAGAACCTTCTAATTCCCATGGTAGAATACGTTCTAGAAATTCCGTAATTCAGAAAATTTTAATTCATACCAGAAAATTTCAATAATAAATTTAGTTTTAAATAATGACGGAATGTTTGTTATTAAATGAAGCAAACATTGCTATTTTAAATTTCTGGAATGAATATGGAACATCTGAATTAAAAAATCTACTTAAATGGAAACTATGGTGGTAGCATATATGCTACCATGGGAATTAAAGGCATAAATTCCATTATTTTAATTTAAGGATTAACTTAGAATTGGAAATTTAAACACACTAATACTATTTCCAGTTCATAAATAAGACAAAATAAAATATCTATTAGCTAGTGCTTATAATTTGAATTCCTTTTTGAAATCTTAATACGTTTACTTCAAACAAAACTTTAGTATATAGTTTTAGTTAACTATAGAAAAGTCGTCTAAGAAAGTAAATAACTTAACATTATGAATTAGTTTACGATCAAAAATTACATTTTTCATCTCTTGGAATTTGCATAATTCTATTCTATGGAATGCATTTAAGGAAAAAGATACGTCCATATATTTATTTAAAGTTTTTAGAATTTTTAAAACAGATGGAAAATTCTTCCAGTTTATTTTCTTAGACTTTTAAATTAAGAGGAAAATTTCCAGAAGATTTAAATTCTTTGGAAGAAGATTCATGTGCCTGTCAATGAGACTTATTTCAAAAGCTGATCTTTTTCGAAAGTAATCATTGTTTATATTTTGAAATTTCTCATATAATAAATACATTCTAAAATAATTCAAAATGGAGATTTTACGAGTATACGTTTTGATTAACATACTGAAACAGATAGCACAGTTATCCGACATTATACGTTATCCAAACAAATTGTGCCATGTTATTACTTTCTTCTACTATCTATATTATAAAAGACAAATGTGTCCGTGCATAATGCTGACGTCATTTTGATGTTGGCAACACCAGACGATTAAATTTCGTTTTTACTGCATTTTTAGGTGCGTTCGTAATTATATAAATACGTAGCACCTATTGTCATCGTCTGGTCCGTCCGTCTGTCTGTCCGTCTGTCCGTCCGTCCGCATATAACAGCAAAAAATCTACCCAACCGAATGGTTTCAAATTTAAGATAAAGTATCTTTGCAGTATTTTGTCGAGACATTTCAAATTTTATGAAAATCTAATCAAAACTTTAGGAGATATTAATAAAACCATTTATTAAGAAATTTGAATTTTTTTTTTTTTAAATCTGTGCTTTGTTGTTATAAGAGCTTCCGAGGTTTAATCGTCAAGCGACCGAGATACTTATTTTATTGCAGAAATTAATCTGCAGACGACATAATTCATTTAACAGAATCAAAAATCGAGATCTGAATATTTATATAACTAGCTATGGTACGGACGCACCTCAATTGTCACGTTTGGCGTACAATTTCCAACTTGTTTTAAACTTTTAAACATCGCACATTTTCAATTTTTACACCGTCGAATAGGAAAAAAATATACTTTCGAACGCAGTTTGTTTGAAAACTTTACCGTAATTTGTTTGAAAACTGTCTCTTAATTTGTTTGAAAATTGTATCGCAATTTGTTTGTAAATTGTATCGCAAAAAATAATTTTCAAGCATGATTTTTTAAATTTTTCTCTATCGCATGCAGACGATTGCGAAAGATAAATCCGTTTCTACTTAAAATAATACAAATTATTCAGCATTTGTTTCTGACTTATATACCCCGAAATTATTGCTTTTAATAAATTTTAAAACTTCATTTAATACATAATCATTATTTTCCATGTAAAAATGATTTTTGTTAACATTAGTGATCAATCTAAAAAAATATATTAAATGTGAAAATTTTATGAGTGTTTTCAATAATAGTAACAGTAAAAGGTTTTCACCTACATTCTGTAACCCAGAAAGCCCGGGTTGGATCCCCTAGCATATATAAAATGCATAAATGGAAATTTCGTTCCGGCTACTTATAACTTGAGTTCTGCTGAATGGATTTCGATGGACCATGCACTGTTAGATTAGATAATGTTTCAGGTAAAGTTTTAGTATATAACATATTGTTCTATGTTGCTTAGTTATCAAATTAGGAGGGTGGGGGTTACTTAATTACTATAATTAAGTAAAACCGATTACGAAAGATTAGCCTTTTTTAAAAGATTCTGCCGAATGGATTTCTGCGATTTGCCCTGCTCATTAGATAATTTTCCAGAGAAGATTTTAGTGTATAACACATATTTCTACATTGCTTAGTTATAGAGCTATGGGAGAAAGTTCTATAGTTCGGTCAACCCGATTATGAAAGATTAGCTACTAAAATTAGGTTAGTTATAAAAAGTTCTACTGAACGAATTTTCATGTGAGCTGCAGTATTAGTTTGATAAATTATACAAAAAAGTTAAAATTATACTTAAAATTTGCATTTCGAATTGCAAAACTAACTTAACGTGAGCAGAGCCGCGGGCAAAAGTTAGTCTATCAAGAAGAAGAAAGTATTGGATTCGTGAAAATTTCCAGCGCTATCGCTTCGGGACATTCGGTTCAAAATGTCCACTTTGACAGCATTTTTTGAAATATATTCAGCCTTTATGAAAAAGTCGAGACAATACGGACATTATAAAGTTTCTGAATAAGAGAACCTGCCAATTGGTCGCATTTTAGAGCAAAAATGAATTTAAAAATGTATCTCAAAAGAATCAGTTTGGATTTGAATACACCCTTAATTATTAGACATGAGATATCGGAATTAATGTCTAATAATTAAATGATAGAATTTTCCGGTGCGAATTAATTTTTCCAAACGGCACGAATTTTCTAGATAACCCAATAATAAAGAATTTATGAGAACAATTTGATCGATCAAAATAATTATTAATATACCATTAGCACGGAAGTAATATTTTAACTAATTCAGGAAAAGACTCAAAATACTGAATGCTAGAGAGTTACGATTATCAAAATTAGTGAGAAAATTGCGGATTCAGGGAGGCCTTGATGTACAGTCCCTGGCCAAATTATTAGACGCACTCATGTTTTTTTGTATAAAATCATATTACTAGCTTCATAGAGATGATATTATTGTGTAAACAATTAAAATTCAGAAAAAACATTAATTGTAGGGTAAGAATGAATAAAAAGCACGCCAATGACTTTAAAATTATTTATTTTTGTAAGTCAAATTAAATTTATTGAACTTGAAAAACTTTTTACTTAAAATTCGAAAATATCAATATTTCGTGGAGTCTCCGTTGGCGGCAATCAATGCGTCTATTCGCCGTGGCATGCTGTTAATGCAACATTGAATAGTTTCTTGCATGTGTGGGTGATGATTCAAGACATGGATAAGTTTTCTATTAAATGGGTTCTGTTCATTATGACCTCTTTGGCCAACTCCCTCTTCAATAGCTCTCAAACATTTTCAATGGGATTCATAACGGGTGAATTACTCGGCCAGTCCAAAACAAGGATTTTCTTGTTGTAAATGAGCCTTTACTGATCGTGTTGTATGGCAAGGAGTTCCATCTTGCATAAATGTAAAAGGTTCTCCATTTGGAAACCATTCTTCTTGTTGTGTTATCTACTGACTTTGAACACCTCTTTGTATTTCATTTGTTTCATAGTTCCTTTGACTATGTAAAGAAATTCAGTGCCTTTGACACTTATGGCAGACCAAACCATGACCTTTGTTGGGTGCTTGACAGTTGGTACGACACAATCTTGATGAAACTTTTCGCCAGGATGACAACGCACAAACTGGGATTTGTTTGCTAAAATTCCAAAAAGTGCTTTCGTCACTGAACCAAACCTGAAATAAATTATTTTTAACAGGAAGAATTTATCTAATGGTTAAAGACAGATATTATTAAATGTTTTAAGTATTAATAAAATAAGAATAACTTTATAATTTCCGATTTCCAGAGCTCCATTGTCTTGTATTTATGCTCTCTAGCCCACTTCAGTCGCTTAGCTTTCATTGATTCGGTTAATGTTGGTCTTTTAGCTGGTCTAAAGGCCTTGAAATTCATAGCTGTTAGTTTTCTGCGTACAGATATTAAGTCTGACACAACAACATCAGACTCTTCGAGATTCGATCTGATCTGTTTTGTAGTAGCAAATCGATTTTCCATGCAGATCTTTTTTAAGGGTCGTTCTATCTTTGGTGTAAATACAGATTTTCTTCCACATTTATTCTTTCTTTTTGGGCTCAATGTTTGTCCAAGCCCAAGTTTCGTCTTTACCCGCCTTACACTTGCTTCGGAAACATTCAATTTTCTTGAAATTTCTCTATTTGAATACTTTTTAATATTTAAAAACGCTTTTATTTCGCTTTTCTTTTCTGTTGACAAATCTGTTTTTCTACTCATATTTTAATTACCTAAAAATAGTATATTGACTATTAAAAATAATATATTCACAATTAAAATTAATATATTCACAATAGATATACAAATAAACATCTAACAACTGATTTTGCAATGGCACAAACACCTCCATGATCGTCGCACATAGTCACGTAATTGAAGCTTGTCATGTCGTGTTTTAGTTCGGTTGACCTTGAGACAGTGTTATAATTCGACATGTCAACAAAAGCAGTTTCTCAAATTAGGAAAATATATGGCGAAGATTATTTCAATGAATTAAAACTATATTAACACGGTAAATTAGTTTTTAGGTCATTACATACCAAATATTCTAATAAAAACAACTGCGTCTAATAATTTGGCCAGGGACTGTAATAAAAAGTTTTCACAGAAAATCAAATTACCTTTAGCATAAGTGCATGCAATCGTATACCATAAAAACCGCATCAGTTGAATTTATTGAAATGCTTAGTACACTGTAAAAAAAAAAAAAAAAAAAAAAAAAAAAGGCAAATGTTTCTTAATCTGCAAAAATATAATGTAATCACGGACGAAAATAAAAAATAATTTCATCCCAGTTACTCAAGATTCTTTATCTTTAGGAACCTCAGAAACCAATTTTCGAGATTTAAAGAAGAATTTATAAAAATAAAGTTTTTTTTTGTTGCCACTGATTTTTGGAAACGTTTCCGAGTAGTTTTTATAGTGTATTAATCTGTTTTCTCAAACCGGGATATCGTTGTTCAGTTAAACATTTTCAGCAGGGTAACTTATATTATACATGCGATACTAACAAAGTAACATTAATTTTAATGTTAATGCAGTTAATTTATCATGCTTGTCTGTAAAAAATATTTGTTGAGCGTTAAATTATTTAGTTGGGAATTATTAGTACAGGGTCATTCATAATTCCCTCCGGGGTTTCGAAACGTTATAGTAAAAAAACGAAGACGAATATGAAAAAAAGAAACATATGAAATTATTCCGAAACTATTCAAGTTTTACTTACATACATTACAGGTGTTCTATGTGTGAACCCTTGGTCACACGGCATACATCCATGCGATAGTCCAGTTCCTGCCATACTCCGTTTCTTTAAATCTGAATCAGTGGTGCAGTTCAACGGGACTTTCGTAATAAATATCGAAAACAGGGACCAACTGACAAAACAATTCATGTGTGGTACCGGAAATTTAAAGAAACGGAGTATGGCAGGAACTGGACTATCGCATGGATGTATGCCGTGTGACCAAGGGTTCACAGATAGAACACCTGTAATGTATGTAAGTAAAACTTGAATAGTTTCGGAATAACTTCATATGTTTCTTTTTTTCATATTAGTCTTCGTTTTTTTACTATAACGTTTCGAAACCCCGGAGGGAATTATGAATGACCCTGTATTCTATGTTCCGGATAAAAAAAAACTGACAATTACACTCTAAAAACTACTCGGAAACGTTTATCAAATTCAATGGGAACAAAAGTAACTTTGTTTCTCTAAGTGCTTCTTTAAATCTCGAAAATATATTGGTTTTTATCTAAAGATACAGAACGTTTCTTCGAAATCGTGGGTAACTCGGACGAGGTTATGGTGTATTTTCATTCGTGGTTATATTTTATATTTGCAGATTAAGAAACATTCGTCTTTTTTTACTATGTAGACATATCAATTTTTATATTGGAATAACGGTATAAGTTGACAGTTCTACAAAATTTACACGTAAATAAGAATTTACACTAACCCGAAGATATTTTAACTCATAGGAAATCATTATAGAATTTCCAGAAAATTCTTGTTTTTGCGGCTTTAAGTGAATGTGACTAGCACCATTCTGCGTGTAAACGCTTCAAAACATGTAAATTCAATTATTATAGAATAACAAAAGATATGCAAGCAAATCTTCTATTTTAATTTAAAATTCTAAAGCTCAAATAAGAAGTCAACTTATCGCAAATTCCTTAAAACCCCAATTGTTGTTTGCGCATTGGTATTTCATTTAAGTAAAAGCCATTAAATTCGGAAAATACTTTTTATACTTTCAGTAATAAACTTAAATTACATTAAAAAGAACATCGAGAAATAGAACCTAAAAGCATTTTACCGTAATGCTTTTATTAGTTATCGTCAAACAACCTTCTATTGTTGAATTTAAAAAAGCACGCAAAAAAAATTTCTTCGGTTAAAAAAAAATACTAGTACATTTGATCAAAATTACTGTGATAGAAAATTGAAAAACAATTGTTTTAGGCTGAAATCCAATCCAATTAAATAACAATATCATACTAATAAACAATCGCATTAATAAACATTTTTTGATTTTATTTTAAAAGATTTTTTTTTTTTTTTTTTTTTTTTTTAAATCTCGAGTGAAAATAAAATCAAGAATTTGCAAAAGCATGACTGAAATAAATGCAGTGCCCAAAATGATCGTTGTTTTATCTTTGATTTTGTAGTCTTTTAGTACATTAGAATCAACATAAAATGGAGGTTAAATTAATATTAAAGTAACCGGAGATTTCAACTCGGGCTTTCTTGGTTACAGACTATACTGCCCTATGTACAGAACCTAGGTGAATATTATTATTAAATTGGAACTATATATCTATGTATATACTAATAAAAGAAAGTTTCGCTCTGTGCGTGAGTCTGTCTGTGTGTCTCTGTGTGTGCGATGGCTAGCTAAATCTAGCGCACCTAGAAGTCTGAAAATTTAGCTGCGGGTAGTCCAAGGTCTTCCCTAACGCACTGGTGATTCAGAATTTTAATATTTTAATAATTAGTCAAATTATAATTAAAAACTCGTCAATATCTCATCTCTTTCTGTGTGGACCGGCTTTCAGTACTCGCGCATGCTCAGAACCTTATTTATACATCAGGAGGAAATGGAATAACCAAATGAGCAGATTTTACACTATTTCGCAGTTTAAAATTTGCTTAAATCAACCAAATCACTCGGTACAGTTAAAATTGGAAGACATATTCAGAAAGATAGTACTCTTAGGTCTCAAATGCCGCAATTAATTCGAAAATATATCCTTTGCAAAAGAAACAAGAATTCAAAAAGGGTCGTTTTCCCAAAGGACGTTTTCCTCCTTATGACAACGCTCCTCCAAGGCGCAATTTTAGAAGTACTGACAAACCAAAAATATGCATTTAAAGCTGCATTCTTCTTTTAATTGACGGTGTAATCGATTTTTGAAAATACAAATTTTAACCCTTTCAGAAGCACCAGCGAATGCAGGTCACTTCGCGCCTCACGGATACGATCTTTTTTCTACGCTAAAAGCAACTAAACGTTCGTATTTCGATGCAATCTCTTTAGAACATCTCGGTAGACCAGATTTGCCCCAGTTACAAAATTTTCAAAACATTCGGTCGTGTAGAGGTATTTTTTAAAAAAAATCTGAGAAAATTTTCAAAAAAAAAAAAAAAAAAAGAAAAGAAAAAGAAAGGCGAAAACTGGGGGTGTTTTGGCGTGCCGTCGCTCTGCTTCGACTCATGTTTTCACTACTAAATATGAATACGTTTTCACGAAATTTTAAAGAGAGCTTGGATACTGTTATATTTATAAAAGATTAAAATTTCAAAGAGTTGGGAAGATGAGAGATATTGTTTAATGTTATGTTAAAGGAGCCAACGCCGAAAACAAATAAACAAACAAAAAAGCGAGAAAGAAACATGTTTCTTTTACAACTAGATAACAATATTTTTTTACGAAATTTTTATACATTCTCTAAAATAGTTATATTACCAACATTAAAAATCCACCATTAAAAATTTCAAAGTGTTGGGACAACACAAACACAAACTATTTTTTTAAAGCTATGAAACGACGCTACGTGAAAAAGAAGAAAATGTTTTCTTACGAACACTTTTATCTCTAATTATCAGTATTTTTTGGCGATTTTGTCTTTAAAAAAATTCATTCAAAATAAAACCGGTTACACATATAAAATAATAAAAATTTGGGGTTTATTTAAGGTTATTATCACTGGCCCGGACAACTCCGGGCGGGTCAGCTAGTATATATATATATATATATATATTTAAATTTTATTTTCTTAAATTGCCCACTAAAAATATCAAAAAGCATTTTTATAGGAAATATATCAATTATGTATTCAAATAAAATTTTGGAATTTATTAAAAATGGCACTTTCATATTAACCGCATGCCAGCGGTTAACCGCCAGAGAAATCGCCAAAGATGTCACTATTTATAACAACCTTTTTGATTAAGGTTATTTCAGTGATTAATCGCATAGTTCGATTACATATCTGTTCAACTTGTGTTTTATTTTATTTATTTATTGATGAAGTATAATTTCGTTATGCAATATTCTCCTGAAACAAATAATGACCTTGTTATATTGTTTTAAGTGCAAACGGATTAATCTTCCGTAATCGTGATGTTAGATAGTGATATATTTAAAACAACTTAATATTTAAAATTATTTTTAAAACCATTAAACACTAGTGGACCCGTGCGAAGATTTCGCATTGCAGTCTAATATTTTTTTACAAATATCTAATATTTTTTAAATGCATGGTTAAACTTCTAAAGAAAAATTAAGGATTAAAAATACCTGCAAACAACTTTAGTTACACAAAGTTACGGTAAAAACTGATCGAAGATAACAAATGGCATTCAACAGAAAAAAAATAGAAATCGTATTTTAACTGTATTTGAGGATGACATCATCCGCTTTGGGAAAAACATGGGATAAAGAAAAAATAAATTAAATGCATATAAAATACAACTTAATTCAATATAACAAAGCATAGATTTTAGGTTATGTGTGAAATACCACTGCTTCGATTGATCGATGGTGTCTTTTTCTTCTAAACATTTAATTTTGTTTTTAATCATAAATATAAAATAAGCCCGTGCAGATACTAAAGGAAATGTTATCTTTTTTTTGTACTATTTTTTTATAATCATTGTTGAGCACGTTATAATGTGCTATTTTATTTTGTGGCAACATTGATTTGAGAAAAACCTTTAATTTTATAATGAATAGAGGAAAGAATTCATTATGACCTAATTACATGGTATGCAGGAGTTTCCGTGCTATTTCAAGATTCATCATGTAAATGCTATAGTTATAACACGGATGAATGAAATTAGCTCTGCAGTTCGCAGCCTTGTCCAACAAATAAGAGTGAAATATGGCAGTCCAGGATATCGTCGGGATAGCTCAGTAGGGAGAGCGTTGGTACGGTAAACCAAAGTACCCAGGTTCGAGTCCTGGTCCCGGCATATTTTTGCTCTGTTGGAAAATATCTCAAATATGATACTCCAACCATTGGAAAGCCTTTAATTTTATTTATGAAAACAATGCTAATTTAAATTTTAATTAACTGCAATTTTTAATAAAAAACATTCTTTGATGAAATGTGAGTGTACTGTGTCAAAAACCTTTCGAATGATACCTCATACATTGTTGTGAGTTTTGTAAATGCATAGAAAAAGGGATGTTGGCAACATAAATACAATAGTACATGATGATTAGTAAATTGAGATACAATTTTCAAGTTGCATTTCAAAGTACATTTGTTTTCCTATTCAACGAAATTGTGCAATGTTTAGATGTTAAAAAATTGCGATAAAAAGAAATATTTTTCTCATGTCGTTGCCACCGTCGATATGATGTCAGCGTTACTCGTGGACATGTTTTGTTTTATACTATATGTCAGATTAATAAATTAACCATCTATTATGTAAATGAATACGAATATTTGAGGATATCTTTCTCTAGACTGCTAATGTTTTGTTTTATACTATATGTCAGATTAATAAATTAACCATCTATTATGTAAATGAATACGAATATTTGAGGATATCTTTCTCTTGACTGCGCATCTTTTAAAAAACGTCAAAAGAGGGGAAAAAATACTATATAAAAAAAGTAATTTTCGAAAAAAAAAATGAAAAAACTTGAAGTGATTGTTCTTTAACTTACCACACTGATATATACTTATCGCTTGTCAGTTAGTGCAATTTAGAGAGAATGGGTTAACACAAGAGAGTGGTTTTTTTCTGCTCCTTTATTGAAGTCCACATGCTCCCTTCTTACCAATATTACTCATTTTGACATGTAATTGACGATCTTATATAAGAGTTTCTGATGTATCTTAGTATAATAAATATGCTCAAAATGAGAACTATTTTAAAAACAGCATAGTAGTATTGTTTAACTTAACAACTTATTAAAATTTCATTTCATTTTCATTCAAGTTTTATCTCTATAATTTTCATTCCTCAATATTTCAACTTATGTACAATATTCTATAAATTTTCAGTACCTGCTGTATACCTCTCTTTGAAAATTTGTGCATATGTGTTGCACATATTCCTTTTCACTCGGGCATT
Organism: Maratus michaelseni; assembly: GCA_963931845.1. Classification (NCBI taxonomy): domain Eukaryota; kingdom Metazoa; phylum Arthropoda; class Arachnida; order Araneae; family Salticidae; genus Maratus; species Maratus michaelseni. The sequence goes on along the minus strand of OZ007596.1, from coordinate 91,705,444 downwards.
TCTTAGAATCATTCGTCGCATTAATAGTTTCAGTAATCCGGGCGTTCACCATGTACCTTTTTGATGTCATATTTGCACCAAAGAATTAAAAAACTCTCTTTACTCTTGTTAGGCTAACTACTCTCTGCTATTAATCACTTGATGAACAGAGATGTTAATTAATTGCTCACGAAACAATAGTAGTGTTTATAACTCTCCCATCTGCAAAATAAAGATCTAAGCATTTTACCGTCTCCAGTAATTTTATTGTCACTAAAAACAAAAGTAATTTTTGTCCTGATCAACAAGTGATTCTTTTCTCACTTATATCTATCATCTATTCTAATAATTTATTTCTGAAAATTGAACACTTTCTTTCTCAAATCTAGTTCATCACGAAACCAAGCTTCTGAAAAAGAAGGAAAAAAAAGCCGACGTGTTGCAGATGGGTTACATTTTTTCTTATTTAAATTTATTACTAAGCAGACATTCGTCCATTAATTCGTCTGAACTCATACTGCGAATGAAATCGACCATAATTTGTAAAATTTAAGACAGTAAGCTTCGGACAAATGAGGACAGAACTAAAATAAAATTCAGAACAGCGATTTGTTTTACGAATGTCTTTATTATTTTGATATATTTAAAAGTTTCTGACTGTTTGAGGATTAAAATAATAATTAAACAAAAATCTTCATACTTTTCCTCCTAAAAATTAATAACCGTCAGTAATTGTATAAAAATTACTTTTTTATAAACTGCAAAAGAATTTTTTTTTTAACATTTTCCAACATAGTTGAAAAAGGTTTATGAATTCGGTTTGTCTGTCTGCGCATGCTCTAACTCGTGTAAATACTTTCGGGCTGTCATGCAATTGATATATGTTATTGAGGTTTACTATGGCATGTACGGCATTGAAAATGAAGTGTGTAGCACTTATAGTTTTTTTTTTTTTACAGGGACACTCAAAAGCATTCCGTTACATTACGGTCTATGGGGGAAAATTAATTGCGGTTTATTTTAATGATGTTACACAATTTCAAACATGTTGAATTTGATAGATATCACTGAGATGCACTAGAAGAGACTTACTATGGAATATGGCGTGCAGAAAATTTATGGTTGCTTTACAGGGACACTCAAAGAATTACATTACATTACGGTCTATGGAGAAAAATCGTTTGCGGTTTATTTTAATAATGATTCACTATTTGAAACATATTGAAATTGATATATATCACTAAGGTGCATTACAAGAGGCTTACTACAGAATATTGTGTGCATAGCATTCATCGTTCATTTACAGGGACACACAAAATAATTCTCTACTTTCTGTTAAGCGCTGTTAAGTCTGGAAGTGCATTTCCGGTTCCTGCACGCGTTTTTAAATTTAACTCATTTGTTGTTTGTTGTCTATTACTTGGTGTGTATAAATTCTGTAGATTATATACAGGGCTGCACAAAAGTTCTCGAGTACATTTCCTTTTATTGAGGGAAATTCCAGAAAGAAAATTTTAAACTGTGATACGCGTTTCCTAACTGAATACAATTTTAGCATTCTATGTAGTATATATGTTATGGTAAATATGATTAATCCGGTCATTATTAATAATAACCGGTTATTATTAATAATATCCGGACATAAAGGTCGGTTGTCATTAATAATAACCGCGGTCATTATTAATAATAACCGGTTATTATTAATAATGACCGGATTAATCATATTTACCGTAACATATATAAATCTGTAGATCATATACAGGGCTCACAAAAGAGTTCGGATATCTTTCCAAATATTGTTGGTAATTCCTGAAATTGGGTTTGTTATGCGTTTAAATATGTTATTCGTTTCAAAATTGTTTACTTATATATCATCTCTCACTTTATTAAACGGTAAAGATTTGTAAAATTATTTTGGAAGTGTTACATAATCCAAGCTTGACACATGATTTTTCGTTCTTGTTTATATATATACAGGGTGTCCCGGAATTCATGGGCCAAACTGTAAGTGGTGATAGAACACGCCTGAACAAGTACAAAACACTATACAATGCAGGGTCGTAACTCAAGCAGTGAAGCGCCATAGAGGTTGCTTACTGATTGTGGAGCGAACCATATTGTCTACATAATATCTTACAAATGATTGCTTATCAATTCCTACTATTAGCTCACACTCTCTATACATTTATATATCTTGTTCAAATTTTCAATCGTTAATAAAATATTTTCTATTCATCCTATCAAGTTCAAATTCATTTTTTTTTAACTTGTAGTGGATGACAATTGATGTTAATACAATTTTTTCGAATATTAGTTCAAAAATTAAAGTTAATTAATTAATTTTAATTTTATATTTCATTTCTGTTCAAAAGTATAGACTCACTCCATATTTATAGTCTCACCTTCACACGTAAAAAGATAATGGGGCTGTTTACGGACGAAGATCAGGCGGCTCGCGGACGAAGGAGACTATAAATGTAGAGTGAGTCTATACTCTTGAACAGAAATGAAGTATAAAACTAAAATTAAATAATAAAATTTAATTAATTAATTAATATTTGAAAAAAAAACTGTATTATCGTTAACTGTAACATCGCTATGTCACTTTATTGTGAAATTTGGTAATTTTGAAATTCAATATTTGAAAAACGGCATAATCATTAGATTTTAAATTTATATCAAGAAAAATACAATTTTTTTTAACTTTCTAACGCAGTTTGTCTAATAATTTTGTGAGAAATACTTTTCGAGCTATTAATTTTTGGTATTTTAGCTATTTATTTTTTATTTAATTTTTAATACATTTCAAAAGTTTCTCTAATGTAAGATATTTAGCAGGATATAAATTTAGGAATAAATACCGTCAGTGGCGAAGCGTGTAGATCGCTGGAAAAAAAATTTCTATTTGACCTAAGTAGGAATTGATTTTTAAAAAAAAGTTTTTATATTACTTGTTTTATTTATGCGGAAAAGTTGTTACTAACTAGGATGCTAATATGTATGAAACTTAGAAAAAGAAATGAAGAAATTGAAAAGTAAATAGCTCAAGAAAGTCAGAGGGGGGGGGGGGTATCTTATATTGGATCAAATGTCCTTCAGAGACGTGGAGGGTGAATCAGAACTCATGAGCAAAACTTTAAGGGGTGATAGGACACATCTAAACAAGCTATTTTCGCCATACAATGCACGGGCGTATCGCAACCTGTGAACCGCGAAATGGCGCTGTCATAAAACATACAAAGCGCTGATTGTTCGCACACATCGTCATTTCTACAATGGATTGCAAAAAAGAGGGCTGGTTTTAATAATCAGGAAAAGTGTGGACATGTATTTCATGCTTTGTGCTGCGGCTGTGAGTACTCTGGTAGCACAAATTGTATAGTAAACAGGGTTCTCTCCACAATCAGAAAGCGCTTCACTGCTTGAGTTAGGACCATGCATTGTATGGTATTTTGAGCTTGTATAGGCGTCTTCTATCACCCCTTACAGCCTGGTCCATGAGTTCAGGGACACCCTGTATATTAAAATATTTACAGAATGCGTCTTTATAATGGAAACTTCGGATAGCCGTGATGGAATCGGATTTAGGATGGAAACTCTGATTTATGATGAAGTTTTTAGTCAGCCGAGATGAGTAATTCATAAACCGTTGCAGCAATACGTTAGTGCAGGTTCATCAGAGAAACTTGAAAATCCCTCTTCCGGAAGTTTAAATGAACCATACACGTTATTGGCCTTTTACAAACTTTAATTAAAAGAAATATATAATCAGAATGAAATAAAAGGATGTGTGGTTCCTTAAGGATCGTGCAAAAATAAGCTATTGCATGTTTGCAGGAGGCTAATAAGAGAATGAATGCTGAAATTCATACGCCACAAATTGTTCCTTTGACTTATTGGCATATATAATTTGGTAAGAACATATGAAACATAAGATATCTGTAAGGGGTTAACCTAGGGAGACATTTGAATTTATATGTATACATTTCATAAGTTAGCAACACTGGAAGAATGCCAACAGTGCGTTACAAAAGTTTTGGAAACCCTGTAAGAAACGCATTAGGTCGACAAAATAAAGAACGGGAGTCTACCGCTTAGCTATTATTTGATTCATAAAGAAACAAATACATAAATGACAAATTATAATGAACTCTAAAAGAGGAGCAGGTGTATTTCTGTAGCCAGGATATTTCTTTTCTTTTTAATCAGACTTATGTGGCTGATGTCGCTTAATGACTAAAGATTAGAATTTGCATGGAAGTATTTAACGATAGAAGCATATTATTTTTTTCTTTCATTCATTTAGAATGTAAAAGCGTTGAGTGCAAATAAAATTTAAAATAATAAATGAATTAAGAAAGAGAGAGGGGTTTAATAAATAAAAAGGGGATATTTAAAATAATATATGATAAGGAAAATGAGATAATTTAAAATCATGTGTGATTTTACATCACAGTCTTAAATTTAGGGATTGTAATATTGTTTTAATTTTTACTAATTTGAATTTAACTCTCTTAAAGTTTGTTATTAATTACCTCGTAAACTGAGACCGATCTGAGATGATACTATATCTTCTTATTATTCTGTTACAAAACTTTCAAATTTTAAATCTTATATAAGGGTTTGTGACTAAATTACATTTTAGCCGAGAATCAGTTCAAAGCAAAACTAAAGAAGAACTGTAATTAAAATCATGTGTTATCTAAGTTTAAAACTTTCAATTTCTGATAATTGCTAAAAATGTTTAATTTTTATATTATTACTTTCATTTAGTGTATGCCTTCATAGAAGCATATTACATATAATATTTGGATCTGTGAATACTTGTTGTGTTTAAGTTAAAATATTATTTACAGTGACTTAGGTACCTACTAAAGTGTCTGGATAAATCCTTGCAAACAATATCGCAAACGCTAGTGATATTTTTATTTAAGGTATTTCACCAAGGCTGAAAAATTATTCGGAGGTGCTATAAAATGTGGTAAATATGAAATCATGCGTCTGCCATTCAGAATCGGTGACGGTAAGGAGTCCTTTAGTCCTCACGGCTTAAAAAACATAGTACGCATTTCAGGTATTTTAACAAGGCTGAGATTTCAATATATCTTTCAGATCGTTATTTCATGTCAGTTAACAAAGCACTAGACCAAATAGACATGACACACTCCATGCAAACCGTCATATGCTGGGTGCAAACCCTTTAGTTAGCAATACCAAATAAGCAATATGCATTTAAGGTATTTCAACAAGGATTTGATTTTTTAATATATTATTCAGATAATTATTATATGCTAGTTAACAAAGGATATGTTTCGAGATAAACCGCTATTTTACAGTTTGAGAATTGCGACAATGAAGCGTTGTTCTGCTCGAAACATCCATCTCAGACAAAAGCAACGGAAACTGATATATGGACGACAGTGAGTTTTAAAACTAGGGAACTTTCATAACCTGTAACGCTGTGTGAACTTTCTCAAATTCGTAATAGCTGACACGATCACGAACCTGAACACGATCCACGGTACATAATCTAGAAATATTTCGTCTCGATAATGACGTACTCTGACATTGTGATCGGTGTGATGGAAAAGAAATCGAGATCCTTCGGATCGCCATCTCTTTTTCATTCTTGTTTGTACCATTTAGTATGTTTACAAGACCAAGTAATGCGTAAATGCCGATGGTACTGGATAAACAGAAACACACAAGAGGGACATCTACTGCGGATATCCGTATCTAACCGCGACCTACGTTATACACGGCCGGTGCATGACGTTTAAAACGTCACACGAAGTGGATCATTTTTACACGGGGATTGGTGCAAAGCGACGCGCCCCCCGTTTTGCACCAATCACCATGTAAAAATGATCCACTACATGTGACGTTTTAAACGTCATGCACCGGCCGTGTATAACGCAGGTCGCGATCTAACAGAGTACGGTGATACCTTGTCTAACTAGTGTCTCAGCTAAAGAATGTTCTGGCTAACAAAGATTTTTTAGTTGTTTTTTTCATTCGTCTAACGAATATTGGTTCAACTAATGAATGTGTTATTGGATGTGCGAGCTAACATATCATAACCACGTTTCATTGAAATTAGAAGAGAAATCACGTTTTGGTTAACGAATAAGATTCTGCAACGAATTATCTTCGTTAGCCGAGATGCATTCTGACATCGTTCTACAATGTAATGAGCACTGAGATATATATGTATTTAGACTTGCACTGTATCCAGTTGTGAGTTGAGATACCAGCATATGTTTATTTACTTTACCGCCCTGCAGAAATCTCCCCGACGTTAGCAATGTTTCATCAGGCGTGAATTTCCAACACTTTTCCATCTGGTACCCGTTTAAACATCAGTTTCCCACTTTCCAAACGTACTTATTATGGCAGCTTGTACATATAAGAGAGCTGTGCCATTTTGACAAAAGTTCTTCCTAGTCTTCGGGTCATCATATTCTGTCCTTTATCAAAGTCTTATAAACCAGAAGTCTTTCTCGTTATACACTCACTTATTCGATAAAATAATGGCTTAACATATCACCGAGTCCTTAAATATCATGCTACTCATAATATTTTGGTTCATAAATGCTGAAGCAAGTTTATGTATTCAATTGCATGCATCTTACTTGTGTTATATTATCTTATAAAAACTACATATTATCGCTCACTTGCAAGTAAAGTGACACAACTCATAAATACTATATTTAACAGTCGAGACAAAATAAGATTTATACGAGAGCGGATCAATAAATAATGCCTCCTGTGTCTGAAACACTTTATTAATGAACATATAACAGCAAAAGTTATTATAGATCATAGCCTGAACTGTTCTCTACACAAAACTGTTCTTCAACATAGTCACCATGCATTTTCACACATTTGCGCCATCGATTAACCCAGGCATCAAAACCATTTTGGAAAAATTCAGAGTTTTGCTTCTTGACCAGGATTTTAAAAGCTTTTTTAAAGACATCCAAGTCATTGAATCTGACACCACGTATGCTTTCTTTCATTGGTCCAAACAGGTAAAAGTCAGAAGGGGCCAAATCAGGGCTGTAGGAGGCTTCACATTCATCCAGGAGCTCTTGACAAACGTCCACTCTCCTCCTCCGATTATCAACAGCCAATTGCTTGGGAACCCACTTAGCACAAACTTTGTGATATCCTAAGTCAGCAATCATTCCTTGGGCAGAGCCATACGAGACGTTCAATTCATCAGCAACATCCTGAAATGTAACGTGTCTGTCTTCTCGAATCAGTTCATCAGCACGTTCTCGATTTGTATCCTGTGACTGATATTGTCGGCCGGCCGCTTCTCGTTTTATCTGCAATTTCTGTTTCTTCGTTTCCAAACTTCTTGACACAACGCCGCACATTGCTAATGTCCATTACAGCGTCTCTATAAATATTCTTCAAGCGTCTATGAATTTCCTCAGGTGCACAACCTTCTTTTGTCAAAAATTCGATGACGACTCTTTCTTTTACCTTCAGATCCACGGTTCTAGTCTGCCAATCTGAAAAGGAAAATACTATATAAGTAGAGTAAGATTACCTCTATATTATCAAGCATAGATAGTCCAGTAGCTGTGAAAGAAATAAAATTTAGAGCTATGGAGGCATTACTTATTGATTCATTCTCGTATGTTTTTAGTGTAACATAAATTTATAGATTTAACTCTGCATACAACTGTAAAAGAGTGCATAAAGGCGTAAAACCGTTACAAATAAATGCGTAGAAGAGGTTTGGAGATTGAGTAATTTTATACCCTCACACAATTTGGCCCTCTTTTGTGATTACAAATGGACATATACCGTAATATAGCGATTTTTTTTTTATAACTAAATTTATGACATTTTTCTTGTATCAAGATATATCCAAGTCAGACCTATTAGTACAATAATACGCAAAATGAATATTTTACAGTTGTGACAATTTTCTTGTGAGTGAACGATATATTTATTTAAATAGCTGTATACAAAAAATAACGCACGTACAAACGTATATGAAAATGTTATCTTTTGAAATATACGTTTGTATAGCATGGTTTTGTAAATTTGCACACTGCAAAAAAAATTTTTGATTTTACAGTATAATACTAGTATCCCAGTTGCCAGTATTATACCGTAAAATTAACAGTAATAAACAGTAAAATAAGCAGTATTACGCTGCCGCGCATGCGTGGTAGCATATTACCGGTTATTTTACTGTTTATTATTGTTAATTTTACGGTATAATACTGGCAGCTGGGATGCCTGTATTATACTGTAAAATCAACGTTTTTTTTTGCAGTGTATATATTATTTTTACAATATTGAAAATTAAATTAAAATTTTCAAGAAGACTGCTTAAAAAAAATAAGCTGTCTTTTACAGCATATCTAACATATTTAAAATATCAATTCACTCATTTAACATTTAAGAAAAGCATCGAGATTTTGTTTTTAAGTTTTGATTCTTGCAACAAAAGAGAAAGTAACTAAACGTCATTTACGGCTTTTAAAAATGCATGTATTTTTCTTTAGACACTATCTGAGAAATTTGAATAATGACCTGTCATACGTTGCTTGAGGTATTTTAAAAACAGAGATGAGAGTGAGATTAGAGAGACAAACAGGCTGCAAGGGACATCCTTTAATGTAAAAACCATTATTTACTACTTTAAAATTATGTGCACGTATTTCTGTAATTTTAACACTTTTTACCTTAATGGTACATTAAAATTTAAAACATATTTTTCAGAATGCTTTTTCCCAATTACGGAATATATTTTTTTTATTCGCTACCCATTTATAAAAAGTTTATGTATCCAAAGTGAGATAGCTAATCTCACTATTTTGTTTACTTGCAAAAGAAAAACTTTTCGAATACAATGGATAATTAATGAATACCGTTTTTGTGTTTAAGCTTCTCAAAAACTTTTACTTATATCTGTATTACATGATCTCATTATGATTTTAGTTAGGGATAATATAAATTAAAAAATATATAAAGATAGATAGATATGGAAACATACAGGGTATGTATATTGTAAAAAAATTATTATTGCAACGTGATACCACCTGTTAAAGTTTGCAATTTTGGTACTGAAACATTCTGTATGTGTAAGCTTCCATACAGACATTCTCTTGTAAAAAAAAGTTTATAAAATACTTAAATAGTTGAAAGCAATTAATAATAAGAAGAAGAATAATAAGAATAATAAATAAATAAATAAAATAATGAAATAATAAAATAATAATAATAACGGAAGTACTGACATATATATGAATATGAGTATCTTGTCAAATATTTATTCGTACGATGTAATTATGCAAATTCATATGTTTTGTCGCAGCCTTTGTGCCCAAGACATTGTTCCGTTGAACATTGGAATTTGTTGAAACTCACAGTGTTTTCCTTGTGCATTGTTTCATTGTCCAATAATAAAAGAAGTCTTGACATCGACCGGTGTTGGGATTTGTGAATCGGGTGGTCAGCTGGAGTGGCTTTGTCCCGCTATTGTTACAAACCAGGGAAATCATACTACGTAAAAGTGACGAAGCCCTGTCACATGACTGGCCGATAGGAGGAGATGGCACACCCCCTTGGTGAAGGAACAGCGATTGTAAAAGGATTTCTTCTTGAAAAATTTGGAGATGAGATGGTGAAGATCAGATTAAGATCTGAGGACATTTTAGAGGCTAGCTAACTCAGTAATGATTAGGTGCTTGTTCATTTTCTCTTTAGAGCGTAATTTCAGAGGTGGCACCTGTGCACCTGGGATGTGCCCTGGTGCTTCGCTACGCCCTAATTTAATTATTGAATAAAATATTGAAATTTACATTCAAAATTAACTTAATTTTAGAACTTTTCTAGTATATTTGAATCATAATTTGAACAAATTTAACAAGACATTACGATATTGTTGTTCATAAAGGTTTAAATGTTGTACAGAAGGAAAAATAACTAACTGTCATTTATGACTTTTAAAAATGCATTTTTTTAAATTCGATTTTAGACACTATCTAAAAAAATCTGAACCTGTCATACATTGCTCAGGGTATTATAAAATTTATGAGACAGAAAAACAAAAAAAAGCTGCAGGAATCATTATTTAATGATAAAAACTTTCTTTACCACTTTAAAATTACGAGCATTTATTTCTGATATCATTTCAGATTATTTTAACACTGTTTTCTTTAAGGCTGCATTAAAATCTAAACTATATTTTTCAGAGTTCTTTTCTTTCCAATTATGAAATATTTTTTTATAACTATCCATTCATAAAAAGTTTAAATAATAAAAGTACTTCAATCGCTTAAAAATTTAACTTATCTTATTATTTTATATATACCTACAATGGAAAAACTTTCTCAGTTCAGTGGATTATTAAATGGTGAAGTTTTTTCTGTTTAAGTTTCACTAAAAAGTTTTACTTGTATTATCGTAATATTAAGTATAAATCGTATTGTAATTTTGGTCAGGCAGAGGATAAATTTGCAAACATATAAAAAGATATATATATAGAAATATACAGGTTGTTTAAAAAATATATGGCATAAACAAATTTATTGTTGTAGTGGTCTACCACCTGATAAAGTTTGTAACCTCAATACTCCAATAGTCTGTAGATGCATGTTTGTGCATTAAAATATACCCTCATACTCTTATAAAAATTCTTAAATGGGTAAATGCAATAATAGCAATAATAATAATAATAATAATAATAATAATAATAATAATAATAATAATAATAATAATAACTCATGTACAGTCCTGGAAGAATGTGATCACCCCTACTAACTCTGAAACAAATCATCGTATAAAAATGTGACTGCTACCAATCGATTAGTATACTAATATATTCTAATTAATGCTGTACATAAATAGTGCGTAAGGGCTCGTCTAGATATAAAAACTGTAGCAAACTTTAAATTTTTAATACCACCATCTAATTTTGATATTATATTTGCATTTGTTGGTGAATTTTACTTTCAGATACCAAACGGGAAGTTATTCGGTCAAGTAGTTTAGGAATTATGCAGGTTTGAGGTTTGACGCCTCTCATGTTAAATTCATTTTAAAAAGTTGCAAAACAGATTTCAATGCTGTTAATTTTTTAAGCATAACTCAAAAACTGATGGAATGAACTATAATTTTGAGGTCCCATATTTGAATGTTCTAGAAGTCGATTTCTCTTTTAAAAAATTATACGTTACAATTCTTTTTTTTTTTTTCGAAAATAATTCTAAAATATAGGTATTTTTAAAAGAAATATGAATTGTAACTCATAAGTTTTTTTAAACAGAAATTCATTTTTATGAGCTTTAAATAAACGAATCCAAATTTACAGTTCATTCCGTTCAGTAGTTTTTGAGTTATTCTTAAAAAAAACTACTCGCAATGCAATCTGTTTTGTAACGATTAAAAATAAATTTAATATCAGGGATTCCAAACTGGATAATTCCTAAATTAATAAATCGAATAACTTCTCATTTGTTATCCTAGAGAAAATTTACCGAAGAATCCTACTATGATGTCAAAGTTAGGTGTCAGTATTGAATTTTTTTAAATTTTGTTACAACTTCTATATGTAGACAACCTCTAAGCAAAATTTAAATATAGTATTAATTAGTAGACATTGTTACTAATCGATCTGTACCAGTTATGTCTTTTTATGATGATTTGCGGTAGACTTAGTAAAGCGCAGCCATAGTATTTACTTTTTTCCCCTCCAGGACTGCACAATTGTATGTGGATATGAAAACATTTTCAAATATTTATTTATACGTCGTGATTATGTACATTTATACATTTATTTATTGAATAATTTATTAAAAATCACAGTTAAAAATTAAAAATGTATTGTATAAACATAAAATTTATACTTCTTTTAGAACATTTCTAGTATTTTTATCCCACAATTTCTACACCTTTAACAACACATTATGATGTCTTTATTTATAAAGGCTTAAATTCACAGTAAAGGAAAAATAACTAACCGTCATTTATGGCTTTTATAAATGCACTTTTTCCATTATAGACACAGTCTAAAAAATTTGAATAATGACGTGTCATACGTAACTCAGGGTATTAAGAAAATCGTCTGTTAAAAAAACAGAAAAAGGCTGCAAGTAACATTATTTAATGATAAAACCTTTCTTTACTGCTTTAAAGTTATGTGCATTTATTTTTGTCATCATTTCAGGTAATTTTAAACCTTTTCATTAAACTACAAGGTGGCCATAATTAAACTGACGGTACTCAGAGTGTTCTGTAGCGCGATCTAATTGCGAGAATGGCGCCAAATTTTGTAGGAAGATTAAACAAGACGGGGGACGAAAGATTCCGCGAAAAAAAATTAGTTCCAAAAGTCACCGCCAGGGGAATATGTGGCGCTGTGTATTCGAAAAAGAGAGTTTCAAAAAATGAAGAATCAATACTGAAATAAAATAATTTATTAATAATTTTAACTCGTTTATTTAACGAATTTAGTAATTTAATCCAAGCTCAAAATGGTAACAGTTTATAAAAAGCTAAAAATTTACATAAACACGGCTAAAGTTTCTTTATCTGCAATTTCACATACAGAGCCCCAAAGAAAGCAACAGCAGAAAAGGAAGTTCTTTATTCAAATTTCATGTTACATCTTTTGGCCCAGTGCCAGCTTGTTCGGCTTTAAAAGGTAATGTGCTACTGTTAGAAGCAATTTCATTGAAAGTTATCTTTCATAATGTCTCCTTCTATAGTCGAGCGAGCTTTATTAGTCAAATTATTTTACCTCAACCAGTGCAATGCGCCAGCCGCTCTTCGTGCTTTTAGAAACCACAAAAAATGTGTAAAGGTAACGGTCCTTTGTCGTTAAAAAGCAATGGTTGAGAAGTTTGAGAAAACAGGTTCCCTAAATGTTCAGTCAGGCAGAGGACGAAAACCCGTATCACAGGATACAATCGAAGAAGTGGCAACGGCGATTGTCGACAGAGCACCAGACAATATTGCTACCACTTCCAGCGCTCGTGGGATAGTTCGGAATCTGGATATGCCTTATTGTACGGTATGGAAAATCCTACGAAAGATTATCCACTTCTATCCGTACAAGATCAGCCGTGTACAAGAGTTACGTCACACCGACCATGATAAGCGATTGACTTTTGCTCTCACTTTTCTTGCCAGAATGGAGTTGGATGATGCTTGGCCCTGGAAAATCTTATGGGGAGACGAGGCCCACTTTTACCTGAATGGAACTGTAAACACCCATAACTGCCGAATTTGGTATAACAAGTCACCAAGAGCATTCAAGGAAATTCCTTTGCATTCACCAAGGATAACTGTTTGGTGTGGTGTCACAGCAGATATGATCATAGGTCCATTCTTCTACGAGAAAATTACTCCGACAGGACCTGTAACTTGTTCTGTTACCGGAGACAAATATCGCCAAATGCTAAACAACTTTGTTATTCCGGCACTTCAGCAAAGACAGTGCCCGGAGAAAATCATTTTCAGGCAAGATGGAGCCTCTCCACATATTGCTTTGCGTGTACAGCAGCTTCTACGACAGAAATTCACAACAGAAAGAGTCATTAGCCGTTGTTTTCCAACTGCATGGTCACCTCGGTCCCCTGATCTTACACCCTGCGACTTTTGGCTATGGGGTTACCTAAAGTCCAAGGTGTATCACGGAGGTGTCCAGGAGCTGACTACGTTGAAGGATAACATATCGCGAACTGTACGGGAGATTCCTGCAGACATGTTATTCTCTGCTGTTGTAAATGCTGTGCACAGAATGCAATATGTGGTCCACAAAAAGGGCGGCCACATCGAACCTGAGTTGGATGTGCTAAATAAACGGTAATTTTAATTCAGTATTGATTCTTCTTTTTTGAAACTCTCTTTTTCGAATACACAGCGCCACATATTCCCCTGGCGGTGACTTTTGGAACTAATTTTTTTTCGCAGAATCCTTCGTCCCCCGTCTTGTTTAATCTTCCTACAAAATTTGGCGCCATTCTCGCAATTAGATCGCGCTACAGAACACTCTGAGTACCATCAGTTTAATTATGGCCATCTTGTACATTAATATCTGAAACATATTTTTCAGAGTTACTCCAGTAAAATGGTAGCCAAAAAATCTCCTGCCTAGAAAGTGTTTGAAGTTTTTGGTTTGTTTTCTTTTGTTTTTCAAGGCATTGAACACAAATTTCAACTTTGCAACCTCGTAACTTGCATGCTTAAAACGTTATAAGTGAAAAATCATCAAAAAATCATTTTTTTCTTGGTTTTTCCCTAAATTTTTAGTTTTTAATAACCACCGATATACTGTACAATAATAATTAGTAGATGGGTACAAACTTTATTAAAAAATGAATATGATATGGCAGTTTTTATCAGACAAAACACAAACTGTAAGGGATAAAAGTGATAGGGACAGTAGTGACATTTTTTGCAGTTTTGCCCCTTTACATAAAAAAGAACATTTTTGGAATGTTGTAATCACTAGTATCATAGACATATGAAATCTACGACTAACTGGCTAGATATTGGTTAATCTATAAATATCAATATTTAAAGTAACAATGGGGACAGTCGTAACTGTTAATAAAGTTACGCTTACCTTTTCCTCATTCTTTCCAATCCAGAAAATCTTCTTTATGAACAGACAGTAAGAAATGGCGACTTTTTAAGAACAAAATGTGCTGCTCTACTGCAAACAATACTGAAAATGAATGCATACTGCCATTTGGTGTAAATATGATGAAATTCATATACCGAGACAGTAGTGACCAAAAAAGTGAGGGACACAACTTTAAACCCAACAAAAACAAATATTACACATTTCACTCATATAAAAATTATGGTATTGATGCTCCATGAGATTTATATTTATAATAAATGTATTGGTGTTTTAAATTTTTTTAATAATTATTGTTTGTTGATGTTTTAATTATTATTTTATGGATTGAGGACAGGGGACAGCAGTGAATTTTGAGATATTTAAATACCATTTTAAAGATTAAAAAAAAAACAGATTTTCACAGTAGAAGTAACATAATACTGTAGAACAATCACAGAGAAACTTTTTAACATTAAATGAGAATTTATATTGCAAGGAAATGCCGAGAGATATACTGTGGATTGAGAAATCCTACTTGTCAGATTTTGGCCTATATATCCTTTTCATTCACCCATTTGAAGCTCATCTCGTTGTACTTTTAGTTAAAGACAAGACAAATTTGAAACAGTATTTAAGGTAGATATATAATATAAAAGACCGTATCCTAAAAGTATTCAATCGCCAATATAAAAACATCAATAACAATTGTTGTGAAGCTTTTTTTACGTGTTAGCAGGGCCTGATTAACACACAGGCCAACTAGGCCCCACGGCCTTGGGCCCACTGCTGATGGGGGCCCCAAAATGAGTAAAATTATTTAGAAAAGTTTCTTAAAAATGAAGTTTTCTGCAATTATTTTCTCAAAAACAGAACAAAAAAAATTTGTTTAACTTATCAACTGTATCATAATATCTAATAACAATACTCGAAAACAATTCTAGCTACTATTTTAATTTGAGGGGGGTCCCGAAAAGTTGCTGGGCCTTGGGCCCCAGACGACCTTAATCGGGCTCTGCGTGTTAGTGAATCTTGCAATAAAAAAAGAAAGGCATTGTGATTAAGCTCAGACGTAACCAGAGTCCAGGTAGCGTTGATTTGTCCAACCGAGACATCAAAAATATGTTGACAATTTGGATGCAAGAAAACCGGCCTACGTCATGGAGTCACAGGTTTAGATTTATTCAATCCATGAAAAAGAGATAGCTTCATTCTGGTATAAACAGAACGCCTTACGAAGCTATGTTTGATTGTACTCCTAGAGTTGCTCAGTCCACAAGTTTCATTCCAAGGGAAGTTTTTTGTTCAGTGGAGAATGAACAATAGTTGGAAAATGCCTTGACTGCTGTGGCTACCTTTTCCAAACGCGATGATGATGATGCCATTTCCGTCGAAGACACACCTCCTAATCAAGCTTCAAAGTTTGTGTGGTGTGTTTAAAAATGCAAAGATAAACTAATTTTGATGGAAATGTGTGTAGTCTTTGCATGTATCACACTCAGAAGCTAGTACTTTGGAAGACAAAATCACACAGAAGGTCTGCATATTATATCTGAATGAAATAATTATCGAGAAAAAAAAAACAGGCATATAAGGAATGTTTGGAAACTCAGGTTAAGAAAATGAAATCAAGCAGATTGTAATGCGAGTAGTTTTTTAAGCATAATTCATAAACTGCTTGGAGAAATGAGCTGTAATTTTGGATTCGTATATCTGAAGCTTCTAAAAGTCGCTTTCTATTAAAAAATTCAGTTTTGAGGGGGGTTTCGAAAATTTATAAAAGTGTAAAGTTTATAATTCCTAATGTTAAATTTATTTGTAATCGGTGCAAAGCAGATTGTAATGCGAGTAGTTTTTTAAACATAATTCATAAACTGCTTGGAGAAATGAGCTGTAATTTTGGATTCGCATATATGAAGCTTCTAAAAGTCGCTTTCTATTTAAAAAAATCAGTTTTGAGGGGGTTTCGAAAATTTATGAAAGTGTAAAGTTTAGAATTCCTAATGTTAAATTTATTTGTAATCGGTGCAAAGCAGATTGTAATGCGAGTAGTTTTTTAAACATAATTCATAAACCGCTTTGAGAAATGAGCTGTAATTTTTTATTCGCATATATGAAGCTTCTAAAAGTCGCTTTCTATAAAAAATATTCAGTTTCTAGGGGGTTTCGAAAATTTATGAAAGTGTAAACTTTAGAATTCCTAATGTTAAATTTATTTGTAATCGGTGCAAAGCAGATTGCAATGCGAGTAGTTTTTTAAACATAATTCATAAACTGCTTGGAGAAATAAGCTGTAATTTTGGATTCGCACATCTGAAGCTTCTAAAAGTCACTTTCTATTAAAAAATTCAGTTTTGAGGGGGTTTCGCAGATTTATTTCACAAAATATACACTTTCGAAAAAATAAGAACTGTAACCTATGAGTTTTTAACAGAAATCTATTTTTAGAAGCTTCAAATATACGAATCCAAAATTAAAACTCATTCGGTCAAGTAGGTTTGGAGTTATGCTTAAAAAACTACCCGCATTGCAATCTGTTTTGCTGTTTGCAACGATTACAAATGAATTTAATGTTGGAAGTTCCAATCTTCAAACTTTCATTATTCCTAAACTACTTGACTTTGACATCCCGTTTTGTATCCTTAAGTACAATTTACTCTAAAAGCCAAATATTATATCAAAATTAAGTGTTCGATATTTATTCTCCATATTACCAATTTACACTCAGGCATTATCTAAAAACATTGTTAAAAGTTAACTCAGATGTTTGAGAGTTAACAACTGATGATGCTCTAGTCAGAGTGAAAGCGCTTTTGTGCAATGGTGACAGTTTTTATTTGAAACTTTTTTACATTTTTGATAATGTAACTTTTAACCATGTTTTTAGATAATGTCTGAGTGTAAATTGGTAACATAGAGAATAAATAATAAATATACAGACATTAACAAATTAATACCTATTTTAATGTTAAGTGTTCGTATTGAAAATTTCGGAGTTTGGTACAATTTAAGTGTTTCCATGCTCTCCTAAGTTTATTTTTTTTAACATAATTTCTAGTCGAATGACTATTTCCGCTTTTTCTGAGATAATTTGGTGATTAAAATGTGTTCTATTTTTTATTTTGGCCAACTGTACATAAATACGTGAACAGGAAAAATATATGCAAGCTTCTTATCATTAAAATAGAATGTATTTGGAATTCGATTACTGAAAACCCATTTGGACTAATAGAACAAAATTTTACTGATATTCGTATCAGAGTACCGAAATTTTACTGCGATAGAAAAAAAAACTGAATATGACCACTAAGGAAAAATCTGGCACTTTATATCGTGTCATACAGCCTATTTACAGGCTGTGACGAAAATACGTGAAGTTGTGAAAAGTGCTTTTGGAGAGGTTAAAGAGTAATATATCGAACACCTCTTGTAATTGAGACTGAATTAACGTCCTGCCCGAATCGAGCTATACATGACCCGACCACGAAAATTTTATTTCAACGTGAAACCAACAAAATCATTTTCGTTTACCCGAAAACGACCCGAAACTCGGAATGAAAGAATATTAATCATATTATAATATCATTTCGGAAAGAAAGTGTGAAATTCTTCCTGGAATCTTTAATATCAATTTAATATATAATTTTTCACCTGAAACATTATTCTGAACACTTTTTGAAAAATCGGGTTAACCGGAACCCAAAAAAACCCAAACATTAAGTCAACCTGACCGAAGCTGCGGTTCGCATGGTTTCAAGTGAAGTCGTGTTACACGACAAGGTGCAAGACTCTAGTCTGAATAACGTTTTTTGTCAAATGGAATTGTCTGATTTTATTACTAACTGATAATCATTATACCCATGTCTCAACAAATGCGGTCGCCAGGTCGCCAGTGGCGACCACAATATTTTAAGAGGCGATTGGAAGCATTAACATTGATCTAATGATGATTCACTTATACGCTTTACGTAATGACTGTAAACCAAAGAAAGCTATACAGTGGTGGAACTTTTGATTAAAAAAAAATATAAAGACATACACAATGACATATGCTAGTAGCTGAGAAGAAAAATGGCAGAAAAGTTTTTGTAAAACTTTTATATAAGGTAAAATGTCCTACAGCTGACCCTAGGATAGTGGTCAGTGGTTTGTCTAAGTAATTTCTTCCAAAATAATATTTTTTATTTAAAAAATAATGATTTTAGTAAAAATCAGTTGTTTTTCTTATGATGTTGCATCAGTCAAGCTTTTTAATGTGTCTATATTTAATTTTTTTAGCATAATATTTACGAATTTTGTCGAGAAACTTAATTTATATAAATTATCTAAATTAATTTATTAATTGAGTTGGAGATATATTATTATTGTGTTCATTATTATATTTTTTGTATCAATTTATAAAACAATTTTAATGTTTGCTGAAAAATCCATGCTTAAATTTAAAAAAGTCAGCAAAAACTGACAACTGTGGGGAGGGGGTAAATATTTTTTAATGGCGACCAAAAATTTTTGCTGGCGACCAGATTTTTTCCAATTTGTAGAGCCTTAATTATACCTATTGTGCCAGTTTCCCCCTTTTTGTCTATTCCGAAACTATTTCTTATCGCAATTCACATGTTCTGAAATGTAACTCCACTAAATCTGACTTCGTTAGCTGAAAAAGATTTTCTGTATTTGGATTTTAAAACCTCTTCTTCAATTGTAAACACTTTATATATGATTGCAATTATTTTAACCATTCACTCAAACTTACATATACCGGAAAATTCAAAACAGAGGTTATGGCAATTATCACTTAAACCGCTGATGATAGAAACATATTTCCAATGACAAAGAGTATATAAATTCAGTATAGCTTATAGATATGCCACTTGTTTTACAAGGGGTTGTATACACATTAAAATACAAAATGGATATTTTTTAAACTGCCCCTTTTCCATAACTTATATTTAGAAAAATGTTGCCCTAAATCTAAGGATTAAAAAAAAAAAAAAACATTTTTTAACGACTAAAACTTACCGAGTTATGATATTTTGAATTTTATGAATTTTCAGTGTGTTCCGGCACTAAAAACTTCGTCTTTCCGTTCCAGCGACACGGTGTTTGTGTATTGTGCATATGCGCGCATGTCCGAGATAAGAAGCTGCACGCTAGGAAGAGAGAGCACTGTCCCTCACGCAGTGCCGACAGCCCATGTTTATCCTACTAAACATTTTATGCTAGAGCTATGGAGAAAGGTATGGTATTATGAGAGTTTTCAAGCCGTAGCGTAGTATTTATTTAGAGCTGATTAGTAAAACTTTGCACATTGCTTTATTAGATTATGTTTTAATAAAGTCTGCATCATTTTTAAAAATCCGCATTAAAATTTACATTATATAATGTTAAATTTCAGCTGTTAGTAAAAACTTTTATTTTTACTATTTTACCAGTCCTAATTTATAACAATTTTTTAGGCATAGGCAGTTAAGTATGGTATTATGAGAGTTTTTAAGACGTAGCTTAGTATTTATTTAGAGCAGATTACTAAAACTTTGCATATTAGCTTTATTAGATTATGTTTTAATAAAGTCCGCATTATTTTTAAAAATTTGCATTAAAATTTTCTTTATATAATGTTAAATTTCAGCTGTTAATAAAAACTTTTTTTTTTTTTTACGATTTTATTAGTTTTAATTTATAAAATTTTTTTAGACATAGGTAATTAGATATGGCATTATGAGAGTTTTCAAGTGGTATTTATTTAGAGCTGATTAGTAAAACTTTTCACATTGCTTTATTAGATTATGTTTCATTAAAGTCTGTATTAGTTTTAAAAATTCGCATTAAAAATTTACCTTATATAATGTTAAATTTCAGCTGTTAGTCAAAACTTATTTTCTTACAATTTTACTAGTTTTAATGTATAACAAATTTTTAGACATAAATAATTAAGTGTGGTATGAGAGTTTCCAAGGCGTAGCTTAGTATTTATTTCGAGCAGATTAGTAAAACTTTGTACATTGACTTTATTAGATTATGCTTCCATAACTTCTGATTTTTTTTAAATCGTATTAAAATGTTCTTTATTAAATATTAAATTTCAGCTATTAGAAGATATTCCTCGTAGGATTGTACCAGTTTGAATTTATAGGAAATTATCATATATAGTTAATTAAGCATGATATTATATTAAGAGTTTTCAAGGCATAGCGTAGTATTTATTTAGAGCTAATTAGTAAAACATTGTACATTGCGTTATTAGATTATGTTTTAATAAAGTCTACATTAGTTTTAAAAATTCGCATTAAAATTCACCTTATATAATGTTAAATTTCAGCTGTTAGTAAAAACTTTTTTTTACGATTATACTAGTCTTTATAACAATTTTTTAGGCATACGTAATTAAGTATGGTATTATGAGAGTTTTTAAGACGTAGCATAGTATTTATTTAGAACATATTAGTAAAACTTTGTATATTGCTTTATTAGATTATGTTTTAATCAATTCCGATTTTTTTTTAAATCGTATTAAAATGTTCTTTATTTAATGTTAAATTTCGGCTTTTAGTAAATATTCGTTGTAGGATTGTACCAGTTTTAATTTATAATAGATTATCACATATAGTTAATTAGGTATGGTATATTATAAGAGTTTTCAAGGCAAAGCGTCGTATTTATTTAGAGCAGATTAGTAAAACTTTGCATATTGCTTTATTAGATAATGTTTTAATGAATTCTGCATTTTTTTCGTTTTAAACATCTTATAAAATTGTAAATTTCAGCTATAAAATAATTCTTTAATGATTTTCCAAGATTTAATTTATAACAAAATATTTATTTATATCCAAACATATAAATTTCTTTTTATATGTTTGGTATTTTTTTTCGTTAAGACAATGACAAAAAAGCTTTCTGAAGCAGCAAGCACCACGACTAATTTTAGTTACGTCTTCTGTTCACTGTTTCTGGGTTTAATCCCTTGCAAATTAAAAGGATACCCGAGTATATTAAGTTCAGATTGAATTATTTAAAACGCTAAATTTGATTTAAGATGAAACAATGTTGTATGAATAGCTTCCACATATTGGTTTTCACTTAAGGCGGTTCTCAAAAAATATTTTTCCCCACTCAAAAACGCAAAACTTTCTGATACATTCACAGACTCATTTTTAAACGAAAAAATGTGAAATTGGCAGGTGCGTGATTACATTACTGAAGTGATTTGGAATCGAATTCATTTTTTCTTTTCGATAAATGCATTACGAAATATATTGAGATTGCTGTCCGATTACGTCCTTTTTGCTGTCGCATTCCGAATAACTATCTTAAACGTCAAACTTCAGAACATTTTCTGAGTAATCATTGACCTTTTTCGAAAAATATGAAATGGTATTTCATTTGTTAGTTTCTGAAAAACAGCACTTGCATCGAAAAATAAAAATGACTGCGTCAGAAAGTAGCCAATTGTTATTTGTGAACAGATTAAAAATTCGTTGAGTAACATTCTCAGATATTAATTTCCTGTTCAAAGTGCAAGTTGAGTGTAATTTTACCAACCAAGGTATATTTTCTATATACTAATTAATTTTTCAGCAGGGCTGAAATTACGCTGTAAATTACTGAAAACCAAAGGATGTGAATTACCACTTTACTAAACAGCGTACAACCAATATATTTCCTATTACAAATATTGAAAATTTTTAAATAGATTTCGAATAACAATAATTTTAGAATGTCATATTAAATCTATAGGCAATATGTAATGTAATGTTTAGTAGGTGTTTATAAACTTGCACAAGTCCTATTTGCTAAAATGCAGCCCTATTTGCAGTAAATTTTGTCTATTTTTCTTTTAGGCATAGAATCTAGACACTTTGGAATGATACTATGCAGAGACACACGAATGAATAAAATGTAGCAGTGGTAAATGTTTTTTTTCAAAATTAACGATCAATTTTGCACACCAATTTTGCACTCCATATTCCCCAATCACCAAACATTATTGGTTGCTTTAGTTATATTGGGGCCTAATATTGCGACAATATTGCATTCATCGGAAATATTCCAATGAAATATCGATTTTGGATAAATATTGACTTTATAATAGAAATATTTGCCATAAAATGCCACTATTAGAGAAATATTGGCTTAACATTGGGAAATTTGGCAAAGAAATAGGGAAAATGTCTTCCAAATATTGCACCAATGTTGGTAAAATATGAAATACATAATATGTGCACCGCAATGTTGGAGCAATGTCTCATGACAATATTGCCTTTATTGACCAAAATGTAGCAAATATAAACAATATTAGAGTATTACTGTTTTACCACTAGGGAATTAACTAATAGGGAACTTTTAAACTCATCTAGTAACTTTTGGGCTACGTACTT
Source organism: Maratus michaelseni (assembly GCA_963931845.1). NCBI lineage: Eukaryota > Metazoa > Arthropoda > Arachnida > Araneae > Salticidae > Maratus > Maratus michaelseni. Next base: position 91,682,497 of record OZ007596.1, on the reverse strand, counting down.
CAAGGATGGCCTGCTTTTTGTATGTGACCAGTGATTAGAAACAACGGCGTTTCCGGACCTACTTAAAGCATCAATGCGACCTCTCAGGCCAATTTCTAACTTTTCTTTTATTATTGAACTATACATTCAACAGAAACACTCTAATTTTTTTAACTGCTCGCCTAATACTAGCGCTAGTGTCAATTAATTTTTAAAAAAATGATGATCTTATTGATTAAACAAGGCGAACACTACTATGCGAAAATAGTGGTAAATTTTTTAGTAAAAATATCCGCTAAATTGACAACACTGTTGATTAGTTGATAACAGCAAAAGCCAGCAATTGACGCTACTTAGTCACTACGTAATAGCCCGGTAGGCAGCGACATCTTTTATTTACCCAGTTTGTACAAGCTTATATTTAACTATGTAATTGATTTTGCTTAATCAATCACGAAAACAGCCGTTAGCTGTCAGGACACTGGTGGATGCGACTCGGAGGACGCAACATCCCCCAGTCAAAGGGAAATGAATGGTAATCCGATTACGTAAGATAGCCACTGCCTTAAATACTACATCCTTTGTCTTATCCTTCAATCTTCTGCAACCGGGTTGCCATTCATTTACGTTTTACTGAGTGATGTTGCGGCCCCAACCATCGCTGCTAAGACAGCTGACGCCTGTTTTCGTGATTGATTAAGTCAGATCAATTACATATTTAAAAATAAGATTGTATAAAAAATTTTAAGTAAAAATTGCCGCTGCCTCCTAGACTAAAAGGGATTGTTATTGATTGTAAATAATAAATAAGCATAAATTAAATGTTGGAACGTATTTATTAGTAATTAACAACCTTCAGTTTTTAACTGTTCGACAGATGTGATACACCATCTACTCAGTGACGCGGGATTCAGCCCCTATGTTGAAAAAATGTTGACAGCAACAGTTGTAGTTGGACAAGTCAAATATTATTCCAGGTCGCTCGCTTCATAAGCTGACAATTTAAATATCCTATTTGGAACGTGGTATTAGAATACTCTTGAAGCAAGTACTCGTACCGTGACGATATGCTTAAAACTAACCGCTGTTTTCTAACAGCACCCTCCAAATTAAAAAAAAATCAAATTACTTAGTATTAAAGTAGTTTAAAGTTATCTCTGAAAATTATCAATATTTTAAAAATATTCATTCAACATATTTCGCAAGCTTACTCTTTCAAAATTTTCTAATAGTTTGCGGCAAATAATTAGTAGTTAATGGTCGTTTAGTAAAATGCTTTTATTCACTTTCTTACCATCTCTGCCTGGAAATTTGAATAATGGCCTGCCACTTCTAGGAATTTTGAAATAGCCGAGAGAGAGATAAGGAGACAAAAAGGCTTCGGGCAAGATTTTTAATGATGAAAATCCATTGTTTCCGCTTTAAAGTTGCATGCATTAGTTTTAGAATTAGGAATTTATAAGATAGTTTGCAACATTTATCTTTAAAGGTTATTTTAAAAACATAAAATCATTTTTAAGAGTAGTAGTTTTATTTCTAATTACTAAAACATTTTTATATAGCCATGCATAAGCTTTTTAGATGTTTCAATTGAAAATTCGATAATTGATTTGAATTTTTTGTTTGTTTACTTGTTATATAGTATTATGTGACGTATGTTATTATTGTTTGATGTATATGTTTTTAACAATATATGTATTTTAATTCAAGAAAATTTTAGAGTAATAGAGCAGATTTAGATTTTTTTTTTTTTTTACGATATATAATCACTGCAATCTTAATAAATTAGATTTAAAAATATTTTAAACTTTCAAAAAAAAATTATCATGTATTTCGTTGTAAGATTTTTGACGAAATCATATGTTTTCAAACATAATGGAACATTAATGAGATATTCAGCTATATATTTCAGAATTTCGGTCACATCAAAATGGATTCATACATATTTAAATGGTTATACCTGCAAGCTAGAGAAAAAACGAATATTTTTGAAAAAAATAATTCAGTAAAATGAAACTAGATATTTGAAAATCTCTTTTTGCATTTTGTTAATAACACTTTGAAAAAAGAAATTGATTTTTGTAATGACGAAATACAATTGGGTGTCCCCAACAAACTTGCTTCCCGAAGATGGTGTCGTTCTGGTAGCCGTCCACGATGATCACCGTAACTCTGTCAAATGTTATTTGAAATCATAAAAAGTATAATGTCTTTACTTCGAACACTTAAAACTAGAGAGTACTCAATAGGTTTTTGGAAAAATTGATTTGGAACAAAATAGTGGCAGTTCTAAGTTAAGGTACCGATTTTCACAAAAAAATTTGAACTTTGATTGTTTATAAAAAAAAAAAAATGGAACAAATCATCAGATCACCAAAATGAAGGATTACTCTCTAGATAATATTGTTGTTAAAAATTGGTCAACATTTCAAGAAGAATGGTTGAGACTTGTTCGAGGTATCGTGATTAACGACTTTAAAAACATAATTTTAAGATAATCACGTTTAAAGATTCACGTTATGATTTATGTATGATAGAACGAAGTAAATTAAAGCGTCGTAATTTTCTTAATTTTTATCAGATCGATCAGACAATGTAACTAAATATTCTTTACTAATTGTACTTTCAGAAAATGCAATAAAAAATTCAGTTTTGAAAGTTCTCAAGTAGATATAACCATTTAAAAAGTCATTTTCTAATTTTGATATACAGTATAATGGCGAGTACTGTATATTTATAAATCATTTTATATAGTTCATACCTAATTTCGAAACCGCAAATACAGCTTTTTATATACAGGATGTCCCATAAGTCTGTTCATAGTTTAAAAATTCATTTTAAGAAAATAACAAATTGTTGTAAATGAATGCGGCTTGTAAAATAAGACTTGTAGAATGGTCGGATGTTTAGTAAAAAAAATAATCCAAAGAAAATTTTAACTGTGTTTTTATTTTTATTTTTAATACAAACACTCCAATACTTGGCAAGTTTTATGGTGTAAACCGCACTCCAATAAGATAATTTTCTATTTTTTTAGGAAATTTTGTCGTTAGTGATACTCATAATCAGGGCTTTGCAAATTTGATAAAATCTGGTAACCAGCAAAAAATTCTACTCGTCAATAAAAAATATTTACCTCCCTTTCACCCCCCCCCCTGGTCATTGATTTCTAAAAAGCACAAAAAATTTCTTTTATTAATTAATTGAAATAAAAAAGAATAACAAGCAGAGTTTAGAATTATTAATTACATTTTTCAGACAAGTACATAATTTAGAAAAGTAATACTAATTTTTTTATAAAACTTAACAAAATTATATATCTCTAAAAAAAAAAAAAAAAAAAAAAAAAAAATACTATAAAGGCTGAATTAACGGCATGTTCGAGAAATGCTGTTAATGCTGTTAAATGCTGTTAATTGCTTGTCGAATGCTTCAAATGTCTGGATAGTTGAGTGCTACAAAGTCTATAGATTTAATGAGGGAAATTAAATAACAAGTGGGTAAGTGTGATCGAAGATCGCACAAAGGGTTTCGTTTAATATTCCTTTCAAAAAACTTTATCCTTTCTTTAATAAATCCAAATAAATTTCATTTTTCAAAAAAAAAAAAAAAAAAAAAGGAATATTTTTTATAAAGTAAAAATTTACCTGTCTATTTTTCTCGTTTTTTCGAATATCTGAACCGGCCCGATAGCGGGCGAAGCCCCCTATTATACTCTGTCATAATAATATCTGTCATTTGGACTAAATGCGATATTTAAAAAAAATCAATTTCAAAATTAAACATGTTGCATAGAGACCTTCAAAATGCTAAAATATGCCAATATTTCCATAATCGAGTTTTTATAATGATTCAATATGTTCCTCAAACTAACCTTTACTAATCTCTGTTACTCATATTGATACTCTCTTTGTATTATTCGCAAACATTTGAAAAATCCGTGATGACGTCAGATTAATTTTCTTTTTAATTATCTATTGACGTCATATTAAACTGCTTTCTGTATTTACACATACTCATACTCCTTGTATTATTGAGAAATGTTTGAAAATTTCCATTTTATTACCAATATGACGTCATATTAATCTTTTATTTTTTTCAATTAGTGAAACTTTTTATTTCATTTTCATTTTTCACGTGGAAATCTTTCAATAGAAAATTAATTATTGTAGAAATAATTTTGTTGTGGATTTTTAATTGTTGGCAACGGCTATAACGAAAAATGTTTAAATTTAATAGGAAAAGACTGTTAGATTTTTGGTTTTTTATCTCTCTATATTAAAATAATACGATTTTTTCAAATTTTATGATTTTGAGCTTCATAGCAGGTATTCAGCTATAAGTACACAAAATTTTATGCCTGTAAGTAAAATAGTTTCTGAGAACCGGCTCTGTGACGGACAGACAATGAAGCGGGAGTAATAGGGTTTCGTGAGATGAACGAAACTCTAACAAAGATTCAAATTCAAAAAGATTCTAGTACTCCATGAAGCAATACGGCACAAAATATTTCACTAGCGAAGTAAAATGTTACCAAACTAAAAATGAACGTTCAAGCATCTTTTTTCAATTATATTTCCCCTTTTTAAAAGACGCCACTCTCCGCAAAGAAAGAGCACCCCCAATCTCTCACGTCATATAGGACTATAGACAATCGTCTTCAAATCAGGGTGGAACCAACCAATTGTGCAATTGTGTGCGGAACACACGGGGGCCATGATAATAAAGGCGCCAAGCATTTTAAGCAAGGGAGAAAAATTTAAAAAATACATTTTTAATTTTATTAAAATTAGTTATTATTGAAATTTTAATTAAGTTTTGTAGATTTACTTCAAATGAATTACTTATAATCTCTCATATGTTATTATTCTTTGAAATGAATGTGATAGATTAATCAGTTTTAATTCTGAAAACAAAAATGTGATTTGAAACTTGCAAAAAATCTTGAGATTTTTTTAGAATTGTATCCCATTGTGGTTTTCCGCCACAGAGGCTAGATTGCTTACTGTTTTATATAAACCTCCCCCCCCCCCACGTCCCGCGTTCTAATCACGTGGCATGACCATAGCGGAAAAGAATGGCATTTTCTGTGCATGAGATGGGAAATGCATGTTTGTAAAAAAAAAAAAAAAAAAAAAAAAAAAAAAAGATTAAATAACGTAGCCGTCAGTGGCGACCTGGCGACTATATTTGTGGTAGCCTAATACTAATAATAATGTAATTAATAATTCATGTCAATTATGAGCCCTGTTCATAATTGATACAAAAAGAAAACCATTGAAGAAACAAATAAGTTTTTGTGGTTGTAATTTGAAGATAGTCAAATCAGTAAATGCTAGATGTGTAACAAATCCTTAGTCTGTCCAGTATCTCATTAATAAATGAATTGATAGTTGCCATGCAGATTCAATAAGTCTTCGAAGGTTTTTCAATTACGATCGGGACATACCGTTACAAAAATATATAATGCTTGGAAAAAAGTATAACAATTGTTATTCTCCACTGATTTCTGCTGAACACAAGGTACACGTTGCAAAGAATTGTTCACAAGCAGTTTCCGTTTGATATTTAGGCACCTGAGACGATTGGACGAAGTGAAACCTTATAATACTGATTACGGCGACTTTGTCATTGGTTCTAGCACTCCCAACTTGTCAGAAAGCGATGTAAAAGATAAAGAAGAGTCTGATAAAGATAGATTTTATGTTGTTTTGACTTCTCTTTCAGATAGTATAAATAAAATTAAATACATGTGTAAATACGCCATTTTGCTGCGTGTACTATTCTTGGTATATTACATTATAATTGTGATTTTAAATAAAATATTTTGAACTAAATTATTTGTTTCCTTATTTCTTATGACGTTACCTCACAAGTACACAGGTTAAGGTCATTAAATTCATTTTTGCTAGAAACCTACTTTAAAGAACCTCATCCTTTTAGAAGCATATTATTTTCCTCGCTTTTAAAACTAAAATAGTTGGGAAAATATCATTAAGCATATTATATATATGTATGCATACATACACACACACACACACACATATATATATATATATATATGCATGTACGGGCAAGTATTATGTATATGTAAATAATTCTAATTTGTGCATTTTTAGTAGAATTTTCAATTGCATTTTTTTGCCAATTTACAATGTCCGAAATTCTAACAGTCATCATGGCTTAAAGTTTTACTAAATATACAAAAAACATTTCATAAATTTTAAAACAAAAATATTAAGGACATAAATTCCTATGAAACTGTGAAAGTAAGCTGCCAAATAATCAGAAAAATGTCTTTTTCCGCAATTAAATATCAGACGACTAATGTCTACTACCATGGCAGTGACTACCAAGCATTTCGTTTTACAGAGGATTATGACATAGAAGAAAGTTTTGGGATTGGCACGTCCGAAAATTTCATTTTGTGACTAAATGAAATTTTTACTTTGAGCCCGAGTCCGAAGTCTAAAGTAAAAATTTAGCCCAAGTCCTTTTCAGTCCTGGTTCGTGCTCGGGCTAAGCCCATCTCACCTCTAATCTGGTTGGATGCAAGAGATTTAGTCTTGGTCTTGAATACCTTTATTCAACGATTAATTAAAAACAGTGGGGTAATTCTTAGACCTGGCGGATGCATTTAGCTATTGGTCGTATGAAATGCTTCTAAAAATTAATATAAAAGAAATAAACATTGTTTTCCGCAGAATTGTCTGATTTTATTAAAGAAGCGTTCTGTACTAGCAATATTTTTATAATTTTTTTTTTATCCTGCGGAAAAAATCCTCTTTCGTTAGAATAAGTTTCCCGCAAACTGCGTTCAATTATAGCGATTCCGTTCATTTTTTTTTTTTTTTTTTTTTTTTTTTTGAACACATTTATGGGATATTCGATATATTAAAAAAATTAATTTTACTTTTTAAAAAGATACTACATTTAGTTTGACAAAATTTTATTTTTAGAGATGAATCAAACCGTATTCAAAGTCCAGTAAGAGTTAATAAAAATTAAATTTTTAGCAATTTTTGAAAACAAGATAAACATTCCAAAGGTTTCCGCGCTGTAATTAGCAATTTTCAATTCTATATATTTTACATGTATTCATCCCTTTTAATAATTTAGAATAAAACTTAAAAGGTTATAATAATTATATGTCACACATAATGTGAGACATTGTGTAGGTCTAAATAATAACAGTGCAAGAAAAAATTATTTATCTTGTCACTGATTTTTTATCTGATTTTTCCCAAGCTTCCATCTTAAATTTGACAAATTATACTTGATTACATTCGCTTTGGAGATCATATGAATGGACTCCAAATGGACGAAGGATTGCTTAGCAATAATTTTTCGAAATCTAATCTAGTTTTCTCACGTTGCCTGTCACTGTCTTTTTCTTTTAAGCCTTGGTTTGAGATAATAAAGATAAATTAAGGTAAAGAAAGAGTTTCTTTAAAAAAGAAAAAGTAAACGATTTGTGGATAATACAATAATAGATGAAGTGTGACATGTGTTGATAAGCCGATAATGGATAAAGGAGAAAACTTTACTTCAATTTTTTTTTAACGCTTTCCAAAATTTAGTCCAGTAAAACATATCAATATTGATTTTTTCCCCACTGCATTATCCATGGGAAGGACAATAACAAGAACAACTAAATAATGCTGGAGTTAATTCTGAATAAATGTTTAAATTTGCAATGTTTAATAGACGGATATCTCCCTAGTTACAAAGCATTGTTCATTTTATTGGTTACTAGCTGAAGTACCCGGCGTTGTCCGGGATTTTAAGAATGTTTGTGTAGCAAAATCAATTTCAAAATTAAACATGTTGTATAGATAATCTCAAAATGTTAAAATATGCCAATATTTCCATAATTGGGTTTTATCATGATTCAATACATTCCTCAAACTCATGTGACGTTATATTCACCTGCTGACGTCATATATATTTGCTTTCTCTATTACTCATATTGATACTCTCTTTGCATGATATTCAAACATTTGAAAAAGTCCGTTAAACTTCCAATATGACGTCAGATTAAATTCCTTTTTAATTCTTTAATGATGTCATATTAACCTGCTTTCTGTACTTACACATACTCTTACTCCTTGAATTATTGAGAAATGTTTGAAAATTTCCATTATACTTACCAATATGGTGTCATATTCATCTTTTTTTCAATAGTTGAAACTTTTTACTTCATTTTCATTTTTCACGTGGAAATCTTTCAATAGAAAATTTTAATTACTGTAGAAAGAATTTTATTGTGGACTTTTAATTGTTGGCTATAACGAAAAATGTTTAAATTTTTAGGAAATGACTGTTAGATTGGTGGCTTTTTATTAATTAAAAATTAACTATACATTATTTCGATTCCGGCTTACTTTAGTTGCCTCGGCCGTGTTTTAATACACCTACACGTAACATTTCACAATTCTGGCTTCCAAACTGTAGATTTGTATAAACGTGGAGACAGACAAATTTTCATTTTTATATATTAGATATTGGAGCCGAACATTGCGCAGGAATTGCGTTCCTCTGAAATATCTACAATAAAATAACAATATTGGGTAAATGTTAGATTTACATTGGAATGTAAAGTCTAGACTTCAAAAACATTAACTCTACATTAGAAATATTGCAACGAAATTACGAAATATTTCTTGCAGAAGTTGCTGAAATAATGGGAAAATGTACACACTCCATTCCTGCACTGAAAAAAAAGTGTTGATTTTACAGTATAATACTGGCATCCCAACTGCCAGTATTATACAGTAAAATTAACAGTAATAAACAGTAAAATAAGCAGTAATACGCTACCGCACATACGCGGCAGCATATTACTTCTTATTTTACTGTTTATAACTGTTAATTTTACGGTATAATACTGGCAGCTGGGAAGCCAGTATTATACTGTAAAATCAACACTTTTTTTTTTGCAGTGTGGGGCAATCTTTTATGTTACTATTTCCAATATTGGTCAATATATAGCCAATATAAACAATAATAGCTCAATATTATTTTGATAATATTGGCATTTCAAAATCTTTCACGTATATTTTAGTGAGTAGTTTTTAATAAAATAACTTTTCTATAATGTTCGGTTTTTTATAATTTAGAAGAAACTTTAACAGTTTTTATAACTGATTTCCCAGATAGCATGAAGCAATGTAATAGCGCGTGAAAAGAATATTTAGCTTGTCACTGATACTTTATCTGATTTTTCTCAAGCTTGCATCTTAAATTTGAAAAAAAAAATATATACTTTATTACATTCGCTTTGGAGATCAAATGAGTTAATGGACAAAGTATTGCTTAGCAATAATTTTTTGAAATGTAATCTAGTTCCTTCACGTTGCGTTGTCTGTTTTTTTTCTTTCTTTTCCCTTACTCTTACGCTTTAGTTTTAGATAATAAAGATAAATGGAGGTAAAGAAAAAGTTCCTTTTTAAAAAAGTAAATAGTTGTGGAACATATAGCACATATAGTAATAGATTATGTGTGACATATGTTGATCAAACGATAATAGATAATGAAGACGAATTTTACTTCAATCTTTTTTAATGCTTTTTAAAATTTTGTAAAGTAAAATGTATCAATTACTATTAAAGGACATTTATACAATAAAAAGGATGTTCGGCGATTACTAATTAAATAATCTGTTAGATTTGAACGTTAAAAGTTCATTAAAAATTTGTTGTATCTCCTTTGCAGGAATTTTAGCTTCAGAACTGAATAGTGATGGATTCATAGTTCAATTTGAATAAATAAATAAGTAAATAAATACATAATTACATTCAATGGTTGGAGTATCATAGTTGGGATTTATTTCCACAGAGTAAAAAATTCAGGGGCGAACCTGGGTACCTCGGCTGGCCATACCAATGCTCTTCCTACTGAGCTATCCCAACGATATCCTAGTTGGTTCTAATTCACTTTTATTTGTTGGACATGTCTGGGAACTGCAGCGCTAACTTCATTCATCAGAGCTATAACCATGAACATAGATCTAAAGAAGGACTTCTAACGAAATAGCCTTTCCTAGAAGAAAATCATTCCTGAAAAAATGTCTCAAATAGGTGACGCATGTGTAGGACAGCTTCTCCATACGTCACCAGTTCGTCTGCTTCGTCTGTCGTCTGGTGGGTATCTGACATATAGTTTCGGTTTGATGTTGTAGCTGGCGCTGCCTTAGCAGGGATTCTCGCCGGCTGCGCAGAACCGTGCGCGTAGCTGTGCAGCTGTCATTTCGTTCCAAAGTTGCGACACGATATAACACTATTTCGTTAGAAGTCCTTCTTTAGTTCTATGTTCATGGCTATAACTATAGCATTTTACATGATGAAAGTGTATAACACGCGGAAACTCCGCTCTGCGGGAATAAATCTCAACTATGATACTCCAACCACTAAATATGATTTTCCTAGTTGAAAAAATTTTCCTCGCTTCATTATGACCTAAATACATAATTTCTGGAATGTTTACAAGCAGGATACATACATATTAGCAAACCAATATTGATTGTACCAAAAAAAAATGTAGGGGAAGAACGGGTAGCCCCGGACACTTGGACAAATTGCAAATAAAAAACAAATGAATGAAATTTCTGTCTTTATTTTATACTTAAAATAAAATTACAAACTTCTTTAATGATTTTAATTAAACATTGCTAATGATATCGAACTATTTAACGAAATAGTTTGGCCTTATTTTTTTTTTTTTTGGCGTCACAAGAAACGGCGGGTAGCCCCGAACATATTAATAAATGGTGTCCCAACCGTATTTTGGCCGTACAAACATCACAATTATAATAAAAATCCGATGCATCTATATAAACACAATCTTAATATCTAATAAAGATCATCTAAAATAAGATCTAATTAATCTAATTAATCTTTCTTAATAACCTGCAATAAAGCTTGACAGGAGCAACGAAAATTTATTGGCGAAATCAAAACACTCACTCACGACTAACTTACTCGGCGCCCACGTCGCAATTAAACTGTATTTGTTTCTACTCTAGAGGGTGTTCATTTACAATAACTCTATATTTACGCAACATTTTGAATTTCTTAGAAATTGAAATGCCCGCGGTTACCCGCCGTCCGCGGGTATCCGACTTTCCCCTACTAGTTATATTGGGGGCCAATATTGTGCCGATATTGCATACCTCTGAAATACTGCAATAAAATACCAATATTGGTTAAATGCTAGCATTATATTGGGAATATTTGCAATGAAATGCCACTTTTTCAGAAATATTACCAATTGTGATTGAAAATATTTGCGATGAAACGTCAATACTGCAGAAATATTCACTTTACGTTGAAAATATATGAGTGAAATGGCGAAATATTTCTTGCCAATATTGGTGCAATAGTGACAAAAACATCACAATGTTGGGGTAATATTCCATTTAATCATTGACAATGTCAGCCAAGATACAACCAATACAAACAATAGTGGCTCAATATTGTTTTGCTACTGGAAATATTAGGTGATCTGACCCGGGCACCCCGGGTTACAGGACATAGATGAAAGCAGTTTTTTGTTTTTTGATTAAAATCTCCAATAGATTTTTTTATATTTAGTATATTTTTTTTAATTGTTCACAAACAGCACCAAAAAGCATTTTTGTATGAAAAATATCCATAATGTATTCAAATAAAATTTAGAAATTTGTTAAAAACGGTACTTTCGTATTAGTCTCATGCCAGAGGTTAGTAGCTGAAGAAATAGCCAGAGATTTCGTTATATACAGCAGCCTTTTTTATTCTGATAATTTTAATGTTTTAAACGCATAGTTAGATCAAATGTCTGTTAAATATGCGTTTTACTTATATTATTTCTTTATTTATTGATGAAGTTTTAATTTCGTTTTGAAATATTATCTGGAAACAAATTCTGATTTATTTACATTGTTTTAAGAGCAAACGGGTTAATCTTTCGTAATTGGGCTGCACGTGATAGAGATAGAAAGTTTTTTTTTTTAATTATGCTTGCAAATTATTTTAAAAACCATAAAAAATCGGTATATTGAGATAGAATTTTCAAATAAATTCTGTTTGAAAGAAAAAAAAATTCTCCCTATTTGATGATGTAAATATTAAAATTGCGCGATGTCTAGAAGTTAAAAGAATTTATTTGAAAGATTTATTTGACATTTATTAGTCAGGTGTTACCACTATCAGTTGACGTCTACGTTACTTAAGGACATGTTTTTGCTTTATAATACAGATTTTCAAAAGCTAAGACATCTGTTTTAGCGCTTTTCAATGAAATAACTATCATGTAGTGTTTATCTTTTTATATTTTAGAAAAAACCTTATCTTTTAAAGAGATTTTGTAATTAATATCTGAAATAATATCAGACATTCTACATGTCTAAATAGTAATTTACTACGTGGACAAAAAATATATTTATCTTGCCGTTGAATTTTTTATCTGATTTTTCCCAAGTTGCCATCTTAAAGTTGAAAAATTATATTCGATTACATTCGCTTTAGAGATGAAATTAATTAATGGAAGAAGCTTTACATAACAATAATTTCTCGAAATCTAACCTTATTCATTCGTTTCGCTCGTCGTTTTTTTATTGTCAAGCTTTGGTATTAGATAATAAAGATAAATTGCTTTAAAGAAAAAAGTTTCCTAAAAACCAAGAAATACACGATTTTTTAAGACTTATAACAGTAGATGATAAGTGACGTGTGTTTATCAGACAATAATGGATAAGGAAGAAAAACTTTATTTCAATCCTTTTTCATGCTTATAAAAATTTGGTCCGGTAAAATATATCAATCATTGTTAAAGAATAAATAGATTTTTTTAAGATAACTATGAAAAACATTTTAGATTCTTTTAGATTTTAATGGTTGATTTTCACTTAATATTTGTCACTAAAACTTTAAAGTATAAAAATATCCAAAGAGCTCTCTTAACTTGGGAAGATTTTTCTTTTATTATTCCAACAAAATCTAGCATTTTTCATATATTAAATGAACATATTATTTGCAAAAACTAGCTTTGCAACATACCAGTTGAAATCGGACATGAGATGGAAATATGACATTAAATATAACATGAACTTTTAAAAATTCTGTGAGTTTTAAATTAATTCTAGTCCTGAATGAACAATTGTGTTGATAAGTCGTGCATAAATATATTCTTTATACGACAAGAAAAAAGGAAAACAAAACAAAGCAAAAGCATACCCATAAGTAGAACCAACAGTTTCTAGTGTAGAGTACTACTGAAAGAGATTTTGAGAAAAGAAATTGAATATTTTATTTTGTACTATAAAGGCTCATTTTAATTCTTTTGCTGCAATAGTCACTTCAATATCTTTGAAAAGTAACTGGAAATGTTTTTAGAGAAATGCTTTGGAAGCCATGTTTATCGTTTCATCATCATACAGTATATCATTTTACGATTTTCATATTTGATTTTGAGGACCAGATAATAGCCTAATTAAAACATGACCAAAAAACAGATGGCCAACTTTTACAGCCAATTTTCTGTATTTGTTCTTAATAACTACGGCTGAATTGCTTGTCTGTCAATCTTTCTCTTCTCATTAAAGATATAAGAAAAGACAGATGAAATTTGAATATGTTGTTGGTGTTAAATATAACAGTTTCCATTTTGAAACGTTAATAATATAAATATAGAGTGGTTTTTATTATTCATCCTCTTATTATTTCACAGTCTTACATGAAAAATTGAAATTGAAAAACTTCTTTTGTCGTCAATTTTACTTAAATAACTAGCTGACCTGCCTAGAGTTGGCCAGGCCCATCAAAAATAGCACAAAACGTGAAAAAACTGTAAAATTTGCATAAAAATTTCGCGAACAAATCCAAAATCACTGTATGAATTCCGAATAAACTTTATTCAAAAGAGGACATCATTTACTATATTGAGGAAAAGGTTAAAACAGGATTCCTTTTACTAATAAAGATAAATCGCTGCGGAACGCAAACAGTTCCGCTAAAAATTGCATAAAAAATCGGCGCGAAATAAAGAAAAATCCGGTAAAAAGTGCTTAAAAATTCGCTAAAAATTAAAAAATCGCAGAGCACAAAATTTACTATAGTGACATTGTAGCCGGAATTCTTTCATAAATGTCAAAAATCACCGTGAAGCACGAAGATCGCTAAAAATTGCATTGAAAATCGCATTAAAATCGCATTAAAATCGCTAAAATTCAAAAATCGGGCAAGACGAAGTTTATTATATTAAGCTAAAGGTTTGAAATCGAATTTATTTTACTACATAAAAAAAAAATCGCCGCAAAACATGATAAAACGCTAAAAATCGCGAAAAATTCAAAAACCTATCTACGAAGTCCGAAAAAACTTTATTGAAAAGAGTACAACATTTACTATATTGTGTTAAAAGATTAACAACGGATTTATTTTAGAAATGTGGGAAAATTGTCATGAAATAAAAAAATTGCTAAAAATCGCATAAAAATCGCTAAAAATTCAAAAATCACAGAGGACAAAATTTACAAATTTACTATACTCGGCAAAAGCATTGTAACCGGAAGTCTTTCACGATTGTAAAAAATACCACGGAACCCGAAAAAAACGCCGAAAATTGGATTGAAAATGTCTTAAAAAATTCAAAAATTGCGGAGGGTAATTTTTACTGTATTACGCTAACAGTTGAAACCGAATTCTTTTTACGAATGTTAAAAAATCACCGCGCAACGTCAAAAGTCTCTAAAAATGTCATTAAAAAATTCACAAAAATATCAAAAGTCATTGTACGAATTCCGAATAAACTTTATTGAAACAAGAACAACATTTATGATACTATTGGGCTAAATAAATGGATTTATTTTACTAATGTGGAAAAATTGGCGCAAAATGCGAAAAATGTTAAAAAATGCATAAAAAATTAAATAAAAAATCTTATCAAAAAATCTAAAAACTGGCTGCGAGGTGCATAACTACAAACATAGAGGTACCTTCCTGCCGAATCTTGTAGCTTTGCTTGCAGCGGTCTTTTCAGAACACAGAAGACAAACACACACGCAGACAAACTTCTATCTTTATTATTATATGTAGATACATATAGCAATTGCGATATAACAACATGTTATTCAACATAATGAAAACCATTTAAAACTCTTTGATATAATTAGCGACTAACATCAAAGAATTATACTGAAGATTTGAGTTCCTCCACCCGTCCCACTTTATAATAAAACGTATTTGTCATTTCAAAATTATGATTTGCAAATTACTGTAAACAATGGCATTCTGGCAGTAATAGAAATTAAACCTTTAAAATATCTAAAAGCAGGATATATATTCTAAACCAATGTTTGTTCTGTAGTAATTTTTGTGTTGTTCTCTTTTTCTTTTTCTTTTTTTTTTAAATTAGAAAAAATAACTTTCACTTTTAAATATATTTTTCTAATTAAATTCTTAGACCGGAAGAAACCTTGCATGTGTCAAAATAAATAATGAATTACACAAGCAAAGGTTTTTCCTTTGATTTTTTCCCAATTCTTTCTAAACTTCTGTCCTGAATTTGACAAATTATATTCTCTGACATTTACTGTTAGAGATCGGATGAATTAATGGAAAGAACTTTGTTTAATAATAATTTTTGCAATCTAACTCTTGTTGACTGTCTCCTTTTTCCTTTCCAAGCTATCATTTCACATAATAGAAATAACTTAGGGTTAAAAGGGAAAAAAGCTTTTGTTTGAATAAATAAAAGATTCGTGAGAACATATAGTGATATTTGATATGTGACATATGTTGATCAAAAGATATTGGATAAGGAAGAAATTTTTACTGCAACATCTTATTCCATTTACTTTTAAAATTCAGATATTAGTCATTATTTATATACTGAGTAAAACACAGTGAAGAATGACGGGTAGAAAAATATAGTTAATTTTTTTTTTTTAAATAAAAAAGTCCTCCATAATATTTACTAAAAAGTCTAGAAAGTCACATACACATAATGATAATAGTGTAGATAAAGATCACAATTTAGTTAGAATTCGTATATTGGATTCAAAAATACTCCAAAAATTTAGTTTAAGTTTTGGTACTATTTTTTTGTAATCGGTGTTTATGACAAGGGTTTGCGACAAACAAAGGCGATACCAGTAAAAATGTGGTTGATCATTTTCATATAACACTTTAAGACTAAGAAAAGAAGTATATACAAATTATTTAAACAAAATTATAATAAAAAATTGAATGTTTAATAAAACTTCCACGTTGGGTATAAGAAATCAGTTAATTTTGCTCAAAAACATTAAGCATTTTCATTTCCCACAAAATACGCATCTAATTACAAAAACGTAATTAATTTTATTTCACAACACGACATTAAAAATGCACTAACTATATTAAAACTCCGAAATGAGAAGATATCCATTTTGGTCAGCATCGAATTTGAATGCAAATTTTGACAAATTAGTAAGTTGTCTCCAAGATAACCTTGTTTACGACGACAGTTTGGCTCGCGCGCCTGCACATTGTATATAGTATGTTAGTGCGTACAAGTGTATTGTAGTCAGTGTTGACATGATTTTGGACATGACACGGAAAAACCTGGGCGAGTTTTTTTTTTTTTTTAATTTTTTGAAAAAAAAAACACTTGAAAAAACCCTTTAAATAACCCAAGTGGTTTTTTTCAAAATCCTTATTTAAAATTGCACTTATGTAACTATTAATAAACATATTCATTTAAACCAAACAAAATATATGCGTAGAATTTTCAGAAATACTGAAAAGGCCCAAACTACATAACAAAAACTTGAAAAATTCGTATGGAAAAATAATTATCTCATTAAAAACCCCATTGAAAAAAATTATGTAAAATGGCACAATATCAGAAAACAAATATAATGGATATTCTTCTTGTTTGGTAACTTTTCAAGTAAGAAGTGACTAGAAAAAGAGGAAACTTACCAGATAAGTTTACAAAAGTGTAAATTTGTGTGAGTGGGTCAGAAAGAAAACTAGAAAAGTTTCATTTGTGGAAGTAGTCAACTAGGGTTGCGATATTGTACGTTTTCCCTGTATGTTGTATGTTTTTCGGCCTTATTGTACATTGTATGTTTAAACCTTTTCCGCACGACGATTTGGGCTGAAAAGACCCAAACTACATAACAAAAACTGGAAAAATTCTTATGGAAAAATAATTATCTCAATAAAAACCCCATTGAAAGAAATTGTGTAAAATGGCACAATATCAGAAAACAAATTGAATGGATATTCTTCTTGTTTGGTAACTTTACAAGTAAGAAGTGACTAGAAAAAGAGGAAACTTACCAGATAAGTTTACAAAAGGCTAAATTTGTGTGAGTGGGTCAGAAAGAAAACTAGAAAAGTTTCATTTATGGAAGTAGTCAACTAAGGTTGCGAGATTGTACGTTTTCCCTGTATGTTGTATGTTTTTCGGCCTTATTGTACACTGCAAGAAAAAACAGCAAAATATACAGCAAAATGTTCTGTAAATTTATGAACCCAAATTGCCAGCATTATTTACTGTAAATTAACAGCACAATGTGCCTTAAAAACTTTTGTTTTTGGAATTTTACAGTGAAATCTCTGCATTTATTCTAATTTTATTGTAAAAATGACTGTAATCATACTAAATTTTACAGGAAAAAATGCTGGCAATTTGGGTGCATAGAAGGACAGCAAATTTTGCCGTAATTTTTGTCGTTTTTTCTTACAGTGTACATTGTATGTTTAAACCTTTTCCGTATGACGATTTCTTTCCATTTTTCTCAACATTTCTAATATTTTCGAGTATTTTTCTAAGTTTATTAAATTTTCAATTTGCTTCAAAAGTTTCACTTTTTGATTCAAAAACCTCAATGTCGAAGGCACCATTTTGTATTACAGTTGCCAGTATCTCACTCAAATGATGATGGGAACCAAGACTAATATTTATTTTATTGTCTTGTTATCGAAACTTGACGATGTTTAAGCTAAAACCATCTTTACATTATAATTTTTTTTATTTAGTATATTTATCTCCTTTTCTTAATATATGTATTTTCTTCCTGTTCTGTTTAAATACCTTAATTTAATTTTACATACAAACTTTTTTTTTTTTTTTACGATGTTTATTAATAAAATTGTCTTGACCATTATACTGAATTTTAGGATATTTTAATTTATTTCTATTACCACAGTTAATTTTCGATTCATAATGGAAAATATGACGGCAAAATTAATTAAGGGGAATAATGTAGTGCAAATACAACTAAAAAATAATAATTATAAAAATCTATACTAATAAAAGAAAGTTTCGCTCTGTGTGTGTGTGTGTCTGTGTGTCTGTTGGCGATGGCTAGGAAAATCCAGCCCACCTAGAAGTACTACTGAAGTAATACTGAAATTTAGATATAGGTAGTCCAAACCCTCTGGTGCACCATTACGTCAGAATTTTAATATTTTGAAAATTAAAGTAGTTATTAATTAAAAACTGATCAAAGATCACAAATAAAAACGTCATTATTCAAAAGCTAGCTGGCGCATGTGCAGAAACCAATATCCGTATCTTCCGGAATAGAAGAAAGAAAGCACAACACATCCCGTTTTTGTTTTAAGTTTTTCTAAATTCGTCATGGGCAAATGGTTAGAAATACGGAAAAACCGTCTACATATTCTGAAAGAAAATACTTTTACGTCTCAAACGATCTGGTTGGTTTGAAAAAAATTTACATTTAACCATTTCAAAAAAAAATCAAAAAACATCGAATTCATGTTTTTTATTTTCTCCCGTTTTCTGAGCCTTGCATCCACCGAAATACAAAAAATACGGAAAAACGAAGGTCACTAAATTAAAGAACTGACTTTGCCCTTTCCAAAGCCCCCCTTTGGTTTTAAAAAATACAAAAATTAACCTTTCTAAAAAGTATATTTTCTGTATGCCGTTTTGTGATTTTTGTGATTTTGGCAATTTTTAAAAATTCACATCGGCGATTCAGAGAAAGGTACGAAAAACTAAAAATACCAGACAATATCTACATTTATTCCTTTTTTGATATCTGTATTTGTTTTTGAAAAATACAAATATTAACCCTTCAAAAAAAATTCGTGCGCAGGACTCTCTTTTGCGAATTCCGATTTTCTATGATATATAAAATCTGGCATCGGCTTTCTAAAATAACCAAACAAAAATCAAACACACCTAAAGACATCTACGTTTTGTCGGATTTAGGCAGAAACCTTTAGTTTAAAAATAAAATCACGTTAACCCTTTCGAAAACGTTTTTTACCGTAAGTCAATTTCGCTTTTTTAACTATTTCCCCTATCTTTAAAAATCCGAATTGGCGTTTATAAAAAAGATACGAAAAACTAAAAATACCTCAACTAATCTACATCAATTTGTTTTTTAAAATCTGGTATCCGTTGTGAAAATTTTTAATTTTAACCCTCCAAAAAAAAATCCTTTCCAAAACTCACTCACGCGATTTTCGTTTTTCGGTCCAGGTTTAAAAATCAGCATCGACTCAGGAAATATGAGTACGGACAAACAGTAGACTCCAGATCATAGACGCGTTCATTTTCTTCAAAACGCATGATTGGGTTTTAAAAAATATCTACATTAACCCTTTAGAAACCGATCGATTACGTAACCAACTTTCGCGATTTACGTTATTTTGGCAATGTTTACCCGTGGTTAAATTTCAATTCTACTAGAAAATTTGGTTGGGTCGAGTGTTCTGAAAAGGCCTCTTCCCATAGACCTTACAATATACTAGACCCCACATTGGTAACCTTTTCGTTGACAGACATCAGTGGTGGTGGTGGTAGATTTATTCCGCCAAACTGGTTTTTCTCCCGCCAAAATCTACGTGGAATTTCCCCGAATTTCCCGCCGAAACTTTATATTGTGTCTGTGCTGTTGTTGTTTTTCTAGAAATTGACTAATATTTTAAATTCAAAACAGTTCTTTTAAGAACTTATTAAATCAAAATGCCACAAAATTGTTCCATTTTCAGCTGCAAAGAAACGGCCGCATCAGGAAACGCTGTTGTATTTCACAGGAATGTTTTCTTTGGAGAGGGGGGGGGGGGGGGGGGATTATTCTTTTTGTAAGATTTCTCATGTGAAATTGAGTTTATTACCTAAATATTGATTATTTATACATTTCTTTAAACCCATTGATATTGTACCTGGCAAAAGCATGAACTTCATTTTTACAGATTTTCTTATTATAATAAAATTTTAGAATATCTACATAATTTTTTAATTGTTTTTAGGTTATACCATTAATAGGTAATAAAATGCATCATTTTTAGCTTGATTACATCAGGCTTTTTTTTTTTTTTTTTTTTTGATAACATGGGTTACTTTTTAGAAAAGTGTTTTTTTTTTTCAAATAAGAATTTGTGATTAAGCAAGAGCTTAATTGTCTGCCATTTTGTAATAAAGTGATAAAATGTAAAATACTCAATATATTAAAATCATCGAACAAGCTGTAAAAATTTAGCTATGTTTAATTTTTAAAATTCTTTATTATACTTTATATAAAGAAAATTTCAAAATTTATTTTTTTAACAGGACAGTACAATAAGTGATTCCTGTCATGTGACAACATTTTTCTTCTTTCAAGTGCTGCGGCATCGGAAATTCGGTTCAAAATGCTGACGGACTTTTCTGAAATATCTTCTGCTTTTATTGAAAGCCTCTTTTGATAGCAAACTAAATAAGAACACCTGCCAATTTCATACATTTCTGATCACAAATTAATGAAACAATTTCCTGACGGCTCGGCCTACAGGCACAGGTAGATTTTGAAAATACAGATAGTGGGGCACCTGTTTATTGGGAATTGCATAAGAAATGACCTTTTTGCCATGATTCGGCAGTTTAGACCACCCACTTTAAAATCTACCTGTGTCTGTAGACAGGATTTTTTTTTCCTTTCGGGCTATAAGAGTTGGTCTTATAAAAAAACTTGTCAAAGTAAAAGTTGTAGATACTATTAAGAGGATTTATAATAAATTTAAGCAGATTTGATATCTTGTGAATTGACGAAGTTTTGAATTATTTTCTTCTGAAACCCTATGCCCCCCCCCCCCCCTTGAGGTCATTTTTAATGAATCAAAAATCTGTCATACATAAATTTTCGGCCCTTTTTCTAGAAGTATTAATAACTTTAAACGGATTCGATACGTATCATAATTAAGAAGCTATGGGGATTTTTCTGTTTTCACCCCCCCTCCCTTTCGTTCGATTTTGCCCATTATCGAACTTGACCAAGATATTATGCACTTTAATTTTGTGTATCAGTTTGGAAGAGATTTGTGCAGAATTATTGAAGTTATCGTGTCCATAAAAAAGTTATCTAGATAGATAGATAGATAAAAGTTTTGAATTGGGGGTGGTTTTGGGTCCTGGAAGTGATGATCGGCGTAGATCTGCAAAAACTTTTCAGAAAGTCCAACATAGGGGAGAATGTAATAGGTAGTATTTCTTACGAAATCTACCTAAAATCATAAAGTAGCCATTTTGTATTTGGGAAGGTTTTATAGCATCTAATTATGACAGCAAGTATTGTTTAGAAGTCAACATCTTCAATAGTTGCCGGTGGTTATTATTTTCAATAATTGTAAAGAAAAAAAAACACTTGAGAGTTAAACTTAATTTTTTATAGCATCCAAAAGTTGCAAATTATTTCTTCTCAGAAACTTATGCAAAATAATAGTTATTTTAACTGAGAAAAAATTACACAAGTTCTAACTTAGTGAAATGAAATATCCTGGAATTTTTATTTTTCATACAAAAAAAATAAATAAATAAATAAATAAAAATGCTGTCCATTTGTATTTTTTTTTTCTATACATGCGTATAATGTTATCTATCGATATTTTCTTTTTGATTAAAAATATTGTAATACATTTATACTTTCAATTAAATATATATATATATATGTATATATGAAAAATTGCCAAAAATATGCCTTTAAATTGGAACATCAAAAGCAAAACAAAAATTCTGGATTGCAGCAAAAATATGTTCTAAAGAATGTATTGTTACATAAAGACAGTATGTGATTTCAAGTTTTCAAAACCTATAAAATACATTATCAAATCAAATAATATTTTATAACATGCCACTGCTAACTTTCCACAAATTCTTCACTTTTGTAAGAAAAAAAAAAGATACTGTAAATACTGTTCGATTTTCTGTTATTTTAATAATGCCTGCTAAATTTAATGCATTTTTAGAATTAAAAAAAATCTGACATTAATTTGTTACATTTCGTGAAATGATTGTGTCAGATTGAAGCTTTCCAAGCAGAAATCTCGAAATAAGTTGTGTTATCGTACTTAATATCTTATATCACTAAAAAAAAAATATATAATTTAAGTAACATTTATTACAAGGACAAAGCCATTTTATAACATTAAAATAAAATACAGCAGCAAAAACAGAAAAAGAAAATCCATCCAGAAGATTAAACAATCCTTTTTTCACCATGGGTGGGACTCTCATAACTTATTTCTATCCTTCCTCTTTGACATTAAATCCAAGAAGGAGCAACAGTTTCGTTTTGGTTTGTTTACGTTTATTTTTATTGCGAGAATGAAATCGAAGTTGCCAAGAAAGCGATCACCGCCAAAACAGACATTTTTTAAAGCGCCAATCCGAGCTGATCCTGAAACCGGATTTTCAACAATATAACAAAGAGATGTGGCCTCTAGTAGATTATTCCTCTGAGCCTCTTCCAGAACAGACTGCGCCACCTGACGGTGGAAGGTGGAACTATGGACCCGATTACGACGGGGTATGGTTTAAGTTTCGTATAGAACAGATTATTAATATTTTTGGCCCGTGCAACGCCGGGCGGGTTAGCTAATTAATTAATAAACTATTTCTATGAAACATTTCTGAAAGAATATATTTGTTCTGTTAATATAGTTTAGTAGGATGTGGAAAATGCCGGTAGTGTGATATAACCAAAACCAAATATTAGCCATAAAAATCTTCCCTTTTTTTAGAAAAAATCCTGTAACCTTATAGTCAACACTCATTTTTCATCTAAGAAGGGCGGGGTTATTTTCAAGAGGAAGGATGTGAATTATATTATCACCTGTTTGTTTCACAGAATAAGAGAAATTCCTTCCATTAAACTTCTGCTCTCTTCTTGTCCTCTATCCCAAGAGAACAAGAAACACATGATTAAGGGTCATAAGACAACACACTCTTTATTAACTGATTATTGAAGACTGATCATCCCTAATATTTGTTAAAAATCACGATGTAAATAAATCATTCTAATTGAAATTATTCTTTAAAAAGAAAGGCAGCATTTTCAAGAGGAAGGATGTGAATTATATTATCACCTGTTTGTTTCACAGAATAAGAGAAATTCCTTCCATTAAACTTCTGCTCTCTTCGTGTCCTCTATCCCAAGAGAACAAGAAACACATGATTAAGGGTCATAAGACAACACACTCTTTATTAACTGATTATTGAAGACTGATCATCCCTAATATTTGTTTCTTTGAATAGATTTAAAAATCAGAATGTAAATAAATCATTCTAATTGAAATTATTCTTTAAAAAGAAAGATGTTTCTCACATTTAAAAAAAAAAAAAAGAAGAAGAAGAAGAAAACTGATAACATTATTGGAAACTAGAAAATCTAATCCATATAAACAAAGTAGTTTTACCCCAATTTAGACTTAATTGAATTACATTGTATACATTTTTAAACAGACAAAATATTTATACATAACAATAAAAAATAAGTAAATGTGAATATGAGTATAACTGTGCTTGTCATCACATATATCTAACAAATCAAATAAGAAAATATCTGAATAATTTAGCAACAATATACTGCTAATTAGTAGTATGGCAATAATTTAAACATTTAAAGGAATTCTATTAAATTTGAAATATCTAATAAAACGAAACTAAGTAATTAACAATTTTAATCCAAATTTTATCTCTAAAAGACAGAGACTAATTTTAGAATGTTATTATTTTTACTTTTCAAAATTACCTTTCAACTCGGTCATAAAATATCTTTAAAATAATTTAAAATTATTTTTAAAAACTTTTGATATTAATAAAAGATTAATATTTAATTTTTTTTAATTAGCCTCTTACAAAACAACAACAAGAAAAAATAACTGGAAAAATCTCCAAAACAATAAAAAAAACACTGGAAAAGTACCAAAAACCTGAAAAAAATTGATAAAACCCAAAAAACCCGATAAAACCCTGAAAACCCCCGAAAAGCCCTGATAAAATCCACTGGACTAAGTTTTTTCTGACAAAAAAAAGAAAACCCGGGTTTTTGCCAACCCTGATTCTAGCGCAGTGTATATTGTATGGATAAGTACACTGGTGTGCAAAACTTAAGCAACAAACACAAAATGCTAATTTCTGAACACGTGAGTACTCAAAAGGAAATTCTATAAACAGCAAGTGTAGAAAAGAGGTAATACCCTAACAGCACGGCCAGTCGATGTGAAGACCCCTTGACGTCACACATGGTTAGAAGTGTCACAATCGCTACGGTGAATCAAAATATGGGATATTTTACTGTCTCATTATTACTCTCAAATGATTGTTCACACTGAAAAGTCACTGTGGCTTTCTGATGGGTCACCAGGTGACATTACAATGAAGTCACCTTGTGATTCTCAAGTCACTGTCAGTTGAAGACTGTACTTTGAAGTCATTGTGAGCATTGCATTATGATGAGTCGCCAAATAATGTCACAATGAAGTCACATGGTGACTTTCCGGTGATCGACACTGTATTGTGAAGTCATCATTGCACTCCTTTGTGAAAAGTCACCAGATGATTTCATTTTCTGTCACTTGGGAACTCGTCACAGAACAGCTATCATGATGACTTTACAATGGAGTGTCAAAATGACGGTCACATGAGAGTCACAAGATGACTTCATTCTAAAGTCACCTGGTGACTTGTTAAAAAGCAGCAGCCATGGTGACTGTTCAGTGGAGTGACCAAATGAGATAAAAAATGAGACGAATGAAAGATATCACATTTCTGTTTATTGTAGTGACTGTGACAATTGTGACCTTTTGTGATGTCAAGAAGACTTTACATCGACTGTCTGTTGTGTTAGGGTAATACTTATTTGTTACACTTACTGTTTATAGAATTTCCTTTAGAGTACTCACGTGTTCAAAAATTAGCATTTTGTGTTTGTTGCTTAAGTTTTGTACGCTATAGTGTATATAGAGCAGTGAAAGGTGTTTAACTTATCGCAATGTTTTGTTTCAATATGTTCAATATTAGCTATTGAGTAGTATCATATAACATTGGAAGTGTCGTTCATATTTCCGCTTCTTCTAGCCTTAAATTATAACATACTTTTATATTAAAAGTTATTTCACAAAAATGCTTTAAGAATTACAGTAAAATGTTTTCAAATTTCATTGTCTTATTTTTCAATAAATTTTATAAGTTTTCATAATTAAAAATCTAAAGTATCAAAATTGAAGTATTTTCTTAAAAACTGTACTTAGTCCAAGTAGAAGTTTTGGTTTTTTAGCCAGTTGTACATAAAACGTAATGCTTAATAGTAAATAAGTTAAACATTTCAATTCAAATTGCAAACTATCTTATACAGCATTTTCTAATTTCCTAATCAATGCTATCGTGAATACTAACCTCACGACTTTGTTTAATCAGATGTCTCTGCAAAATGTTTTGTAGTTAAACATGGAAAGAAACATATGAGCAACGCATAGTTTGTGAAACACTTTCCAACACAACCAGAAAGTTGTTAGAAAACTTCATATTTTTATACGGGAAATATCTAAAACTATACTTTCAAATTTAGATAACACATGACATAGTTGGAAACCTATTTTCATCAATTCTCTCATGTAATGTACTCGAACTTTGAACCTTATACATGATCTATGAAATTCTTTGCACAGCACATACTGTATTAAAATTTCATGCAGCACAAAATTAAAAGCGCACTTCCGGAGATTATCAACCACTGACGGCAATATATTCTAATTATTTTTGTGCAGCCCTGTATGGAAATGTATTTATATTACACACCATAGTGTGTAATATAAATACATGCATTTATTTCACGTATGGTGTAATAAAATTTAATTCAACTGAATAAATTAACTTAGTTCGAAACATTCTTTCAGAAATTTCCTCCCGTTAAGAATATTTGGAGCCCTATATATGATTTATAGACTTTATACACACCATATTTTATGTTAAAATTTAGTTATCATTGAAAACACATAACAAAACTATCAACGTGAATTCCAGCAACTAATCGCTCACAGCTTAAAATGTATCTGATTTTTTTCTGAGTGGTCCTGTAAAATAAATTGTTACATGTACCAATTTCTATGGAGCTGATATTATCACGTACCTCAATAACGATACCAATTTCATTATGTTAAAAATAGTATACAATCGTTAAATCGCATTTCGCGCAATCACTGCCTATAGACAGTAATGTTATCGAATTATTTTGTGTGACCTCATAAATGAACGATAAATACTACCCACTCCTTTGTCTATAGGAAACATAATAGGGGCATATAAATAATACAACTCAATTTCATAATTTTCAAATAGTGTAACATTATTTAAATGCACTTCAAACATTTATCACTCATGCGTACAATTTATCCGTATTCTTGTGAGCATCCCTGCAAGTTTATTAACACCATTCTGGAAGTGTTCGAAAATGTTTCGTATTCTATGGGGTGCATGATTTTTCTTTCTTGTTTTAGATTACAGTTGAATTTTTACTTGATACAAAATTATAATATGCTGTTAAAGTAAGATACAGCATTGTCTGTTTTCGAAAGGGTCTTCCTGTGTTTTAGTGTTACTACTTTTATAATTTTACTGAGCCACACGATAAATTCAAACATTATTTTCATTTGTCTTTGATCTCATCTTAAATTAATAGTAATTGCGACTGCAGTAAACGTATCATAGCGGGATAGTTGTAGAAACACCTTTTTGTTAGTGGTCATTTATAAGTTTTGGAGTTAAAATTAAGAAAGTGTATTTTAATAATATAAAAGTATTTGAGGTCTGTTGTGCTATTTTAAAAAGAAGTACTTGATAATGGGCAATAATTCTAGTACAAATAACAATTTTAACATTTTTATCTCTGAACAATAAATACATAAGGTAGGTAGGTGCCTCAGTTATGACCATGTTCCTGATATGGCCATCCCAATATTATAAGTTAGCTAACCAAAAATTTGCTAGATGGCATCGGCATATCGTGAAGGAGCCTCCTAGTGTATCATGTGATCACTAACCATTCAGCTAGGTTGGTGAATTTGACGCCAATTTCCTATTTTATGTATTTAGTGTGATCTCTTACTGTTTTTATCTGATAAGTCTCCTTTTCTTATGCATGTTTTTTTTTGTGAATACTTCCACCCTCACCCAGAAAAAAGTTTTGTTGAAGCAACAAAAATTTGGTTGACCCAACAAAACTTTTTGTTTAAATATAGGTCAATGGAAATTTTGTTTGAATCAACAAAAAAAAATTTTTTTTTGCAATTCCAAAAAAAAATTTCAGCAAAAAATGTTTTGTTAATTCAAGTAAAATGGTTCAATTTTACTTGAATTTTGGTAAAACAACCAAAATGTACTCAACAAAACATGTTTGGTAGTTTTAATCAATTCCTTTTTCTGGGTGCTCTGTTCAG
Organism: Maratus michaelseni; assembly: GCA_963931845.1. NCBI lineage: Eukaryota > Metazoa > Arthropoda > Arachnida > Araneae > Salticidae > Maratus > Maratus michaelseni. Next base: position 91,654,823 of record OZ007596.1, on the reverse strand, counting down.
TTTTTAATGCTCTATCAATTGGTGCTGTCGTTGATGGCGTATATTTTACGAGTTTTTCAAAATTAAACGATTTTTCGGAAAGTTTATCTGCTCCTGATATGGTCACTTAGGTGGCCATATCAAATGCACCATGCAAGCGTAGGATAAAGACATTTTTATTTGTTCCAACTTCGATAAGTAATTTGCTTTAATAAATTTGTTAAACTCTAAAAGGGTTTCAAATTTTTTTATAAATAGAAACTTAAATTGTCATGTCAATTTTGTTAACAACTTCATTTTTGATGCCACCTTTGAATAACAAGAAAAATTACTGAGCATCATGTTTATTTATTTTACACAAAAATTATTTAATTTAAACAAATATTATTTCATTTAGCAGAACAGCATTTTTAGATTGAGGAAAATCACGATTTGTGAAACATATGGAACAATGGTGGCCATATCATATGTACATGTTCCTGATAAGGCTACTTGGTAGACTTTTGGAATTCCATTTTTTTAGACTAGTAAAACTATTTTCATGAGGAATGCAATATTTTTTTTATGAAAGTCCATTAACTTGAGAACGTTAAAAAAAAAAAAAAACGGTTTTGATATTTTCAAAATGACAGCCGGGAAAATTCTTAAACTTTAGTCTGGCTGTAACAGGAGCACACACCTTACTCTAAAATCTTCAATTTATGCGCCTTTTTGTTCATAATGATGAAAGTTGCGTGTAACAACTAACTTTCTATTAAGTTTGAAAAAGTCTTAAATTTTAATGAGTTTTATTAATTAAATTACCAGACAATGAAAAGTATTTTCAATTTCAGAATTATAAATAACTAAGAAATATTTAAAATCGTTTCTTCCATTTTAAAACAAATTACTTATAAATTTTTGCAAGCAATAATGACATTCTGGCGGTAATAAAAATTAATTTTTTAATGTGTTTAATAATAGAATACACCATACAGTTTAGAGTATCGTTTATTTTATTATTTATAATGAGAGGATTTTCACGTAATTATTGATTTGGTTAATTTATAAAAAGAGCCGTAGCCGAGTGTATTTGTTAATTAAATGTGAAAAAAAAAGTAAAAAAAGAAATTAAAGCGCGAAAAAAAAAGCGGTAGCTTTTTTAAAAGGTATTTGTTAATTAAGTAAGCAAAACAAGAAAAGAAGTGAGAAATATTTTCAATTATTAAAATAATAATTCGTTACATGAGAATTACAATTTTTATCATTGGTAAATTATCCGTAATTCAAACTTTTATTTTAAACTGGACATTATACTCGATTATATTCACTGAGTACTCGATTATATTCACTGAGAGAGATCAAGAAAATTAATGAATGAAGTTTTGTTTTGCAATAATTTTCGAAATCTAATATTTTTTTTTAACATCACTTGTCTCTGATTTTACAAAACTTTAATTTAACGTAATATAGGTGAACTAAGCTTAAAAAACTAATCTTTCTTGCTCTTTCATAAAAAAGAAAATAAAAGATTAGTTAAAACATTGGTGCTAGTTGAAGTGAGACGTGTTGATCAGATGGTGATGGATGGGGAACAAAACTTTTTTATGTTCTTAAATGCGATCTACTAAAAGATATTAATATTTATTAAGGTAAAAGAATGTTTGATGAAACTGATAAAACTACTGTGGTAAAATGTTTTTTTCTTGAATAGATTAGATAATGCTTGATGTTCTTCTTAACATTTTCTATTACAATCTTCCAAATGGGAAAAACGAATTGAAAATCAAGTAAAAATTAATATTTATTCATACTGTCTTGGAAAAAAATTAGCAGTCATAACAAAAATATGGCTTAACTTTTCAGAATAGAAATTGTGTTTCAGCCATTAAGAAAATGTACAGAAAACCCTAAAAACGGCACAGAGCACAATTTCAAAATTTATATAAAATTGAAAAATTATCCAAAACTTGTAAAAATCAGTAGCATACTTAAAACGCATTTGGTTGAAATAAGGAACATGAGATATAATAATATTAAATAGGAATGCACTTACAATAGGGCCAATCGGAATAACTGGAAACAGATTTTCACATTTCTGTGCTTTCCCTTGCATCTATCATCCATGTTATTATTATTTTTTGACAGAAGAAAGAAATTTTTTGGAATATATTATTTTCATTACTTTTTATAAAAATTTCACTTCTGTTTCTAGGGATATGTTATTGGCTGTTTTTAATTATCCCTTTAAGTTTTCCACTATCCCGCAAAAAATGTGTATTTCTACGAAGCATGGTTTTCGGCAGCAGGGACACTTAGGACTGTTAGTTTGTACAAGTACTCGGTTCAACATTTTTGCTATTTTTTCTTTATTAGAGATATGTTAATAAGTACCCTCACTGTGGTGTCTATTATTATCCCAATAGTAAATTTTCATAGGCATTTTCTAAATTAAAACTAGACGTCACTCATTTCAATGATTTTTTTTAATTGAAGAACAAATGTGCAAGATAACGATACTGCACGAATCAACTGGAACCAAAACTTTTGAAATACACAAATGAGCTAAACTCATTGTTTGGTTCAAACTTTGGAGCAGTCAAATTACACTTTTTCTTGACATTTACACCACCAGAATACAAATATACAAGTTTATTGCCTTCGTTCTCCTTCACGAGATTAAAAAGATAGGTTCGACTTGGATTTTCGATACTAAAAACTTGTCATTGGCAAACATAACGAATTTTGATAGAGCAGAATTGATAATCTTGAACCAACTGACTTTCTAAATCATTTCCGCCAACTCGTAAACGTAAACATGGTCCGTTTTCATCCTTGCATCTCCTGTAATATCAAACGATCACATATTCATTAGCTGTCAAGTCATCACATGCGGGTTACTAACGTGATTTCTGCAGTAGCCTGAACCGCAATTTCTCTCATGATGGTTTCAAATTCCACAAAGTTAAAATCGTACTTTGAGTTCATTTCGTCTATAAACTTTTTTCATTTTCTCCTTCGCTGCCATATTGTTTATCTACACCCTTTTCTTGGCATGTATTATTCACTTCTTGCGATTGACTGGTACTACTTATCCCTTCTTCTGACAACTACCTCATTGCCTTATACCATAGGTGCATCAACTTGTGCACCTTAGTTCAACTTGTGCTGAACTGGTGCAGTTCTCTTTTCCCTTGATTTCTTCCACCAGTGTATGCTCATTCTCTTTCATTCTGTCTTACGGTTATGATTTTTCTTCAGTTATGATTTTTTCTTTGGCGGACTTCCGCGCTTATTATTCTGAAAAGTACATTCACCTCTTTTCATTTAAGTTTCCTTATTAGCTTCTGCTTCCTCACCCCTTGTTTAATCTCTGCAATACCTCTTCAAATGTAAGAGCTTGTCTGAATGTCATTTTTTGATTCGTAACTCCACAAACCGTATTGTGCATGTCCTTAGGTAATTAGTAAATATTTGTTTTCTCAGATAGGTGTGTGGCGTATTCTCTATATTTATGTTCCTAAATTCAATCCACTAAAATATTTTAATCTTTATTAAGAATATATTAATCTTTATTTATGGCAATAAGTGTTGGTTTGATGATACTGGATAAAACTACTGTGGTAAAATGCTTTTAGATTTTCTGGAATAGATAAGTTAATACTTGATTTTCTTCTTAATATTTTATATTCCAATTTGCCAAATGGAAAAAACGAATTACAAAATCAATTAAAAATTAATTTTTATTCACAATGACTTGAAAAAAAATAACAGTCATAGCAAAAAGAGGGCTTAACTTTTTAGAAAGAAATTCGTCTCAGTCATTAAAAAATACACTGAAAACAATAAAAACGCACAGAGCATAAAATTGAAAAGGTCCATTTTTTTTAATTAGAAGCGCATTTAAAATATTTAACTTTAGGAACATGGGACAAAATAATATCAAATAGGAATGCACTTACAATAGGGCCAGTCGGGTAACTGAAAAAATAATTTCATATTTCTGTGTGTGTCCTTCTCCCAGAGTTCCCTTTATCATCCAAGTTTTTTTTCTGACAGCATAGAGATGTTCCTTGCAATGTATTATTTTCATTACTTTTTGTCAAAACTTCACCATGGTTTCTGGAGAGAAGTTGTTGGCTGTTTTTAATTACCCCTTCATGTTTTCCTTAAAAAAAGAGTTATCACAATAATAAGTCTTTATAGTTGTCTAAAACTGTAAAAATACTCGAAATTTTAATTCCATAAATACAAAAACCTATTTGCGAAAACATGTTTCCAATTACCTCACCTAAAGAAACTTCTGTAGTAATTGTAAAAAAAAGAACAATGGATAAATAAAACATCACACATTGAGCAGAAACACGTAACAAAGGTGATTGTCTAGAAAGGAAAATTATGTAACACTATTGACATTTCCCTCAAAATGTGCGTGCATAGGAGAAAAATAACACAAAATAAAACCTTGCTTTCCAGAATTTTTGGAACACCTTTATCCAACGTCAACAAATCTAATCAAATAACGCTATAAAGGCGGGAATGGATGAGACTCTTCTTTCTGCCTTCTCCAAGTTTACTGTCTTCTTAGCTCGATAAGTTACTGCTAGAGTAACACCAATGTGACACCAGTTCAATTTCCCGATTCACATTAATTTTCTGTACTTAATGTTCACAAGTGGAAAAGCAACCCATAGAAATAAATATAAATGATATCGAATCTAGAAAATGTTTTCTTCTCGATTTAAATGATTTTGATGTATTCGAAGTAAAGTATTAGAAAGCGAATTATTAAAATAGTGATAATAATAATAATTTAAACAAAACCTAGATGGAATTGGGTTTGCAAAGGGTTAGTTGGATTGTCACTCATTAATAAAAAATTAAAGCTTTAAATATGATAGTTAAAAAGACAAAATAAAAAGACAAGGCTGGATCGAAAGATCTGTATTGAGTTACACATACACGGACAACTGTACTCATCATAGAACATTACACGTACATATATATACTTCGGTGGAGTTCTGCCAGCAAATTAGCGAAACCGGCAGAAATCTAGAAAAAAGAACCAATGATAGTTAGACAAATAATTCATTTTCTGCACACCGTTTATGTGTTGATAAGATTATATTATTCTAACACCCGCTCATAATATAGCATTACATCAGATAAACTGAAAGAAAAATTCTAGTAAACAATCATTAAAAATAATATGACACAGTTTAAACATTACTTATATAAACAGAAAAAAAAATAACAATTCGTGAAATTTAGTTTTAGGTAGTGCCTTTGTAAACATATCAGCGATTTGCATATTTATAGGAATACATTCAATTTTGATATTATTTTATTTTACAACATTACGAACACATTTTAGTTTTATGTCTATATGTTTCATTCTACCATAATTGCTGTCATTACTGATACATTTTATACAAGATTGGTTATCCTAAAAAATAACTAAATATTTAAGATTTACAATTTCACAAGCAATATTTTAAAACTATAACAGATATTGCAAACTTTTAACCTCAATAACTTCAGCTTCATTTGAGGATAAGGCAACTGATTTTTGTTTATTACAACACCACAGAACAGGCATGTTACAGAACATCAAAATGTAACCTAATACTGATTTCCGGTCATTTGTGTTTGCTACCCAATCGGCATCAACATACATGGATAATTTAGGATCAGAATTTTGTTTTTTATACACAAGTTTTAAAGAAAAAGTTCCATTTAAATATCTTAAGATTTTCTTTAGTGCAATCCATGCAACTTCAGTAGGGGTTTCCTGCATTTGACTCAAACAGTTAACGGCGTATAAAATATCAGGTCATGAAAGATATGATAAATACAATAAACAACCTACAAGATCACGGTATCGACCATTAAATGGTTTTTTATTTTTAAAATCAAATGGAGTGGACATTGGATAAATAGAAATATCACTACGTTTACATTTTAGCATATTAAACTTACTTAAAAATTTATTATATAAAAGACTCTTGATCCATTATTAAACTATAAGGCTTAAATTTAATTTAAATACCTAGAAATTCTGAAACACTTTTTGACTTTTGCATGTGAAACTCTTTATATACACTGCTCAAAACAATTAAAGGATATTTGAAGTTTTATATAAAATAAAGATATAAACGAAATTTTTTTTGCCGAAAATAGAAGAAGAGAATCACAAATGCAAATTTTTCTGGTTTTCAAACTGTGGAGTATGCAAATTTTGAGTTCGACGTCAAAAACGTCGCTTCAGCGGCAGCGAATGAAATTTGACTGTCAACTGGATAAAAGAGAATGAAGACAAGGATGATCGGCATTCAGTGATTGCTTTGTTTCGATGAGTACGATGTCTCAGCGAAGTCATTTGACAGATTCAGAAGCTTGGAGAATTGTTGGTAGGTTAGAAGGGGGCCAAACTCAAGCCGAAGTAGCGCAAGCCATTGGAGTGTCACAAAGTGTCATTTCCAGGATCTGGAACCGTTTTTTGGAGAGTGGATGTGCAGGCCGAAGACCAGGACAAGGTCGTAGATGGGCAACAACGCCCAATGAAGATCGGAATTTAGCGTTAACAGCTCGGAGACACCGAAACATGAACGCTACTCTTCTCCAACAACACCTTCGCTCGGCTACAGGCACCACGATTTCAACTCAGACTGTCCGAAACCGGCTCCATGCTGTAGGTCTGTATGCTCGCCGACCGATGGTATGTGTTAGATTAACATCAAGGCATCGTCGCGACCGCAGGGAGTGGTCAACCGAGCATGTCAGCTGGAGGAGAAATTAATGGAGCAATATTCTGTTTTCTGACGAGTCCCGTTTTTCTGTGCATCCGGATAATAGGCGTATTTTCATCTGGAGGGACCGTGGCAGTAGGAATAATCCTGCGTTCGTGCACGAAAGTGTCAGATTTGGCGGTGGAGGAATATTGGTGTATGGTGGCATCTCCATTGACGGGCACACTGACCTCTACATCATTCGAGATGGAGCTCTGACTGGTCGCCGATATAGGGATGAGATCCTCAGACCTATTGTAGTCTCTTACGCTGCAGCAATCGGAGATAACTTCATTTTAACGGACGATAACTACAGGCCACATCGTGCAAACCTGGTGGAGGATTTCCTTTTCGAGGAAGGAATCGTTCGAATGGAATAGCCAGCGTGTTCTCCAGACATGAATCCAATCGAGCACGTTTGGGACGCTCTAGGAAGACGAGTTTCTGGCCACCAACAACCCCCACAAACTCTCCAAGAACTGGAAAGAGCTCTTCTGGAAGAGTGGGGCAGAATACCCAACTCGTCATTAATAGCCTCATTGAGTCCATGCCTCAAAGGTGTTCAACGTTGCTGGCCGCCCGTGGAAACCATACCCCCTACTGAAAATGATTTTCTTTGATGAAAACACCTTTTCTTATTCTTTTTTTCTCATATGCACAAATTGTGTTTTTTTCCTTTTGTACACAAATGCGCAATAAAATGCATTTTTTTCTGCCAAACATGTGTAATTTATTCTCATATAACCTACTATGTCTGTCGACCATGTATCAATCAGCTAAAAAGTTTTCCAAATACAACATCCACCTAAAACTGCAATATCCTTTAATTGTTTTGAGCAGTGTAGTAAGGAAATAACTACATTAGTTTCATTTACATCTAAACCTGCTACTAACATATCATCTACATAAAGAGAAATAATCATTTTATGACCATTCCTGTAACGAATTAAAATACAAGGTTTATTATCAAGAGATTTAAAATTAAATTTTGAAACAAATTTAAAGAACCTTTCAAACCACTGTCGTGGGGCTTGTTTAAGACCATATAAACTTCTTTTAAGCTTACATTTTAGCCCACTTTTATCAGCATAGCCTTGCGGCTGATCCATAAAAGCAAGTTAATTTAACTTACCATTCCGGTGAGCTGTTTTTACATCCAACACAAATGCATACAGGTCTTCATTTAAAATCACAGTAAGAACTAAACGTAAAGCTGGCATACTTATTACAGGAGGGAAAGTTTCACTATAGTCTAGTCCTTCATTTTGCATGAAGCCACCAGCTACAAGGCACGCTTTACTACTGTGGGCAAAAAATAGTAAAATTTTGTTCATAATTTTAAAATTCTTAATTTATTCTTCCAAATCTATTTCGTCCCCCTTAAAGTAATCCCCCTGGCCCCAATACACTTGTGCCAACGTTTCTTCCAATCCTCGAAACAGTTGTTAAAGTCAATTTCTGGAATAGCCTTCAATGCGCGTAGCGATTCACGTTTAATGTCTTCAATTGACTCAAAACGGTTTCCCCGGAGCGCTCGTTTGAGTTTGCTGAATAACCAGAAGTCACACGGAGCTAAATCAGGCGAATACGGTGGTTGCGTCACGATATTGGTTGAAAATTAGGCGAAAAACTCACGAAGAATTAATGCAGTATGCGACGGTGCATTATCGGTGCATCTTTCAAAATGGTTTTCACTGATCCTTCCGATATTCCAACGATGCCAGTAATGTCTCTGACTGTTAATCGTCGATTCTCAAGCACCAATTCCTTGATTTTATTGACGTGTTGATCATCAGTTGATGTTGATGGCCGTCCTGGACGTGGTTCATCGTCAACGCGTTCTCGACCCTCTTTGAATAATTTGTACCAATCAAAAACACTTGCTCGCGACAAACAATTATCACCGAAGGCCTTTTGCAACATTCTGAACGTTTCGGCACCAGAAATTTGATTCCGCACACAAAAACTTCTTTGTTGAATAATTTCACTTATTGTAAAAATCACCGAATGCACTTTTTGTACTTCAGAAAGACAAGCGTATACTAAACACTAATGATTATTTTGATGTGACATTTGGCACAGATGTCATTGACAGTCATACCAACCTAGAAAAAAATATTTCGACGAATGGGTTTTCGCGCGAAATTTAAATTAAAAAGTCTTACTATTTTTTGCCCAGAGTAGTATATCGTCCATTTCTTTTCATGGTATATACCCATTTGCAGGAAATAGCTCTCTTCTCAGGTGGTAGCTTTTCGAGATCCCAAACGTCATTAATCTTCATTCTTTCTATCTCTACATCCATAGCTTCCTTTCACAAACGTTGATCATCAACAGGGAGAAATTTGATATCATCAAAAGATAAAGTTTCATTTTGGAAAAATAATGCTTCATACACCTCAGGATCTGGATACTAAAGAGATTGCTTTCTTAATCTCTTCGTTTTTCTCGTTTTATCTTCTTTCTCTTCAGCATCATCTTATTCTTTACTAGTACTTTTTTGAACATCTGAGTTAATTTCACAATCAGTCAGTTCTGAATTTTCTACAATGTATTGTTTTGATTTTATGTTATGCTTTTTCTCTTCATCGAATTTGACATTGCTTGATATACTTATGCGCTTTGTCTCCGGATCCAACAATCGATATCCCATTGAAGAATAACGTATGAAAATTATACGTTTAGACCTATCATCAAGAATCTTTCGATGAACGAAAGAAACTAACATGTGGGCACTGCATACAAAAACGCGTATATGCTTTTTATCGAGATCTTCTCCATATTTCAGGAAGTATGGGGTTATGTTATCAATAGATCTGCTTAGCATTCGGTTTTTCAAGTAAGCTGCTAAAAGGATAGCTTAACCCCAAAAGTCATAGGTAAATTTTATTCAGCAATCAAAGGCCGTCCTATATCCAGGAGCGATCTGTTGCATCTTTCACCAACTCCATTTAAAGCTGGAGTGTATGGAGGAGTGGGATCAATCACTATACCAAAGTACTAAAATTCATTAAATCATTACTTAAATATTCCTTGCCTTTATCACATCTAATTTTCTTTACTGTAGGAATAGTTTTCAAGAAAACTTTTAATTCTTCAGAAGCTTCGCTTTTATGCTTCGATAAACGAACTTCAGTGAAGTTCAAATAGATGTGCTCAGCATCTAATAATCTTTGTGTGACAAAATCCAATGTCAATACAGCATTCGGTTGATTTTCTAAAGCAGTCTTAACAGTTTCAAATTCTTGAGGCAACGACATTAAAATATAAACAATCGTATCGGTTTCACATATACGCCAGCGATTTTAAATTCCGAAATTTATTTATTTATTTCGTCAATATGACTTCTCATAGACACAGAACGATCTTTTTTAATAGTTGCCAATCCCTTTCTAATTAAAAATGGCTCACTGCACGTTTCGTATCACATGTTCGTTCTAGTTTATTCCAGATTTTATGCGCTGTATTTTCAACTTGAAGCACTTAACAGTGGTAACAATAGGGCATATGCACTTTTTTTTCACAATATCTGCAGTATTATCTTCAGCCGGTTCATTTTTCAAAAAGTTCTCTAATTCCTTAGCAGCAAAAATTGCGATTGCTCGCCGACATAAAAAGGTTTACTATCACCTTCAAAATGTAAAAAGCCACAAAGTTTTTTTTTTTTTTTTTTTTTTTGCTCGGTAAAACACAAAAATAATATAAAAACATTTTTTTTTTCACTCAAAGCCACAGCAGGAAAATGAAAAGACATAACGGGCGTCTAATTGTTTGTCTACGCGTATTCATTCAAACACTTGCATAACCGTTCTCTGTTGATAATTTAAAAAACAAAATAAAAAGACAAAGCTGGATAGATCTATATTGAGTGACACATACAAGGACAACTGAACTAACTTGAATAAGAAATTATTCAAGTTAGTTCAATTGTCCGTGTATGTGTCACTCTTCGCTCCACCCATGTCTTTTTATTTTGTCTTTTTAATTATCAGCAGAGCACGGTTACGCAAGTGTTTGAATGAATATGCGTATACAGACAGTTTGACGCCCGTTCTTGTCTTTTCTTTTTCCTGTTCTAGTTTTGAGAGAAAAAAAATTATTTGTCTTTTTTTTTCTTTTTTAAAAAAAAAAGAACCAATCACAGTTACACACCGGACTGCAGTGGCGGATCCAGAGGGCGGTCAAAGGGTTAGCTGACCCCCCTGTGATGAGAATCACCCTTATTAGTGGTGCATCCAGAAATTTCTTATTTGTCCCAGAAATTTCCGATTGTTATGCAATCAGGAAGTAAAAAGCAGTTTCAACGGTCGTGGCTTACAGAATTATCCTGTTTGACTTTACAGTGCTGAGCATGCTGGAGCTTATTGCAAAATATGTGTACTCTTTGGAGCAAAAAAAAGGAGGGAGGAAGCAAGATATCGCTTTCGCTTAGCAGTTTTGTATTGAGTCAATTTCATAACTACAAAAAAGGCAAAGAAAGTCTGCTATGACACGCTTTTAAGGAGCACCACAAAATAGCAACAATTAACTTTACCGATAGAAGGGGGGAGGAAGCAAGATATCGCTTAGCAGATTTGTATTGAGTCAATTTCATAACTACAAAAAAGGCAAGGAAAGTCTGCGAGGATACGCTCTTAAGGAGTACCACAAAATAGCAACAATTAACTTTACCGACTTCATTAGGACATTTGAAAATCCATCGGAATCGATTAACATGAAAATGAATATTGAAATAAAACGAAGAATTGAAGAAAATCGTTTACGTTTACTACCCATAATGAAAACGATTATATTATGTGGTAAACAAAATATTCCATTACAAGGTCACAGACATGATGGGAACCTGACGGAAGAGGATGGCTCCGGTTTTATAGCAAATGAAGGAAACTTTCGTTCATTATTGAGGTTTCGCATTGACACAGGTGACACTGTTTTGGAAAATCACATAAACAACGCTCCTCGTAAACATGCCTGCTACTTTTATCAGTAAAACAACTCAAAATGAATTAATTGACATTTGTGGGAGCTCATGCTCATATTACAGAAAATACTGAACTTTGTGAAAGAAAGTCGGTTCTTTAGTATCTTAGCTGACGAAACCACCGATACTGGTACTATCGAGCAGATGAGTCTTAGCATTCGATATTGGGATACTAAGAAAAAAATCAGGAAGAGTTTGCAGGCTTTGTATAAGCTAGAGGCTTAAGTGGTGAGTTTCTTGCAGACCTAATTGAAGAAAATCTAAAGAAATTAGGATTAAAAATTGAAAATATGCGAGGACAAGGTTACGACGGTAGTTCAAATATGGCTGGAAAATTCAAATGGGTGCAAGTACGCATAAAATAAAAGCAGACACTTGCTACTTACATGCATTGCGCGTCTCACAAACTACATCTTGCCACATCTAAAGCCTGTTCATTACGCAGTATTAGACACGCTGTTGGTGTCATGAAGGAAGTCATCAATGCAATTAGGGAATCCGCTAAAAGAATGAATTTTATGCGAGAGGAAATACAAGAGCATGATCCTCAAGAAACGCGATTGAAGCTTTCAAAACTATGTGAAACTCGGGGGATTGAACGACACGACGCAATTTTACAAGTTTTACAAGTTTTTGATGCCATTGTGTGCTTTCTACAATTATTAGATGCAGAAGAATCGTCATCCAAATCCGCATATTTAATAGCATCAGTTCTGGGATTTGCTTTCCTTATTGCAGTGCAAATAATTTCCTCCATCTTGAGTTTAACTATTTCTTTATCTCGTAATTTGCAAAGCCCTTCATTAGATTTGAAGCAATGCTATGATATAGTAAAGCATGTTGTCGATACTTTAAATGATTATCGAAATTCATCATCAAGGTACTTGAAAATATACGACGAAGCATCGAAAGTAGCAACTAAACATTCCATTGAAATTACTATACCGAGAATTGTAAAAACACAGCACCTCAGATCCAATACTGTAGCATCAAGTCCTGAAGAATATTACAAATTCAATTTATTTTTGCCGTTTATGGATTGTATCATATAAGTGTTGGTAACAAGATTATCCACTGCTGAACATTCAAATATCGTTGCATTACATGGATTGATCCCGGCATTTGCTAATGAGGATACTGGAACTTTAATTAATGCAGCTGAACCTTACAAGAAGAATATTCCAGGGCCATTTTGTGAATTACGACAAGAAATAGACTTATGGCAGCGGCAATGGAAAAACAAACCGGAGAGCGAACTTCCACGCAGTGCCAGTGAAAGCATATTACATGATTCAGAATTTTACCCGAATATCAAGACTCTTCTCCATATTTTATGTGTCCTTCTTGTTATAACCTGTACCCGTGAACGGTCTTTCTCAACATTAAGACGGGTAAAAACTTACTTGAGATCAAATATGAAAGAAGAAAGACTAAACGGTTTAGAAATACTCAACATTCATCGCGGTAAGGAAATTCACCCTGAAGAAGTATTAAATAAATTTGCAATGACGCATCGCAGGAAATTGCAACTGCAGTATTTTTAAGGTAGATAATACGGCAATGTTTTGCCATTACTTTAGGTAGCTTTCAATACAAAAAAGTATAAAGCTATTGCAGCCGTTCGGAGGAAAGCAGTTCCGGAAAATTTCGATATATTTTCACTGATTATGACCCCCGGACCCCAAAACCACCCTCCGTTCAAATGTTGATTTATATATATAGATATATCCATATATATATATATATATATATATATATATATATATCTGACCTATGACATACGATAACGCTCGTACTTATAAATCAATTTTGATGAAACTAATTGTGTGTATTAAGCTAACCAATGTCTCCACCGAGTTCGTTGGCCAGCTTGGTCCGCCATTTTGTTTCAAGATGGCGGCCATTTAAATATTTAAAACTAAAATAATATACAAAAACATTAAAATTTAAAATTTATTTTTTAATTACGTGTTAGGCCTTGATACAAGGATTCCAGAGCATTTTTTGGTTTACCTCTATCTCAAAAAATGGCAGAGATAGAGCAGTTTGAAATTCTAGGGTGGCTGACATTTTGAAACAAAACAGCAGATTAACGCGATTACTCGCAAATTATTTTCTTTCATTGTTGTAATAATTTTCCCAATCATACGCTTAAAACTATATATTCATATCCGTTAGAGCCAAAATTGGCGACATTGGTGACAAAATTGGCAAAATTGGCGACATTTGGCGAAATATCGCCAAATTTGGCGACCAAAATAAGTCTTTATAAATGAAGCCAATTTGGCTATTGCTCACTAATTTGGCGAATTTCTTATTCAAATTCAGTATTATAGAATCTTTTGTAAACGTTTCTTTGCATTTTAACTTGCTGTTTTCGTGTAACATTAGCTAAAATTTTAAAACGAAGATATAGGAAAGCTACCTTTTCCTCCCAGTACAGGCCGGAAGGACTTTTTTCATTGCAATAAAAAGTGTTCTCCACATCTTAAATACGAAAACGTTTAATTTTATTTAATTGAAGAATTTTAATATTTCTGTATTAACTACATATTATAGAATTAATAAATTTTATATTTATATGTACAAAATGATACACAAATATATACAAATTGGTTACTAAAAGTTAATTTAATAATATTATTATAATTTGTAATTTATATATTAATTTAATATTAATGTAATTTTTAATGGTTAATTTAATATTATTTCATGAAAATTTATTAATTACTGTGTAATATATTACATTTTGAAGCAGGTTTAAATGATACTTCGTTTTTCTTCCACTTTACTGATAATTTTATAAGTAGAAGCTATAACGTTGGCCACTGAAACTTGACCCCCCTGTGAAAATTTTCTGGATCCGTCCCTGTCGGACTGCACACCGGACTGTGTTTATGTAATGCTAAGATTACATTATTCTAATAAAATAATTGAACTTTAATAAAATTTTTCAGTGTAAACATTTTTTTTTAACTTAAGAAACTGAGAGGGGAGTTCTGCACATTTTGTTTATTGGCGGCTTTAAAGGTAGACGTATTTTAGTTATATTATTATATGTTTATGTGTGTTTTGAATAAAAATATTCAGTATATATTATATCATAAAAAACGCAGGTATTCCCAATTTTTAAGAAATCCTTGATTATTAAATTAACACATTATGAGTCGGAGTTATCAATATTTTTTATAGATTGGTGGTGAAATTATTTCTTGCATCATAAATTTTCTACGGGAAAATAATGTATTTTAATTAAATGTATTTCTGTTTGAAGTTATTTCTACTAATGTTATTTCTATTAAATTTATTTCTATCTTAAGTATAGCAGCTTTTAATTTATAGTGGTTTCTTTAAGTTTTATTCAAGTACGTATTTAAAAAAATCCCCCCCCCCCCTCCTGCATTATGTGTGTTAGCATGGATTCTGAATATTCCACAATTTTCTTTTTCTAAACTGGAAATAGATATATAAAGAGTGTGATGAGTAAAAATATATATATTTGCTATTCGGATCACAGTAACATATTATGACATGACAACGGTATATACATGACAACGGTAATCTGAAATATTTTCATAAAATCTATTTTTGTATATGTGATATAAAGAACAGTGGCTGTTTCGTAGATTACAAAAATATATGTTGTGTATCATGTACTTCATTAGCAGCGATTTCTAACAACCTAAAACCTAATTAAAAAATATTAAAACACCATTATGGCATAAGCGAACAGTAATTACGAAGATAAGATGTTGGATTCACAGATAAATTGTGATTTAAGAAATGAGCATTTGAAGTTAATTAATCACAAATTAATTTTTTTCTTCTTCTTTACGAACAGATTCTGAACTGTGAAATCTTTAGAGTCAGCATTTTGCTGATTATAACGAAGCGAGTTATGTGTAATTATCGATTTACTGCTTATTTAGAATTAAGTAAGCGTTTTGCTAATTAAATTCCCACACATTAAGACATATTTTGAAATGTCAAAAAACTTTTTCCATTACAAGTTGAATATATTTTTTGTACGTGCATTTTTTTCTGCAGTTCTTTGAAAGCGTTTATTTTTAATTTTGCAAATTGTGCGTTATTACATTCATTGTTAGAGATCGCATAAAAGAACATTTGTTTGTCAATAATTTTCGAAATTTAATACATTTTTTTAACATCATCTGTCTTTGTTTTTAGGTGTGTTCGTAATTATATAAATACGTGGCACCTGCAGTCGTCGTCTGGTCCGTCCATCTGTTTGTCCATAGGTCTGTACGCATATAACAGCGCAAAAACCACCCAACCAAATAGTTTAAAATTTAATATATATTATCGTTGTAGACTTTTGTCGAGTCATTTCAAATTTTATGAAAATCGAATCAAAACTTAAAAATATATTAATAAAAGTTTTCTTTATTCTATTAAATCCTATCGTACGTAATCTATATAATAAAAGCGCAAGTCATGTGACTGAGGAAAACAAATACGGGCAAACCAATTCTTTTTTCATATGCCAGGCGGCCATTTTTATTCAAAATTATTTTCTCGGATAAAATTGCGTAAAAGTTACATTTTTAGAAAGATCGTTGAAAAAAATTATTTGTTTGAGAGAGGAGTTACATTAAAAAATTTATAGATTCTGAGATAACATCAGTGAAAATTACGTTAACAGCCGAATATCTCAATCCATTAGAGTAAATAAACACAGGATATTCGTTCATTGTGAGTCATAAAAATATCTAAACCATGGACGTAATCATTCGCAGACCATGGACGTAATCATTCGCAGACCATGGTGAATTTTACAGTGCTATCTGGTATAGAAAAAAAATTGCATTTTTAAACGTGGTATATGTAATAAGAAAAAAAAAAGGCATGCTCATTTTGCTCATAGCAGACGATATAATTCATTTCACTGAAATAATAAGGATGATTTTTATACTTTGTGAAACTACTTATAAAACGAACACACCTCCTATGTTGCGTTTAACATACAATTTCGAACTTGTTTTCTAAAATTTTAGTTTTAGATAATAAGGATAAATAGGCTTCAAACACAAATCGCGTTAAAAACAAATAAAAGATTATTTAGAACATGTAATGATAATTGAAATGTCACGTATGGTTACAAGAAGATAATAGATAAGCGAAAAGGGAAATTTTTGGATTTTTTTTTTCTGCTCTTTTAAAATTTGTTTTATTTTTAAAATATTAGACACTATTAATTGCCGTTCACATACAAAGGAATGTTTGATGACAACTATCAGAACGATTGTGTTTGGTAAAATGCTTGATTTTTCCTTTTAATTCTATTTTTATTCATTATTGAAAATTAAAGTCAATTCCAGAAATAAAATTTAATTACAACTATCCAGTACAACTAGTTATTTAACTTAATTATTCTCGTAATTTTTTATTAATTATTGATAATAAAAATACCCCCTTTCCTCATTGTCTCACTAATTTAATCATCCGAACTCCCTCAGATTCATCTCTTAAACCTTCTATCTAAAATAATTAACATATTGGTGGCACGATAAGGCATATATAATTAGTTTGGAAGATTAATTATTCTCGTAATTTTTTATTAATTATTGATAATAAAAATCCCCTCTTCCCCACTGTCTCATTAATTTAATTATAATAAATCCCTCAAATTCAATATCTCAAACCTTCTATCTAAAATATTGGACATATTGGTGGCACGATAAGGCATTTATAATTAGTTTTAACGATTAATTATTATCGTAAATTTTTTAATTAACTATTGATAATCCCAATTTATTTGAAAATAACTAGTGCTTGAAACCTTTCCATACTTTTTCATTTGCTACGTCACTGTAAAAAAAATGTATTGTAAAATTTTCTTTTCTTTTGTTTTCTTGTTATCCGTGAAACGTATTTTTCTATGACTTTCGTGGTTGATTTTCAGAAATAATCGAGCATCTTTTCGACCTTATGGAAGTGCAAGAAGAAATCGATCTTGTATAACAAGAATGTTTGGCGCCAAGCATGAGATTCCATTAGAATAAGATAGCATCAGAAGAATAGAAATCCATCGAGAATTCTCTGATCGTAAAATATCCGAACATCTTCGTTGCAATAAAAATAGAACACTACCAATAAGTGGAACTTTCGCAAAAGGAGTGGGAATTCATAATCCTTCTGCACGTGGTATTAGAAAAATGGATAAAAGCTCGCGCGATTTTATGGATAGTATATTTATGGTTTATAAATATTTTCATTGTATGATAATCTTTATTTCCGTACAAAGGGAATTTCACTGTTAGGCTTTAAACTAGAGATATAGTTTCGCGTGAAAGAGGTCACGTATCTATTTCAAATTTATGTATCTATTATTGATATATATCTAGTTTTAGTTTAACATTTAAAAAACAGAAATCAGATCTATCTATATTTTTATTTATTTATCTCCATATTTCCTATTCTACTGCTTTAGTGGAAATATGTAAATTATAAAAGAAGTCCAGTAAAAAAATCTGTATGATTTTATGAGTTATTTTTTTCAAGTGGGAGCATGAAAGTTTAGCATGTTACAGTTGCATTTCTTTTTAACATTACTAAGGACTCTGCCCCCTAGAAGCTACGCCCGTCAAATCTAGTCCAGATACCGCAGGTTGAAAAAACTCGTTAATTTGCTCTGTTTTTTTTTAATTATCCCATTATGCGCGACTGAATAGTATTATCAGGACCAGTAGCCATCTTCTGTAATCGGGATGCCATTCACTTGCCCTTTAATTGGTAGATTTTTAATTTCTCATAGCCGCATCCACAGGTGCCACGACAGCTGGAGGCTGTTTCCATCACTGATGAAGTAAGATCAATTACACATTTAAAAATCAGCTTCTATAAAATGGTTAAGTGAAAAATGTCACCGCCTCCCGGACTTTTATGACATCTAGAAGAAAAGTTTTCCTTTAGAGACTATACGAAAATTGTTCGAAATATGACGTTTAAATTATACTGTTTTAAATATGACATGCACAGCGTTTATAGGTCTTCTGCATGCATACATTTTATACGAAATCGTCCCTTCACAGACTCCTTTACATATTAAGATTAAAACATACCACGTTTTTCTAAGCGATCTATTTCTTGCGGTAATTAGCTCTCTTTCATATGGTAAGGCCGTTTGTTTCATGTGTTCATCCTTCTTTGTCTAAAAAACAGGGGTCACCAGGGGACATCTCTGTCAGGTTTATTACCGCCTCTTTCATCTGTTGAGACCCCCCTTTCTTTTGTTTATGACTTTAAGAAGAATAAACAGAAAAATGAAGTTTAAAATATTCATTTTCTGAAGAGATATTTTAAAAATAAGAATGTATTCCACGCCTTTCGATTTAACATTAGCTAGGAAAATTTGAGATCTCACTGGCTTACACCCTTAGGCTACAGATCCACAGAAAGCTGTAAACACGCTCCTTTTTATAAATAAAGTGATGTATTTTGCTGGTTGTATTTCGCTTTAGAAAAGCGAATGCACAGCCTTCCTCGATGGTACCAGTAGGGGAATCACTATCTCCCCATTTCTTTTGTTTATTCCTTTGAAACTTCTCTAATTAGAAACAAAATGAATTTGCGATTTGTTAGAATAAACGTATATTTACATCCAGGTGTGGATCTAAAGCTTTTACCCCGTAAAGATCGGATAGTTACGGTATCTTAGACCGACGAACTCACTCGGGGAGTTTGTGGAACTCACTCAGTTAGTTCGAACTTAATATTGCTGGATACAGCCACTACCACTCACTTTGATTGTCTCTGGAGGCTGGCTTTAACTGATTGTGTGTTGAGCCTGGCTTTAACTTATGAGCATGCGCACATTCTATGTTTGTTCAGATCTCAGACACAGTGAAGTTCAGTGAGTTATCTTAGATGAGTTTTGTGGTGTGAATTTCGAGGTGTCAATTCGGAGATTTACTACCTCCAAAATCGCGGTCTAAGATATCTTAAATTTCCGATCTTAATGGAGTCTTGGGTACAATATGACAATTCTTCAATCAAGAACTCGCGTAGTACAAAACAGTGGCTTTCCGCGCAGAATGTTCAAGTTTTAGATTTGTCATCTGTAACTCTAGATTCAAACCCAATATGTTGGTTATCTTAACCCTTTCAGGGGCAAGTACTTCTGTTTGTAAAATGCTGAAATGATTGAATGTCACCAGAATTTACAAACAAATTTATTTAAAATTAGTAAAATTTCACATACTTAGAAAACATTTTCATTCGAAAATTCTGGTGCCAATGTGGCATTTAGGAATTAAAATTAAGTGATCCAAAAATGACTCACCACCCATGCAGCTTACAAACAACGAAAGCAATATGATTATATTGCAGAACTTCAAATGACCATTGAGAAACCATGGTAAAACTAGGAAGTTTTCTCACCGGATCTTAGGCTCTCTAGGGTCCTTAAGGATTCTCCCAAATCCAAACTGGCTACATTCTGGCACACTTTTTAATTTATTTTTGCTTGCAACAGTGTAAAATTGACAGGTACTATTACTAAAAATTATGTAATCAAACTGTTTCCTTACGTTTTTCGATGAAGACAGAATGTTTTTAGAAAATGCTGTCAAAATGGGCATTTTGAATTGAATTTCCGGATCCGACAGCGCAGAAAAGAAAAAAAAAACTGCTGTCCTGAGACAATAGTCGCTTATAAATCAAGATGAAATTGGTTGATCGGAAAACGAAAAAAATGCAGCATAGCAACGCCATCTGTTATATGATTTACACGAAAACGTAATCAGCACCAACTTATGTCAAGTCCTAACAGAATATGAAGTTTGATAAAATTCCGTGCATTAGTTCCTGAGATATGACTATCGCTAAAATCGAGTAACTCCTGAAAAAACTGTTCGATTTACAAATCGCTTCAACAATCAAGGGTGCAAGTATTATGCTTTTATGTTTCAAACTGAGTGAGGAAATGTGTCAAAAAGTTTCGAGTTGTTGAGCTGAGAAAAATATGTTTGTGAAAACTATTTTTCAGTGAACTGCCCAATCCCCCTCGATAATGTTAAACCTAAGGGCGTTGGATGCATTCGTATTTTTAAAATATATCCTCAGGAAAATATTTTTAACTTATTTTTTCTGTGTATTCTTCTTAAAGGATGTCTCTTTTTCCTTAGTTACCAAAATATTTATAAAATATATACTTAATTTTATGTGAAGTGTTAAAATCTTACCTGTATCGCTACGATTTTAGCACATAAAATTATAAATTATGTATAGATATTTTATAAATATTTTGACAACTAAGAAACAAACAGACATCCTTTAAGAAGTGTAAACGGAAAAAAGTTATAAATATTAATTTCCTGAGGAGCTATTTTAAATATACGAATAAATCCTACACACTTAGGACATAACCCCGGACATTCACGGACATAACCCCGTGTTACATGGGGTAACACATGGGTAACCCGAAGCGTTCAGGGACCGATATCACGTAACTTTTTGAAGCGTTCAGAGCCGGAAATTACCCAAACTTCGTATAACCCACATTAAATGGAGAATTTTGTTGGGTAAAGTGATCACGTGGTTGGGAAATCTGATTTGTTTGTTTGCTTTATAGCCAACTGCAACTGTTAACTGTCGTTCTTTATGATTCCTAGTGTATACTTGAGTCCTGACCATTCGATTGGTCTACCTTTAACAGGACTATGATATAATTGTCCAACGTCGACTAGGTTGATTTCTGCAATGTTCCTACGTACAAAATGTAATGGTAGATTGGCTGACGGAATTGTTTGATTGTAAACAGGCTCATAACTTTACCCAAAAGCGTTCACTGCTGTTTAAACCCATCTTTACCCTGAGAAAATCAGATGACGCCATTCCCCAATTATACGAGTAAACACGCGTTTCGGTCATTAGCGAAGGGAATTGGGGAGATCACAGACTAAGAGCCTCTGGGCGTATTGGAATGATTTGTATTCAAGTTATTTATATAATTAAATGATTTTAAACAGGGACCCGGAGCCGGAAATTTTTTTGCTGCTCTAGCTCCAGCTCCGCTCCCAGATAATAAGCTATTGCTCCGGCTCTGCCAACAGCTCCGATTCCACACGTTTGAATTTCAGATTTTAAACTTGCAATTTTTATTATAAAAAGGAACATTAAAAAATAACATAATCATCAGCTCACTCTGAAAATACAAATTTAATTAAATTCACAGTTGAATTATTTGTTCGTTCTTAAGAAAAGAATTGAATCTAATAAATCCTCCGTCATATTTGATCTTAAATCATTATAAATGTATTTAAATGCCGAGAATAGTCTTTCTACAGCAACTTGGCTAATGAGTAATGCCGTTACAATGTGGCAGGCCTCTTGAATGTCAGTAGGATACAATGAAATTGCTTATTTTTGTCAAATTCTGCTTCTACTTTTCTCTTTCTAGTTTCTAATTCTTCATCTATATGTTTGAGTTCTTGTGCTTCTTTCCTATAATTTCTGTCAATATGTCTTCTCATGTTTGAACTTTTTGCACAATTAATTTTTTGCTCACAGATCCTTCCTTTATTTTCATTAACGATCTGAAAAAATGCATTTTTCTCCTCATCAAATTGAAATGCTTCTCAGAAAATCTGAAATCTTTTAGATTTTACTTTTAAAAAAGAAAATTTGGTGGAATTTTAAAACACAAAAATCTTAAATATCTTCTACATTTCTCAAACAAGCAAAATTGTGCAACTACACATGTAAACAACAGGCGGTCATATTTGTTTTCAAGTAGTGTTGCCACTTAACTCAAGTAGATAGCAGAAGTGAAGTAGTGTTGCTCTATTTTCGTGAGAAGTTTTCCAACTCTATTTTTTTTAACCTAAAAAATGATATAATTAAAATTCTGAATAATGATGTAATTAAAATATTTTAAGCCTGAAAATTTTAAAGACTGAAAAAAAAAAAGATTTAAAAGAATATTAAAAAACTAAAGAAGCCCTGGAGCAGTGGAAATTTACAGCTCCAACTCCGGCTCTAGCTCCTAGGAAAACACAGCTCCAGAGCGCACCGGCTCCGAGCTCCAGAGCGCACCGGCTCCGGGGTCCAGCTCCAGCTCCGGGTCACTGATTTTAAATAATCAATTAGATATGGCGTCAATGCTTATGATTGGTTTTAATTTTCTCATGACCTTCAAGCATTTTGCTGCTTTTACTTAAAGTTTGTCCTATGTCACATCAATAACTAAGAATTATAATAATCTTGGTGTAAACTTTAAATTTGTAACTAAACAAATAAACTGTAACGTAGTTTTAAAGCATCTGAAAATGTTAATTTTAAAATTATAGATGTAATATTTCATATTCTACAACATCAAGTTGCAATTATGTAAGCATAAAAACACAAATATTTGTCACAAAAGATGTATGCTGTATACATTGTATATGTTCTGCATTTTTCTCTTTTTTTCTAATATTGATAAATCTAGTAAATTACTTGTTTATTATATAAAATTATTTTCTGAATCTTTATTATCATTAAATTTGCTAAAAGTAAAAGACATATATAAAGAAAAATCTTAACTAAATTTAAATAGTTCGCTTCCATTAATCATTACATTTTTACATGCTATCCAATGTAAATAATACGCTACATTCATTGGTTATTTACATAGTTTAAAACTTCTATATAAATCTTGAGAAATTACCCTTCATCTCTAGTTGACATTAATGACAGTTTCGAGAGATTCACTGGAGCATGTGAAAAACTTTTTTTTTTTTTGTATTCTTCTCTTAAAAGATGCCTCTTTCTTTGTTAGTTCACAAAAAAATATGTTCTTAATTTTATATTTTATGTGTAAAATCGTAGCGAAGTTGACCAATAAAGTAAGATTTTTAACACTTCAAATAAATTTAAGTTTACGCATTAGAAATATTTTGTCAAGTAAAAAGTATTTAACATATTAATTTTCTGATCGAAATTTTAAAATTACGAATGCATTCCAAGCCAATAGAATTAACATTGGAGAGGGGAATTTCAGATCTGACTGACCAAGGATCTTTTAGCACCATTGGCAATGCCACAAGGTATTATTTTTCTTAAGTAGCATACCTATTGACAAGTTATGAAAAGACAATTTTTTTTATATAAGTAGGTTTTTATAGAAAAATAAATAAATTTTAAATTATATTTTTATTGATAGAAATCAACTTTCAACTGTAACTTTTATCTCATGAATCGCCACTGGGCCATCCTAGGGCTACTATAATACAGGCTAGATCATCAAGCATTTTGATGCCCACTTACAAGGGGACCGCCAAACATGATGCGCACAGATTTGGATGATTTTAAAGTATGTTGTAGGGGTCATACCCCTAACTATTCAGGTCAAAGGTTTCTTCAAATGGACTTTAGTTTTCGAGAAATTTCGGGGTAAAGTTCAACATGCATTTAAAAGACCCATTAGTTCGAGATTTTGAACGAGGTCTTCGTGGCTCAGAGCTAGCGCTCGCGATTTGAGAGCCGGAGATGAGGGTTCTGTCCTCTCATGTGACTTTTACTTTTTTTTAATAAATTTTATCTGTTTTTCGCGTTATAAGTTTTATGCAGAATTATGAATTCTGCATAAAGAATTGCATAAAGAACAAAGCTTCATGCATTTTCTTTCAAGCATAAAGAACAAAACTTTCTGCATAAAGAACAAAGATGCAGAATTATGAATTCTGCATCTTTGAACTTTTCATATTTTCCTAAAAATTCCATTTACATTTTCGAATTTTTCGTGAAAATTTATAGTTTTTGCGCAATTTTTATTCTAATATTTCTATTAATGAAAATCCAAACTAATTTAAGTCTTGATATCTCGTCTTTTTAAAATGATTATTGTTTACATTTATGTATATTTAATTATTTATTTATCGTATTTATGATAAAATGCATTTTTTTTATTTGCATTTTCTATTTTAAAAATTTTTAAATGATTAAGAAAAAAATAACAAAATAATATATCCTTTTAATATTTGATTTGTTCTAAATATATTGAAATATGTTAACTGCTGAAATACTAAAATATTTATCATCACCGACATCGGCATTTTTAGTTTATTAAATATGGAACTAATTGTGTGATACATATCGCAAAAATATTCTAAACAAATTCCGCATTAAAAATCGCCTTTAAATATATTATTTACGTAAATTGTTTTAACAATATTGGAAGAATGTATAAATTGGCATATTATATATTCTTTAAATACTTAAATTGTGATAAATATATAAAAAATATGCATTAAATTTGGAAAAGAAATTATTTCAAACATGGTAATTGTCTGCAAAGATTAAACGAAATGAATAAAAAGAAAAATTTATTTATTCTGATATTACCGTAAAAGTCATTGCAGACGATTTTTTTTCAGATATTTTTTATATCTATTGTAATTTACAAACGATTTTTCATTTCTTGTTGAATTTTTCTGTATGGCATCGACTTGTTAGAATGAAAAAAAAAAATAATTGTAATATATTATTTTTTTATTTGTACAAATCAAAAATGATGTTGAGTTTGAACTTTATAGTTAAATGTATTTAAAATGACATAAAAAAATATATATATACATAACTGGCTAAAACTTGGGTATAAGCGTTATTGCTTTAACATTTTATTACTCCTTTCAAGGTATGTTGTTGGAATTATCTAATCATACATACGTTTAGAATATTTGAGATAAAAAATATTTTGTATAAATTATAAGAAAATATAAATTTTCATTTAATATTTTATAAAGTTAAAAAAAGTATTATATTAGAACGGTTATTAAAATATAAAGGGTAAATAATAAAAAAAAATAAACGAAATCTAGCAATAAATTAGTTTGGAATTCCGTCAATAGAAATATTAATTTCAAAACTGCACAAAAAGAAAAAAAAAATAATTTTCACGAAAAATTCGAAAATGTAAATGGAATTTATTAGGAAAATATCAAAAAGTTGAAAGATGCAGAATTCATAATTCTGCATAAAACTTATAACGCGACAAATATATAAAATTTATTTTAAAAAGGCAAAAGTCACATGAGAGGACAGAACCCTCATCTCCAGCTCTCAAATCGCGAGTGCTAGCTTTGGGCCACGAAGACCACGTTCAAGACCGCGAACTAATGGGTATTTGAAATGCATGCTGAACTTTAACCCGAAATTTCTCGAAAATTAACACCCATTTGAAGGAAACCTTTGACCTGAATAGTTAGGGGTACGACCCCTACAACATACTTTAAAATTATCACAATCTGTGCGCATCATGTTTGGCGGTCCCCTTCTTAGACCAATCAGCTATTGTTGACCATGTGGCTTGGCCAATCGTTCTTCTTCTACGAGCAAATAAATGGCGGCGTAAGTCAGCCTGGATTGTAGGAGCTTTGGGCCATCATGTTCCAGCATTTTGTAGTGTTTGTGCATATTGCACTCTTAGTTTTTAACTTTTAGTTGAATAATATCACCATTAATCGAGGTATTACAGCATGGTGTAAATGGTGATATGCACTGACTCTTTAGATTTTTTAGGGTACCATTATTTATCAGAGTAAGGACATTTGTTCCAGACATTTGTTCATGTTTTCCCATACTATAACAAATCCGCATTAAAGAACTTTGTAGTGTACTGGACGAGGTATCCGTAAACTGACATTAACTTGGCCAGTTTCTAAGCCTGGTGTTGTCCAGTGAATTTTTATAGATCATACGTCACTACTCTGATAAAGAAAGGCACTCTATCGGAAGGTAAAAAAAAACAAAAAAAAAACATATAGAAATTAATGAGGCTCCCGCAAATATTTCGTTTTATTTCGCGTTGAAGGACACGATGAACTAAAATAACTTTACTATATTTTTAAAAGAATAAACAATTTGAAATCAAATGAGGTATATGTTATTTTGTTTCGTGGAGTCCCTTTAACTGAAACACGTAAAATAAATCGGAAAAAAAGTCGAAATATGCAAAAAATAGCAGACATATTCACTTTAAGAGGCTATTTTTACAAATATCTCTAGTTTTCCAGATATAAAATTTATACAGACCTGAACATTACATATTCGACTATAAAAAATAAATAAATAAATAATAAAATAAATAAAATAAAATAAAATAAAATAAAATAAAATAATAAAATAAAATAAAGTAAAATAAAATAAAATAAAATAAATAAAATAAAATAATATAAATAAAATAAAATAACATAAATTAAAAAGTTTACTCATTTTAAAGAGAACATTTCATTTTTATCAAATGTTCATTTTATCGCTAGGCGAAAAAACAATTCTTATCTACCCTTACCTTTTGTGCATTAAGTTGAAAAATGTACCATAACCCATGCATAACAATTTTTTTTCTTTATTACCGTAAAAGTTTTCTTAGCCACTCTTAAGAAAATCTTTTAAAAGTCTTTCTTTTTTTTTTTTTTTTTTTTTTTTTTTAATCTAAAATGTATCTCTTTAAAAAGTTTTAAGTTAAAAAAAACCTCTACAATCAATCAAAAAATACCTCAACTACAAAGTATGTAAAGAAATTGTTCTATATTTTCTATTATTTTTTCTTATTGTTCTACTGAATTTTGCTATCAATCATGTAATTGTCAATAGCAAAAATGTTTTATTTCCTATATGGGATCGATTGGTAATAGTTTAAAGAGAAGCAAATTCAGAAAGAAAATAAAATTTAAAAAGGGAATTTTTTCTGTGTATGGACATATTTTAAAATTAATCTCGATAAAAACAATAGAGAAAAAATATATTTCAACAATAAATGAAATTTATTTTATCTTTCCATGAAATATTTTAAAAGAATATTTCTGAAACTTTCAGATAAAATGCTGTTGTGTAAGCGTGTAATAAGTTTTATAGAAGAAGGAAAATGTGTGTCGTGTGGGGTATCGTTCGAAAGATCTTGTAATGCTGAACTCAAGAATATATTTGTTTTAATTTTAGGTATTATATTTTTAAAGATATATCGTCGAAAATGTACTGGAAAGTTATGTCCCCCGCCCCACTATTTCCAAATCTATTGAAACTAAAATTATGACAAAATTAGGGTTAGTTGTAGTTTATTTAAATCTTGCAGAAATGCTACAGTGATTATCCTAGGTGACATAGTTTTTGAGAAAATCATATTTTTCCTTTACGCACAAACTTTACTTAGTGGGCGATTAGCAAGAGAGATGAGAGTCTCTCAAGGTATCTATCGACGCGAAATCATCCAAAGATTGTTAATAATTATTTTCGAAAACATTTGTTAGTAATTAGGGGGATATTAAATAAAAACCTATCTAGAAAAACGTGGCATGGACCAAGACGGCGTTGCAACTTTGCGATCTCCTTTCGAAGCGCGCTTGGAATAATGCCAAGTTTAAACTTTGTACAGGGTCTTTGTTTTAAGTATGGTGAATTATAGTGATAAATAGTCAACGTTTTTCATTCCAATTGAATTCGATTATTGAAGGCAATTAATAGAAAAATTCCAAATTTTTTACAAAGTCTTATTGATCTTTTAACAACTTTTTTGTAATATTACAGTTAGTAATTGATAAATTTGGAACCCTTTTGCACACGAGTAAAACTCTCACTGGACCGATTATTTTAAATACAAATCAAATTACATCTTAATACAATGCTCTTGTCAATAGATCCCATATTATCTTAAAGAAAAGCCAAATTACTAACTGATTAGATATTTCATCCTCTATACCATCCTTCACATAAATTAATTGTGTTTACATAAATGTGCTCTTCTCACATTGATTTCAATGTGATCCCCGAAACTTTCAAATTTAGCCTTTATACTTTCTTTACCATTTCGGAAAATTAAATTTAAAGTTATTTATTTTTTATAAAACTATTAAATACAAAATTAATTTTATTGGATGTAACATCTGTCACAATATTTTAAAATTTTTTACTCCAAATACAAGTTTAAAAAGATGTATTTCAGTTTTAAAATTGATTTTTTATTCTACTGCAAATTCTTTTAATAAAATTTTTACTGATATTATTATTTTATTAATATATTTTTTATTAAATGGCACCTATATTAAAAAAAATATTGATATTATTAAGTAAATTATGTATTTAAAAAAATTACAAAAAAAAATCTTGAAAAATTTATGTAAAACTGGTATTAACAAAATAGAAAGTAAAATGAAATGAAAAAAAAAAATTGCCAAATTTTACTGCCACTATAAAACATTGCTTTCCTTTTCTGTTTCTCGTTTTAGTGTCAAACTTGCAATAGCCTGATTTTTAGCACTTTTTTAATACCACATAGATATTAAAATAATTTCGAAATGTTAAAATTCCTTTACCGTACAATGTGAACTATAAAAGGTGTTGAAATTCGCTTAATGAAATGACAAGTAATGAATTTTGTTATGAGCAACATATTTACATCGATAACAGCCTTTATTATTGGCGTGAGGAGAT
The DNA here is from genome assembly GCA_963931845.1 of Maratus michaelseni. Taxonomy (NCBI): domain Eukaryota; kingdom Metazoa; phylum Arthropoda; class Arachnida; order Araneae; family Salticidae; genus Maratus; species Maratus michaelseni. The sequence continues at coordinate 91,625,669 of OZ007596.1, read as the reverse complement.
AAATCCATAATTCGTATTTTACTATCTTTCTTGTATTCAATGATAGAGAGAATTCATTAAAGTTTCCTTTTATCCTCAAATATTTTTCCCTTTTGGGATCTTCATTTTCAATGACTTTCATAAACCTGTTTCTTTAACGCTTTTAACGCCTCTAAAATATCCTAAAAAATGTTAAAGAAGAAATACCGCTTATTAGGAGTATAAACATGCTGTAAGCCCTAGAAAACAGTGATAAATAGTGTACTTTATTATAAACAACTCCGTTTAACATTTTAAAAAAGTTTGTTGATTGTTAAGGAAAAAGAAGACTTCAACTGGTGCTCTGTGAGTTTTCTTGAATACTCTAACGAATGCAATATATTGACTGAGCTTCTTTATACAGTTCGAGGTCTCTTGTATTTTTTTTTTCTTTACACGAAATACAACTTTTAAAAGATTCATTTATTTTTTAAAATTGATTTTTTTCATTCTGCTGCAAATGTTTTTAATAATATTTTTATCGATATTATTATTTTATTAATATATTTTTTATTAAATGACACATATATTTAAACAATATTGCTATTATTAAGTAAAATATGAATTTAAAAAAATACAAAAAAAATCTTGAAAAATTTATGTGTTAACAATATAGAAAGCAAAGTAAAATGAAAAAAAAAGAAAAGAAAAAGACCAAATTCTAATATTTTAATGCTAGTATACACCACTGCTTTTCTTTCGTAATCCACGTTTTAGTGTCAAACTTGCAATGTCTGATTTTTTAGCATTTTTAACATTACACAGATATTGAACTAACTTCGAAATGTTAAAGTTATTTTAAGGGACAATGTGAACTATAAAAGGTGTTGAAAATCCCTTAATGAAATGACGAGTAATGAATTTCGTTATGAGCAACATATTTACATCGGCTAATAGCCTTTATTATTATCGTTAGGAGAGAAATTCATAATTCGTATTTTACTATCATTCTTGTATTCAATGATAAAGATTCATTAAAGTTTCCTTTTATCAACAAACATTTTTCCCTTTTTGGATCTCCATTTTCAATGACTTTCATAAACCTGCTTGTTTAACGCTTTTAATGCCTCGTAAAATATCTTCAAAATGTTAAAGAAGAAATATCGCTTATTCGGAGCATAAAAATTTTGTAAGCTCTAGAAAAGAAAGATAAATAGTGTACTTTATTATAAACAACTCCGTTTAACATCTTAAAAAAGTTTGTTGTTTGTTAAGAAAATAGAAGATTCCAACTGGTGCTCTGTGAATTTTCTTGAATACTCTAAAGAATGCAATATATTGACTGAGCTTCTTTATACAGTTTGAGGTCTCTTTATTTTTTTTCTTGACACGAAATACAACTTTTAAAAGATTAATTTATTTTTTAAAATTGATTTTTTTCATTCTGCTGCAAATGTTTTTAATAATATTTTTATTCATATTATTATTTTATTAATATATTTTTTATTAAATGACACATATATTTAAACAATATTGCTATTATTATGTAAAATATGAATTTAAAAAAAATACAAAAAAATCTTGAAAAATTTATGTGTTAACAAGATAGAAAGGAAAGTAAAATGAAAAAAAAAAAGACCAAGTTCTAATATTTTAATGCTAGTATACCCACTTCTTTCCTTTATGTATTCCTCGTTTTAGTTTCAAACTTGCAATGCCTGATATTTTTTAGCATTTTTAACATTACATAGATATTGAATTAACTTCAAAATGTTAAAGTTATTTTACCATACAATGTGAACTATAAAAGGTGTTGAAAATCCCTTAATGAAATGACAAGTGATGAATTTTGTTATAAGCAACATATTTACATCGGCTAACAGCCTTTATTATTGGTGTGAGGAGAAAAATTCATAATTCGTATTTTACTATCTTTCTTGTATTCAATGATAAAGATAATTCATTAAAGTTTTCTTTTATCCTCAAACATTTTTCCCTTTTTGGATCTCCATTTTCAATGACTTTCATAAACCTGCTTGTTTAACGCTTTTAACGCCTCGTAAAATATCTTCAAAATGTTAAAGAAGAAATATCGCTTATTATGAGCATAAAAATGTTGCAAGCTCTAGAAAAGAAAGATAAATAGTGTACTTTATTATAAACAACTCAGTTTAACATCTTTAAAAAAATTGTTGTTTGTTAAGAAAATAGAAGATTCCAACTGGTGCTTTGTGAATTTTCTTAGAGACTCTAACGAATGAAATATATTGACTGAGCTTCTTTATACAGTTCGAGATTTCTGGGTTTTTTTTTGTTTTTGTTTTTGTTTTACTCCAAGTACAACTTTTAAAAGATGTATTTTTATTTTAAAACTGATTTTTTTCATTCTGCTGTTATTTTTGCTACTAATATTTTTATTCATATTATTATTTTATTGATATTTTTTTTATTAAATGACATATATTCTTAAATAATATTGATATTATTAAGTATAATATGCATTTAAAAAAAATCTTGAAAAATTCGGGTAAACTGGTATTAACAAGATAGAAAGCAAAATGAAATTTTTTAAAAAGTTGACCAAATTCTAATGCCACTATAAACCGTTGCTTTCCTTTTCTGTTCCTGGCTTTAGTGACAAACTTGCAAATAGCCTGATTATTTAGCACTTTTAATACCACATAGATATTAAAATAACTCCGAAATGTTAAAGTTCCTTTACCGTGCATTGTGAGCTATAAAAAGTACTGAAAATCCCTTAATGAAATGACAAGTAATGAATTTTGTTATGAGCAACATATTTGCATCGGCTAACAACCTTTATTATAGACGTCAGGAGAGAAATTCATAATTCGTATTTTACTATATTTCTTGTATTCAATAATAAGGAGAATTCATTAAAGTTTCCTTTTATCCTCAAATATTTTTCCTTTTTAGATCTACACTTTCAATGACTTTCATAAACGTGCTTGGTTAACGTTTTTAACGCCTCGTAAAATATTTTCAAAATGTGAAAGAAGAAATAGCGCTTATTAGGAGCATAAACATGTTGTAAGCTCCATGAATATGTGATAATTAGTGTACTTTATTATAAACAACTCCGTTCAATGGCACAAAAACGTTTGTTATTTGTTAAGAAAATAAAAGGCATAATGGTGTTTTTTGAGTTTTCTTGAATACGCTGACAAATGCAAAATGTTGGCTGAGCTTCTAGAAATGCAAGATCTATTTATTATTATTATTATTATTATTATTATTATTATTATTTGCTTCCGTGAAAAACCCAATTATACTTTCAAGAGTAACTAATTAACAGTTACCTTCCTTAGATGATTTATTGCAGAGAGGAGTTAACCAGGCAAGGATAACACTGATACTGAATCTGCGAGAGAATTTTAAAATTTTAATGTGAATTATAAACGAAAAAGAGCGGTAAACGCCCACCTAATAGTAAAATTGCCATTGCGGAGGAAGGTTTTAAAGGATTGCATGATATGGGTGGGAAATGAACCACCTATGCATATACGTACATAAAAGGGCCGTTAGGAAAGTTAATAGATAATTTTGAAACATGAATCTTTGATACTAATAAAATATTTTGTCCTGCGACCTTTTACGCACTATTTCCTGTTTTATATTTACATCAAAGAAATGTAAATATTTTCAAAGAAAAAGTTCTATCCTTGTCAGGGTACTTCCTCCCTAATATTAATTGCCTGACGAAGGATGTCACCGATTAATTCCTCTCAAAACTGTAGCTGTATTTTTATTCCTCACCTGGTGAAAAAAGACTCTCCAAACATATTTTACACGCTTTTATTTAAATTCATTTGTGGTCTGTCTGGGTCAAATTTTTGACCCACTTCCATGGAAGCGATTTTCCTCAAATGTTGCACTCAAATTTTTTGACAATGACGATGCACTTTTCATTTCTTCCCAGAACCGTATTTCAGGATCCTGGTCCAGGGCCAAAAATGCTATTTTACATTCTGGAATGAAATCGCATATCTAATGAACCAATAACGCTACTATATGTTGTGTTTTTCACGGTGTTTTTCACAGTAAAGCTTGTTAAGACGGAATTGCAAAGAATTGAAAAAAATTCCTTTTAGACTGGTTTTCGGCTTAGTAGGTACAATATCACTTATGAATGATTGTATTGTATTTATTTTAACATGACCATGAATTTTTTTCGTTTAAGACAGGATTCCATTATAGACAGGTACAGTTTTACAGATTTTATTCTGTTTTATTCGTATGGATAGCATATTAAAAAAGAGAATAAGTATTTATCCTCGAGTTCACTTGTTTGTTCGCTTATTGGTTTTTTATATTTAAATAGCCATGTTTTTTTCATCGTTTTTACTTAAACTAGTTTCTACCAATCAAACTTAAGATTCTAAACTATTTAATATTTAAATAATATTATTATAGTACAAAAATGTCATGCCCATTAAAAGAAAATAAATAAATAAAGACTCTTTTAAATGACTGAAAAAGAGTTTGAAGCTGAAATACCGCGTTTTATCAGCATAAAAGGTAATTAGCTATTCTTTAGGAAACATAATTATCAATTTTTAAAAGGCTCGTTTTTCTAAAGCTAAATGGCTTGTTCTTACCATTTTGTTATCAATGAATGAATTTGTTCCAAAGTCAGAAAATATTCATTAAATATTTGTAAAAGGGATTTTTTTCTTTTTTTAACAAAAATTTTCTTTGTTAAAAAAATCACCTTTGTTAATATTTAATTAATACATTCTTTCACAAATAAATAAAAGTTTTTTTTCATGATAAGTTGTCATTTTCCTCATTTTGTTTTAAAAAGAATTTCTTTATTCGTAAACTTTAAAGAAATCTATCAAATATATTTCTTTTGTATGGTTAAGAAATGTTTTTTTTTTTTTTTTTTTTTCAAAAGTGATGTAGCTAATATTTAGTATCTTTTATGAAAATACATCTAATAGCTATTAGAAAAATTATAAATTAAAAAAAATATCCTTCACGCATAGATTATGAAACACTTCCCAATCATTATAAGTATATTTTAACAAAATCTTTATCTACATATATGCAGTGAAAAGAAACTTGTAAAGAAACATGCTTGTTCTGGCTCAAACTTTGCGATAGATTTGGTGAATTTTCAATAACCATGAGATGTTGATCTTACCTCTTATCACATAGTACCTAAAAACAGCGTAATAGTAGCAAAACAAAAAATTGCAAAGCCTCAAACCTATCTACACTGGCCTCCAATAATTAAGGTACAACCAAGGTTTTGACGCTCATCATTAAAACGATGAAAATAAAGGTAAAAAATATGGTTTATATGAATGATCATAAGTAACTTCCATAAAACCTTAGGAAACGATTATACCCACCACTATTTTTTAAAGAATTGGCCACTTATATGACAGTCGGAAGGAAACTGATCATCCCACTTTTTTTATTTTTGTGGATTTTTTTGTGCTTGTTGATCTTTTATTGTTGGTACTAGGATATCTTTGACCATGTCTAGGAAATGCCGTTTACCCGATTCGTTAAGATAAGAACAGGCTAATGTAGGTTAATTAATAATCATATAGACTGCGAGGCGGCAGCACAGACATTCACCTCATCGAGTTCACGGCTGAAATTCCAGAATTAGTTAAAACTCGATGCGCATATTAAAACGCAATCGGTCTGCCAAGTCATATCTTGGTGGAAAACAGATGAAAACCCGATTTTATCGCTTGACTCGTAGGTTTACCATTGTGTTTTCCTGCACCCAAAAGTATGAAAACAGGGAGAACTGGATGCAGGAAAACATAATGGTAAACCTACGCGTCAACCATTAAAATCGGATTTTCACGTGTTTTCCACCAAGATATGACTTAGCAGACCGATTGCGTTTTAATATGCGCATCGAGTTTTAACTAATTCTGGAATTTCAGCCGTGAACTCGATGAGATGATTGTCTGTGCTGCCGCCTCCCGGTCTAATATTAATTAATAATCTATAGGATGGATGGAAATTGAGTTATCACAAAAACTGATGCTGCTAGACGCCTTAATATGTCTCGTAATGTGTCCAATAACTCTGGGATAAATTTTAATCTGAAAATTCAGTATCAAGAAGACCTGTTCCAGACCGAACATAGGTTAGAACTCCTGCCCAAGATCGTTTTCTAGCTCTTTCGGCCCAAAGGAGGAGGAACAATACTGTGAGCCTTAACTAATTTTACTGGAAAACACGAAGCTAAAATGCGTGGAACTCGATTACACAATATTCATTCCCAATTCTCGTCAATACTGAAATTGAATGAGAGTTTCGATAAACTAGTCAAGCTATAACCAAGTTGGCTTCATTTATAGCAACCTATTTTTATTGCAAAATTTGGCGAGAAACTGACTCTGGTGGATATAAGTATAATGTTAAGCATATAAGAGTTGGAACGATAGTTACAACAATGAAAAAAAAAATTACCAGAAACCATGTTCACTAAAACTCATAAATTAAACACGTGTATGGAAGAATTCTTGTTTCGAAATGTCAGCCACCTTAAAATTTCAAACTGATGTAAATCAACTTTTTTTTTTTTTTTTTTAAAGTAGAGGCAAAACAAAAGTTGCTCCGGAATCCTTGGATCAAGACTGAACAATTAACGAAAAAACTTTTAGGATTTTATTAATTTGAAATCTTTAAGTGGCCGCCGTTTTGAAACAAGAAGGCGGATGAAGCTGACCAACGAACTCAGTCGATACATTGGTATATACTGTACACAAGCTAAGTCACGTCTAAATCGGTTCATAAATACGAGAGTTACAGCATGACAAAAATCAAATATACATACATATATATATATCAACATTTGAACAGGGGGTTGTTTGGGTTTGGAAGCTACCTATTGCAGCCGTTCGGAGGGAAACAATTCCGGAAATTTTCTGTATATTTATATTAATGTATTTCGAAATTTAAATGTATTACAATAATATATCTACCCTATATATATAAAATCCTAATGAAACGAATTTGTGAAACGATTTTATGAAACGAATTTAGGAAACGATTTTATGAAACGACTGATTAAACGACTGATTATATTTCAAGGCTATTTTTAATAAAATATTAAACGCTTGATGGGGAAATTAATACCAATTGTTCATAAAAATCCGCGGATGTCAAAACTGGTAATAGAATTTTGAAATTGGAATTAGTTTTCGAGATATTAATTTTTTTTCTAATTTTAATGACATTTCTGTAATGATGGCAACTAATTACTCAGTTTTTTTGTGACAAAAAAGGGAAAAAAATTGAAAAGGATCCCGATAGGGATTATTGATTTCTTTTTATTCGTCATTTTCAAATTGAAATTGAATTTATCTTTTATTTCAATCGATAATGAAGACAAGGTTGTGATTAAATTATGTTTTTCAGGAAAATTTGAAAAAAAAAATCACATTTCTATCGTCAGGATTCAATCGTCTGTCAGCATTTAATTTAATTTATAAACTGAAAATATTTTGAATAAATTCGTCCAAATGACGTCATTTAGGTAAACGCAAAAGAAAGGGAGGAAAAGGAATTAATAGTAATTATTATTTATTGATATCATTTTGTTATTTTTTTGTAAAATTTAACTAAACGAATTTATAAAATCATTAATTCGGATATTTGAAACTAATATATAAAATAATAATTGCCCAACTGAACGGAAGAATAAAATATCCTGCTTGGTTTTCTATCCTGCTTGGTTTTTTCCGCCAAGCTTTTTAAAAAAGCGTCAAGACCCCTATAATAGAAAAGCACCAAAAGTTCATTGGGTTTATTTTCATAACTTTTGGCAACAAATCTACGTATATTAACGAATCTATCCCTTTTTGAAGCTCGAATTACGCCAAACCTAAAAGCAAAGGATCCTATAATGGAAAAGTACCCGATTTTCTTATGGACAATATTCAAGTGACAGAACATGGTGTAAAATTACCGCGGATAGCAAATTTGTTTAAATATCTCATCAATTGATGCCGAATAAATGCAGGCATGCATGCAAAAAATATTTAATTAATTTTGTATGATAAATAATTATTAGAAAATTCGTATATACATATTAATTAAAAAAATAATTTACATATTTAAAATAACATGAAAATATGCATGATGGTGCACTAAAATAGAGAGAAAATTAAAACCTGTTACTGAAAATGTCTATAACATAGTACTTTTCAATACCGTGGTTCTTAATGTTATTCACAAGCAGATGGAATTTTTCTCATCCTTAAACGCAAAGGAAGAATAGAATAGAGATTGTTGTTATAAAAGTCCGAGAGGTAGTCACAATTTAAACCTAACCATTTTATACAAGCTGGTTTTCAAGTAGTAATTGATTTATTTTACTTATCAATCCCGAAAACAGTCGTCAGTTGTCGCAACAGCTGGTGTATGAGGCCATGATAATCGAAAAATGGCCCATTAAAATGTTAAAAGCATGGCAACCCAATTACAGATTTACCAATATTTTTAAAATAAAGCACGCTGTCATGTTTTTAGAGGCCTCGAAGTCTGAGCGGGGGTTGGCGAGCGTAGCTCGCAGGGGGTAGGCCCCCTAGTATATATATATAAATATATATAATATGTAATATATTATATATATATATATATATAACCGATTTTTCAGTTATACGAACAGCACTCGAATTTATACACCGATTTAGATGTGACTGAGCATGTGTACAGGTCTTACAAAGGTCTCGACCGAGTTTGTTGGCCGCTTCATACATAATGTTGTTTAAAAATGGCGGCCAGTTAAATAATTTAATCATTCAAACTTTTTGCGAATTCTATTGCTCTGTGCAGTATAAGAATTTCTCAAATACCTGCTTTAAGCATGAGATGTCAATTCTTCAAGAAATTTTAGATTTCATCTTTTAACCTTAATGTTTTCAAAATAGATATTTTACAGTCTCAATTAGAGGGATATCAAGAGGTTACAATGCAAAAAAGAAAGAATGCTCGCAAGTGATTTTTATTGTTACTTTTCAAGATTATTGAAGAGTGCACTGGACAAAAACTTTCTGCCTCAAGTTTATAATTGTCTTGAAATGTGGATTATTTTATGAAAGCGTATGGAAGAGTTATCAGCTTACTGAACACTTATGAAAATACCTTACTGTTATATATATATAACACTGAAAAGGGTTATAATTTTTAGAAAAGAAAAGATTTTGCTTTATTAGGTAACTTCCATTACAAAAAGTAAGAAGCTTCCTATTACAGCATGACGGAAGTAATTCCGGAAAATTTCGATATATTTTCAGCGATCATGATCCACAGACCCCCAAAATCACACTCCGTCCAAATGTTGATTTATATCTATCTATCTATATATATATATATATATATATATATATATATATATATCTGATTTTTATCATGCGATAGCACTCGTATTTATATCAACCGGTTACTATGTGACTTAGCCGCCATTTTGTTCTAAAATGGCGACTACTTAAATATATCCCATTCAAAAACATGTACAAAAATATTAGAAATTCAAAACGTTTTTACTCTGACGCATTTGGCCATGATTCAAGAATTCCGGGGCATTTTTGTTTTTCCTCTATCTTAAACAATGGCCGAGATATAACAGTTTGAAATTGTAGGATGGCTGATTTGTCCATAATCAGGTTGCATGTATGAGCTTTAGAAAAAGTGGTTTCTCGCAAATTTATTTTAATTTTTATAGCCATTGTTGCTACTCTCATACACTTAAAACTGTTCTATCATACCCGCAAGCGTCAAATTCTCGCCAAGCTTGGAAATACTTAACGAAACATCACTAATTTGGTTACAAAAATAGATCGCTATAACTTGGCGGTAACTGGCTAATTATTCGAAATTACCATCCAAATTCAATATTGACGAAAACTTGGACTCTTCTATAATCGGGTTCCACGCATCTTATATTTGTGGGTTTAAGTAAAGTTTGCTGAATTCTTAAAAAACAAAAAGTAACACATGGGCTGATAAGTTCCCGGTCTGGCACACAGATGGCGTTGCAATCGCCGAACCGATGTTTTTTTAGTAAATACTAACCTTTAAAAGGTAGTAGAAAAAATGCCATGACAATTCGCCGTGTGGATAAAACATTAGAGTGGTTTTAGTTGAAAGACTTTGTTATTAAACAAAAAAATGGATAACAAGAATTTCAAGAATTGTTATTTGATGGGGAAAAAATACCGTTCAAACAAAAGATTGGCTAGATAAGCGTTATCCGGACACTGCACCAGGTAAATCAACCATTATTGACTGGTTTGCTGAATTTAAACGTGGTCGTACGGACACCAGTGATGCACCACGCAAAAGAGGTGGTTACTCCTGAAAACATAAAAAAAGTCCACAAAATCGTTTTGGGGAACCGTAAAGTGAAGTTGCAGGAGATAGCTCAGACTCTGAAGATATCCAAGGAACGTGTAGGTTTTATTTTGAATGAACATTTGTCTATGAAAAAGCTGTTGTCAAAGTGGATGCTGCGCGTGTTGACTTTTGACCAAAAACAACAACGAGTTCTGAGCACTGTTTGGAGCTTTTTCGTTATAAAATTATGTTATTTATTATTAAATTATTATTATTAATCATTTGTTAAATTATTATTATAAAATTATTATTATAAAATTATTTTTAAAATTATTATTATTAAATTAATATTATTAATCATTTGTTAAATTATTATTATAAAATTATTATTATAAAATTATTTTTAAAATTATTATTATTAAATTATTATTATTAATCATTTGTTAAATTATTATTATAAAATTATTATTATAAAATAATTTTTAAAATTATTATTATTAAATTTTTATTATTAATCATTTGTTAAATTATTATTATAAAATTATTATTAAATTATTATTATAAAATTATTATTTTTAAATTATTAGTATTATTATTAAATTATTATTATTTATTATTAAAGTTATGTTATTTATTAAAGTTATAAAGTTATAAAATCATAAAGTTATAAAGCTTTGTTAAAAAGTTGTGTTTTCTTTATTAGACCGGGAACTTATCAGCCCATGTGTTATAAGGAAGCTATTTTTTCCACCCAGTACAGACCGGAAAAACTTTTTTACATTTACTACGTATGATTGCTTCTGTAGAAACTTTTAAACTTTAGGCAATTATTTGTGGGTTTTTCTTCTTCTTCTGATCTCTCCTTTCTCAACCTTCCAATTCCCAAAAAAGACCTACCAGAGCAATTATTATGTTTTCTATTGTTTTTAGTTATTTAGCTTATAAATACGACAAATGTTATGCAATGTTAATAGTTTTTTATTTGCTTGTTACCGTTCCATACGCTGCAGTGTGAATTGGAAAATAAAATTTCAATATTGCAAAAATATTGACTTTACGTGGGAAATATTGGCAGTGAAACTACGATAAACTTCTTGCCAATATTGGTAAAATGTGAGAACCCCGATGTCGGAGAAGTATTTCATAACAATATTAGCCAAAATATATAACCAATGCAAACAATATTGCAACGACATTCTTTTCCTACAAAGATGTGGAACAGAAAAGCATTAATTTTCTAAGAAAATCTAATTAGAAAATTGAGTTTTTCAGATGTTTTTCTGTGTACAATTCTCAAATTTGTGTCTCTTCCCATTGTCATTTGCAATAAGAAATAAAATTTAACAATTTAATTTGATGTTGGGAAAATACAGAAGAATTATACTGGCTCTGAATTGACTCAGAACAATAAACCTAGATTTTCGTGGTGCTCTTTGATACTTTTTGGATTTCTTAAAAAACAGTAAAATCTTATGTTTCTAATTTACACGCTGACCAAACATATTTTATTTCGATTCACCAGAAAGTCAGATATTCTTATAAGATTCCATGACTTCACAAGGACTGATTTCCCATCATGAAATGTTCACACCTTCTTTCAATAATGACTTTTTAAGAAAAGTCCGTTTTCAAACGGACAGCTTCCGATACAGTATAAGAACATTACAACGCCGGTCTAAATACAGGATGGACAAAAATCCTTGACACATTTTGAAATTAAATAATAATTTTAAAAAAAATTGTACGGAAGTGTGGTTTAGACAATTTTTTTTTATCATGGTCGTAAATTTTGTTTAATAAATAAGAATTCAGTTTAAAAATGTACATAGCTAAGGCGCTATACTTTCAAAGCATCAAAAATTCAAGAAGTTACAGACCATTAATTATTTACAATCTACTACACTATTTCAAAATGTACGTTTTTTCTAGCTCGAATCACATCCAAACGGTTCTCAATTTCACTCCACACATTGAAATACGGCACTAAATTGAATTAACAATGGCCTGTTGCTTCTTTCCTTGAATTTTTGTTGTTTTTCTTTCTTTTTTTTTTCTTTTTTTTTTCTAGATTTGAAGATATAGCAGCATCTATGGGAAACGTTTTGAATAAATTTTTTATTGTGTTTAACTACAACTTTCGATCATGAGAAGCATTTCCATCCAAATCACGTACGCCAATTAATTTACTTTTTTTATTATAGAAAATGTATTAAGGACTTTAGGCCCTGCCTCTATTGCTTATTTACATCTAGTAAGAATAAAGGCTTCAAAAAAATTAACTTTATCATTTATTCTCACCTATGACAACTTGCAGTTAGAAAGCCTAAGTTAATACATAAGCAAAAGTCCTGTCTTTTCTTCATCAAACAGCATTCTTAAGAAATTTGCATCTTGAAACATTGGATCACTAAGAAATTGCCTGACATTTTTTAAAACTGAATTCCAGATGTAATATTAAAATTTATTATTTTTAACACTTTCCAACATAGTTGAAAAGTATTTATGAAATCAGCTTCTCTGCCAGTCTGTCTGTCTGAAAGGTCTGGCCGTGCTCTAACTCTCATAAATATATTCGAATTGCCATGAAAATTTTATGTGTTTATTGAGGGTTACCAAAAAACATTCGGTATTAAAAATGAAGTATGTTGCATTTAGAGTCCCTTTACAAGGACACACAAAATAATTCCGTTACATTATAGTCAATGGAGAAAAATAGTTTACGGGTATTTTATTGATGTTAAAATATTTGAAACATAGTGAGACTGATATGTATCACTGAGGTGGACTAATATATACTTTCTCAAAGAATTCGGTTACATTTTTAAAACTATCCAATTTTTAGTATATAAAAGGGTTTTGTAAAAATTCTATAGATCATATACAATACAGTGATATACGAAAAAATTCACACACATTACCTTATATGCACATTAATTTCTAAAAATGAATTTGAGTTATATATATACATATTTTTTTAATGCTTATCTAGATATCACATTTCATTGTATGGAAAAACTGAAATTTCTATACAATATTTTGTTAGTGTTGGAAAGTGTATCATAATCTATGTGTGATGCATGTTTTTTCGTTTTTGTTTTAGATTTATTTCGATTTATTCTTTCGGATTTTTTTATTTTATTAGATTTTTATGGCAGTTTTGAACTTCATATTGAATTTGTGCTTTTTCTCTTCTCAGCAGGGGTCCAAATGTGGGCTTTCCTCGTCCTGACAGTGATGGGAATCCAGGTGGCGTCTGCATTTCAAATAGGAGCCTCGGATAACAAGTAAGCCTTATTTCAGGCCTGTCCATATTTTCTTAAGGTGGTTCTCAAAAGATCTGTTGAACAACACAAAATTGTCTGACACAATTTCTGACTCATTTTTTAACGCAGAGGCATAAAATTGGCAGACCTGATTATTGAGGCGATTCGGAATCGAAATGAGTTTTCCATTTCTTGATAAATGAATTACTTATCGAGTTATGAGCGATTCGTGTGACGTGACAACAAGTTTTCCTTCCTTCTGACACTGAAACATCGGTGATTTGGTTCAAAACGCCGACTTTGACAGTGTTTTCTGAAAAATCTTCTGCCTTTACCAAAAAATGAAAAACGTGTTTCGATTACAAAGTTTCTGAATAACAACATCTGCCCATTTCATGCGTTTCTGAACAAGAATGAATTAAAAATGTGTCTGAAAGTATCCCATTTGAATTTGAGAACATAGACTTAACAATCCACCTTCATTGTAAATATTAATATTTTATAGCCATCACAAATCGTTTTTCTGTATAATTCTGATATACTGTTAATTTAAATAACGCAGTTTCATGCCAATAATTATGCAGAGGAAGCATAGTACATTACTTTGAATGGAATTATAGTCATCACTTTCAGAAATAAAAAATGCGTACTGCAATTGCGCCACCTGTTGAGTATTTAAAGACAAAATTGAAGCAAGATATATATTTATATTAATAACCTGTAATATACATATTTTTATTGCATTTCTACCAAAGATAAACTGAGACGCAGCTATAAAATTTATCGCGAAAAGCATAACATAGTAGTGCCTCCTGTTGAGTGAAGATAATCAAAATTGAAGCAATATCATTTTCTATTATGCATATCTTGCATATTTAGTTTGGAGCAATTCTATCTCATTTATTTCGTAGTATAACTAATAAGTGAACTATAGTGAAATATTCACGGCATAGCAGCATTTTCTACACTTTCTATAGTTTACTTTTTAGCAGACTACCAAAATCAGAATGCTATATAATCATTTATATCTCTTTTTACTTATCCATTATACGTAATATAGGTTAAATCTTGTAATCATTTTGAAAATCGAAAAAAAATTGACAGATTTACACGTTTCAGACACTGGAGATTCCGAAAAACATATTTTTAGAAAAAAAAAAATTGCCGTCCGCCTGTCTGTGTGTCTGTAAACGCTCTATCTCCCGAACAAATTGAGATAGAGACTTGAAATTAGGTATGTACTTAGTATGTAATAATGGGAAGAAGCTTATTGAATTTCAGTAACCTTGATTATCCGGAACTATTTTTTTCGGACTCTCGAAATATTCGTTCTGATAAAAAGTATATACAAATTTTCGAAATTGTTTATTTTAAGGAGTGAATATAAAAGACAATAAAAACATAAATTTTGCATTAAGAATGAAGTCGATCGGATAATGAGTTTCCGAGATATTGGTAATTATATTTTCACACTCTTCGATTTTTCATGACCCTGTATTTCATTCAAATTTCAATTCAAAGATATATTTTAATTGGAAATGAAACGCTTAATCCGACGCAGTAAACCGTTAGTTAGTATGATTATAAATTTTGGAGTTATAAGGATGTTTCTTTTACGCAATTAAGTAATAGAGCATTTAAAGTTTATGACGTCATCAAGTCATGATTTTATTCGAATTGCAATGCATTTTATAAATAGTTTACACTTGTTTTCTTTTCATATTTTATATTATGCATATCCATGATGGCTAAGTATTACGGTGGCCCCCAACGACTAGTTTTTTATGTGTGTGTCTATGCATAACACGCTTAAATTAACGGATGCTCCAATTTTAAACTTTTCTTTGTTTGCTGGAATTAAATGAATGTGAATTAAAGTCCTGCATCGAATCCTTAAACCGATTTTATCCAAACGCGAAACAATCCGTGGTTTGATCAGAGTTGGGACAGCGCAATTTTTTTTTCGTTAAAGATCGGGTTTGAATCGGATTGACACTAATTGTTTCGAATTTAGTTTGAATTTTGACTTTTGCAGCTCGAATTTGTAACACATGTTTCAAAAGATAGCTCACAATGTTGTTTCAGATTGAAAAGCTTTTGAATATAAATGAACTTATATATGTTAATTTTTCACCATAAAGTATAAAGCTGATATTAGAGATATAATTATAGAGTATATTTCCATAAATGCCTTAAAATATGGAATAATTTTATTTCATTTCAGGGCAATTTAGAGTTGAAGTGCTTCAAGCTCGGGTTGTGTTTCCGGTTAATAAAAACAAAAAAAAAGCTCTTTCGTGTTCGTATCGGGTTTCGTGTTAACTTCAGATAGAATTTTCGGATTCAGGTCGGGTTATACCCGACACTTTAAAGACTCCAACGTGATAACGATAAAGTGTTGCCACAAAAACATGGAGGTTAGAAACAATCGATAGAAGTTGGTTTTATTTTTTTCTTAAACATTACGTGTCTATGGTATGCTTCAATATCATATTTAAATTTTAAAACGATACCATTGTTTTTAAAGAAACCAAAGTCATATACTTGTCAGTCCACCAGCGCTCTAGCTGGTGGACTGACAAGTATAATGACTTTTAAAATGAATTCAACAAACAATTTTCAAATAGCCTACTAAAGTATTTTTAAGTTTTAAAATACTATAACATTATTAAGTGGATGAGTAAAATGTCGATAATATTGTGTTTACGAAACTTCACGAAACTTGGTGAGATTTTCTCTTGCAAACTAGGTAAAATTTTCTCTTGAAGATGAAGTAGATATTTTTATGTGGTTACAACAATAAGTCGGTTTTGGGCCATCAGAGATGTCACCTCAATAGGATGTAGCGTAAATATTGGGTTTTCGTGTAGTAATCTGGTTTCTTATGAACTGTTCAGCTCAAATATTATATTCCCAGCAATGATTTTGCTGTCTTTAATCAGGTTTTTAATGCGGTCATTGTTGCAGTTAACTGCTACACTACGTCATCATTTTAAATGATAATGCGGATTATTGCTGAAGAACGTATACCATTATAGGACAAAAAAATGCTTCCCCGTGAACGTTTTACCGATGTTGTACCATTAAAATATACCGGGTGTCCGAAAAAGGTTGGACTGATTTGAAAGAATCATAATTCTAAAAATAATTGAGTAAATTCAATTATTTTCTGTTCAAAGTACTCGTCAAATATCCAAGATTTGTTAGATGTAGCTGTTTTAAAGTCGTAACATTCAAACGATGCACAGAATCGATGATACGTAAATGCAAATCGCACCACACATTCGCAATTTCTTCGATGATTCCGGAGTGGAAAGCGTATAAGTCTAAAACTATTGGAGTCATGGGAAAAATATAAATTAGAAAGTTCTTCAGCATCTTCGATTTAGTAGGAAAGGATCCACTATGTACACAAATAACCTAAGCAAAAAGTTAAAATTGCGAGTGTGTGGTGCGATTTGCGTTTTCCGATCATCAATTCTGCGCATCGTTTGAATGTCACGATTTTAAAACAGCTACATCTAACAAATCTTGAATATTTGACGAGTACTTTGGAAAAAAAATAATTGCATTTACACAATTATTTTTATAGTTATGATTCTTTCAAATCAGTCCAACCTTTTTCGGATACCCGGTATTTTATAACTAACAGTTCTTGTCAATTACAATTAACTTTTTTATCCATATGCGTAGAATGTATTTCAAAATATAACCAGCCATAGACAGTAATGAAATTTAAGCAACAGCTTTTTATAGTGAGCAATATATTCGAAATGTTGTGTTTAGCTTTGTAGAAGATTTACAAATGTTAGAGAAAATATTTTCACTAGAAAATATGATATAGTTGCTTTAACAACACAATTCAAACCGATGCAATCCGATGGAATCCGATCATTTTCTAGAAAGTTATAAAGTTGGCAGGTTAATATCCACAGACAGTCTGACAAATTAATAAAAAAGAGTTCATAAACCCTTTTAAACTGTACTAGTAAATCTACAGAACAGAGGCCTCAACGTTAGCTCTACAAATCATTGTGTTTATAAATCTCACTATTTTTTAATATAATCTTCATAATATTTAATATCCTACAATCCGATTTTTTTAAGTTATATGTACATTTATAAGCATATAAGATTTATCGAAACTTCCGAAACTTCCGGTATCAAATTAAATTTTATACAATGATATTATAAATTACTTATTCTTGTATTTTTCCATAATAAGAATGCATTCCTCCAGGGGAGCTCTGCACCCCTGAGCGCCCCGTTTTCGTTTTACTTTTAAGTCTCAATTTCCAGTAATTGTGCTATTTCATTATTCGAGTAGGTATCTGAATGCATTTACTACTGTAATTTCATTAGATTCACCATCTCCTTATACAAGTAATTTTATCCTATCCTTAAAATAATACTTATTTTCAACCACTAAACATCATCATCTTTTGCTGAAATTGAATACAATTTCGTGTAATAAATATATTTATACAAATGTAAGTTCCTCTTATGACACTTGTATTTACACATTCAACGTTTTTTATAATTTCCGATTGAAAAACTGATTTGGGGACCTTTCTTTAGTAGTTAAACTACATCCTCATATATTTCATTAGAAAAAGCATATTAAAAACTAAAATCACCCAAAAATTAGCTATTTTGTTAATAAAGGTTGGCGTCAAAATAAGGCGATTTACTCGAATTTTCTTTTTTTATATATATTCTTTGAAATACAGTTGCTAGGCAACCAGTCAATGAAAGATAGTAAAAAAGAAATGCATTCGAAACTTTTGTAAAAAGTAAGAAGTTGAAATGTTTTATATCTCTCAAATTGATGCGTAAAATTTCACAATAATTTTACAATTAATTTCGAAATTCTAATAGATATACTGTCAAACTTCCAAAGCGGTCGCATTATTTTAAGATCTCTATTTCGGAAATTCAACATCTATAGTTTAGCATGTTCAATTATCTCAATGCGTCATTTTTCTTTTAATAGATGTTAAAATTTAAAAATCGTCTAATTTCCCTTTGAAAAGCATTATGACTTAAAAGAAAAGGTTCTATATGTTTCGTACGTATGAACCAAATTTAACCAAACACTACATAACTCATTCTCGCCAACATACCTACTTACCTAATTTTAGACTAAAAGAATGTTTTTTTTTCGGCAGTTATCGCTAGCCATACAAACAGACAAACAAACAAACAAACAAACAAAACAAAAACAGACAAAAAAAAACTTTTCGAGTCTCCACAGTAAGCCACAACTGACGTTTCGGCAGCTAGAAGGTATTAAAAAAATTGAGATTAAATATTTCTCGTTGAATTAAAACAATTCAGATAATAAGTAATTTATACTATATATTAGCATTTTTTAA
The DNA here is from genome assembly GCA_963931845.1 of Maratus michaelseni. NCBI lineage: Eukaryota > Metazoa > Arthropoda > Arachnida > Araneae > Salticidae > Maratus > Maratus michaelseni. The sequence goes on along the minus strand of OZ007596.1, from coordinate 91,606,741 downwards.
TGTGAGCTATATTTGAATCTGTTTTTAAAAACCTTCGAGTCAAAATTTTTGAACATCATTTATTAACACGGAAAATGACTCAATAAAAAGGCACTAGAATACAATTAAAGAAAACTATTTAGATTTCATAAAAGTAAGTGTCAAGAAGATGCTTGTCAAAACCTGCTTTTTCAAAAGATAAAAATACGTGGAGTTTTGAAGCGGAAGCAATGGCTTTATCATTAATATTGATCCCTGCGGCTATCCCCCTTTGTCAGATCGTCTCTTTATTTTTGAAATACCTCAAGCAATATTTGAGATGTTACTCACTATTTTTAGAATACCTTAATCTATAAACGTCACTATTCAAATGAAGGTTGAAGATTGAGATAGAAAGATTCAGCATTATACAACGCCAACATTAAATATTATTTAATTGCCGCAGGCCTTTTGTTTTCTACTTTTCAAATCGAAATCAAAAGTTTTGTTTTCTAGAGTTTCGCAGCAAGCAGAAATAAAACTTTTCGAAACTAATCTCGTTTCTCTGTCAGATGTGATGAATAAATGTGCTGAAAGAAATTTGACTTCTGTCAAGAAAATAAAAGAAACAAATATTTGAAATCTGAATTAGTGGTGAGGAAAATCATCTTTTCGTAATACCTCTCACATCATCTTTTAATGATGACAAAAAATCCAGGAGATTCACATTTCAAGGACTCATATCCCCGAAGGAAAATTAGTTTTATGTATGGTTTTTGCACGCAGATATTAAGACTTGTTGACTTTATACACGTATGACTTTATAGGCGTTAATAATAATCGTATACTTATTAATTTGCTATTAATTTACCATTGTGCTTATTTTTTACTATCTCTATGGGAGTTATGTATGAGAAAATGCATTTTATTTACGTTGGTTCCGAATTGTCGAGAGGATGCTGGTAAGGTACAAAAGATTTGATAGTTTTACAACTCACAAATTTACAATAATGTGGAAAAGCATCCGGTAGGATGATGCAACCATCATTCATTTGGAAGGCATGGGTTTTTTAGTGCTAGTCAGTAGGCACACATTACAGCGACAATCATAGACAATTAAAAGTGGATGGTAATTTAATTTAGTTTTAATTAAATTAAATTAAATTAAATTAAATTAATGGTAATTTAATTAAGTTTAATTCAGGAACTCCTGAATCAAAAGTTTAAATATGAGAACATCTCGTGGAGAAGTAATTTTTCTTAATTGCTTACGTACTGATGTACTTGCACTTGGACTTTTGATGTTTATTCTTGACCATGAGAGCATTATGTTACACGATTACTTTTACAGCATCACTTAGCACTATTAGGTTTGAGCAAGAGAATTTTGCAGTTATGACTAGAATCTCTTAGGCTTTGCTGATGTTGGGCTTACTAACAGACCTGAGTGTAGATGATGCTCGTATGTCGTGATATTGTATACTTCTAAGTCAATAATTTGGTATGACGAAATGTATTTCAGTTTGATCATAAAGGCCAAGTAATCTACCAACAGTCATAATAAATATTGAGTGTGCAGCAAAGGGAAATTTTGAGGAATCTCATAATGAGGACCAGACTGAGATGTCTAAATGGGCAAAAAAGCCCTCAACGAGGTATCAGATATTTTTTTCAACGATTATTGTTCAAGTGATTGATTGTAAATTGTATTTTAATTGTCAGTGCCTGCTTCGATATTTTTCCTTTATACTTGCATCACGTGTTTTACGTATTTAATTTTTAAGGTCTAATTACTGCATTAATTTAATATTAATGGTAATTCGTGTAGGAATTTAATTTCATAAACTATTTTATCTCATAAGTTCAGGTTTCCACATAAAAATACACAACGCGATATTTTCTTCAAATTTAATTATCTGGGGGTTATTACAATGTTTGTTAACCGTATAAATATTGACCAAATCATTGCGATCGCTAATTAATTATGCAGTGTGTAGGCCAAATAAGACATAAGATGTCTGGAAGGATTTTTAATAACGTAACCAGAGTTTTAAATAGTACCTAGTTCTTCCCATCAATTAGTATCTGAAATGTGTGAATGAACTGAAATCAAATCGAAATTGTGGCTTTAAGTGCATTTAAAGTAATTTTTAACTTTAAATAACCGTGTCTACGTAGATAAAATACTAAATATTCCAACACATAATGCGCTGCGGTGAATAACACGCATCTAAAATTTCGGCCTAGATTTTTTTTTTTTTTTTTAGGTATATTCGCCGCATTACGTGCACCCCCTTCTTTTCAATAAAATTTGCATGATACATGTAGCAAAAAATTCAATAAAGAACATTAAAAAGAATAATAACTAGTACTTTTAATGTAATCCGATAGTCAACATTATTAAGCTCGTACCGTTTACATTTCTTTGCAAATATGGATTATTTTATGGATGATATATTTGCTCTTTAATGTGGAAACCTCACTTCTTATGCTCATCTCTCTTTTTTTCTTTATTTTTAACCTTTAATTTTTATAATCGGAGTGAATTTCTATTGTAATCGGAGTAAATTTGGATAAAAAAAAATTGTATCAAAAGTTCGCGTTCTACGCCGTAATAATACGGTAATTAATATCACTAAACATGTAAGTTTTCCATTGTCAGGAGGGTTATTATAAAGAAATAGAGCTCACAAGGATATAAGGTTAAAAATTGCATGGTGTTTCAACTTTTTTATTTGTCAATACCGTAAGTAATATTTAAACAGCATTATATGTAATACATTTTAAGAAGCTTAAAAAAATTGCGATATTCTAACAAATATTTTATGTATAATTATTAAAGAGATCTGATTGCATAACGGTCTTATTGGTGACTTTTTATTCAAATGTTATATATTTTTTAATTGCTTAAAATTTTAATGTTTCTAAAATTTTGTTAGATAAATAACAAAATTTAATGCAAGTCATCATAAAAATATGTGTTAAAAACATTTCTGCAGAGAATTGTTAAAATGTAAGACGTCTTTTCAATTCCGAATTATATGGATATTTGCTTCTGTGTTGGATTAACAGGCATCGATAAAACGTATTGAAACTGATATATTCAGACATAACCGGGGCAGTTTACATTCCTATATAGAGCACGTTGTAAACGTTTGAAATAAGTCAATGTAGTAGTATCCGATATACCTTGATAACCAATTTTAAAATGTAGTTTAGAGAAAAGGTGCTTTTAAAACTTGTCGTTATAATTGCGTAAAATTTTCAGTTATAATTGAGATAAGTTTTCATTGAACCATCTGGAAATGTATGTGGATTTTTTTTTTAAATAAAATATCTTCAAATGGCAAATAACGAATTCGGTTGTTACAAAATTATGAATGAGCTTCTCCTTTTAATATCAAGGAAATTCCATTATGTGTTAATTTTTAAAAATGGGAAGACCACACAGTTTGATCTGTATTTGATCTTTTAAATTGAATTCATACGTAGTTTATGAACATTGTATTCGTTCTGACATTGCTTCCACGTTGAAAAAGCTATAAGGAGAAAAAGAGAAAAGAAGACTTTTTTAGGAAGCCTCACATAAATTTCCATAGAATATCATTACACAACGTCTGTGTCTCATAGAGATTATCGAGCTCATTTTTCAGAGTCTGATGTTGCCCGATCCCGACGATTTCAAATCCGAGCCCGCCCAAGCACAAAAAATTGTGTGCCATCAAAGCCTGAGCCCAATATGGAAATGATTTTTAAGAAAACTTTATTCTTTATTATAAAAATAAAATACATTACTATTTACTATAAAAAGTGGGATTTAGTGAGCTGTGCTGCATTGTTAGTAATGCAGAGTATATAGTAAGAGTATATCGCAGTAATATTCAGTACTGAATTATTGGTAATGCGGATATCCAATAACTGACATTTATGAACCAGTAACTGACATCTGGTGTCAGACACTGGTAAAAAAATCTTTATGCATCGTTAAACGATATTTTTAAATGAAAATCTTTTCAAACAAACCTAGTGTTGATGACCCCACAAATTTTGACAGTGCGCATGTTACGCACATTCTGGTCTGATTTTGCTAACGAACCTCGAATGTACATGATTTTATATTTTTAAAAGAATATCTTTCCAAACGAACCTACTCCAAATGAACCTAATTTTGGTTGCATTTTAACCGCACTAATATACAACTTATTCGTTTGAAAAGAAATATTTTAGAAAACAAGTATAAGTCAACAGTACCTTGACATAATGTTAAAAATATAAAATAATCTACAAAATAATAATTGATAGTAAATAAAGATTTATTTCATTTCATTTAAAGTGGTAGTGTCAGCGCTATATCACAAATATTGAATTCTGTGTAGCAAGTGTAAAAAATAATCCACCATATGATACCATAATGATAATACATTTTAATTTTGATAGAAATTGACTGTGAAAAAACTTTTTTTTATAAAAATGACAATATATAATTAAAAAAGTCCCTCCGGCCTGTACCGGGAGGAAAAGGTAGCTTTCCTATATCTTCGTTTTAAAATTTTAGCTAATGTTACACGAAAACAGCAAGTTAAAATGCAAAGAAAACGTTTACAAAAGATTCGTTAATACTGAATTTGAATAAGAAATTCGCCAAATTATTGAGCAATAGCCAAATTGTCTTCATTTATGAAGACTTATTTTGGTCGCCAAATTTGGCGATATTTCGCCAAATGTCGCCAAGTTTGGCGAGAATTTGGCGCTAACGGATATGAATATATAGTTTTATTATGCGTATGATTTTGAAAATTATTACAACAATGAAAATTTTTGTAATGTGCTGTCTTATTTCAAAATGTCAGCCACCCTAGAATTTCAAACTGCTCTATCTCAGCCATTTTTTAAGATAGAGGTGAAACAAAAAATGCTCTGGAATCCTTGTATCAAGGCCTATCACTTAATTAAAAAATAAATTTGAATTTTTAACTTTTTTGTATATTTATTTTAGTTTTAAATTTTTAAATGGCCGCCATCTTGAAACAAAATGGCGGACCAAGCTGGCCAACGAACTCGGTCGAGACATTGGTGAGCTTAATACACACAATTAGTTTCATCAAAATTGATTTATAAATACGGGTGTTATCGTATGACATAGGTCATATATATATATATATCAACATTTGAACGGAGGGTGGTTTTGGGGTCTGAGGGTCATGATCGGTGAAAATATATCGAAATTTTCCGATACTGCTTTCCTCCGAATGGCTGCAATAGGTAGCTTTATACTTTTTTGTATTGAAAGCTACCTAATATCACAAAAGACAGTGTCGAAAATTCTACAAAATAACAACTTATAGTAAATATATTTAATAATTTCTTTAATTTAGGTAGTGACAGCGCTTTATCATAAATATTGAATTCCGTGTGGCAATTGTCAAAGCTGTTGATCAGTGTTGTAGTTATAAAAGTTGTTGTTCAGTGTTTGCAATTGTATTATCTCCCATACAATTATAATACATTTAAATTTTGCTACAAATTCTCTGTGAGAAAACTTTTTCTCTTAACAATGACAATATATGACAAAAATATCTCAAAAGGCAGTGTCGACGATAAATTACTTTTAAATTTTTTATCACGTGGTCTCTCACAAAACTTTTGCAATAATACAGACAGTGAGTGACAGCAGCGAATTTCAAAAAGCAACATAGTTGTTTTCCATCATAATAAATTTTTAAAACTTTATAGAATCCTTGTCAATATCAAAGTTTCTTTCTGTCTGAAAAAATTATAACGTCATGAAACTGGAGATAAAAAATAAAACCCCAATTCAGTTTCAAATAACTAAACATATTGCATCTTAATCCGCATTTTAAACTTAAAAATACATTTAAAATCAACCATTTAACAAGTGGGTAAGTGTGATCGAAAATCACACAAAGGGTTTCGTTTAATATTCCTTTCAAAACACTTTATCCTTTCTTTAATCCTTTCTTTAAGTTTTAATGGTGTTTACTACAAGATCAATTTAATGTATTATTATGCATTTTTAAACAGTTCAAATAATAGATTTCAGCTTTCTTTAATATAACCTATGACTAACACCTCTGTCAGAGACTGGTGAAATGAAATTCTAGAAATCAATAACTAGCAGTCCCCATTAAGCTAAATTATTAAATAACTATAAACCCTAAATCATGGCTCTAATATATCATATGCGTCCTTAAACTAATTTCAAGTAGTATAACTTTAAGAAAAGAGTTTAGGATGGTTGCATCACAAATAGATTAGAAAAACATTTCCTTAATTTTAGAAATAAGATGGTTGCTTCAAAATGGCACTTTTTGTATTCTCAAAAGTTTCTTCCACATTGAATATGTTCTTGGTCCTCTAGTGGTAAATAAATTGGATCCAAAATAAAAATAATTGTCTCATTTACCACTAGATAACATTACTTTGCAGAATTTTACAACAAAATGCTTATTTTAGTTAGATTTTTGCTCAAGTGTCAGTTAATTTTTAGGTGTCAATAACTGGGGGTTTCACCCTAACTTTTAATCCTATATACTCTCCAATGACGACGTTTCCTCATTTTTATGTCCCTGAAAAAGCAAGTTTGTTATTTATACCCAAATATTGGCAGAAATCTACAAAAGTCACAATCCTTATTCTTTTAAAGTATCATTTTGTACAAGTATGGCATAAAGACGCGAGTTCTGCTTTCCATTAAAAATGAAAAAGGATTTCAAACAGAAAAATATGTTAAGCAAGGAATATTTCATGGTTTCTTTATGTTATGACCGTGCCAAGACTTCAGAATCAGATAGACTATTTATCTTTATATCTCATCACTAACAAGTCAATTAATTTCAAACTGACTTTGATAGGACTGTAAAACATTTTTAAAAACGTATACTACATTCCTGCTTATCAAATAGTATCAGGCAATTTCATATTTTTTCTTTCTTTCAATATGCTCATAAGTAAATTTTCACTTTGAGCCCGAGTCTGAAAACTAGTATAACAAGTTGGAAATTGTACGTCAAACGCGACAAATAGGGGAGACCTCGGAATAACGGACAAATTTTGCGCTCCTGGTGTACCCGTTATTTAGAAATTTTACTGTATTATTTTTTAGTGCTCAAATTCAGAACTTTAAAATATAAAGTTAAATATTATGTAAGTGTAAGACAATTTCAATCCGTGATAAGAAAAACAAAAATTTCTGCACTATAAATGGCAAAAAAGACAAGTTGGAAATTGTACGTCAAACGTGGCAAATGAGGTGCGTTCGTACTATAGCTAGTTATATAAATATTCAGATCTTGATGATTTTTAATTCTGTGAAATGAATTATATCGTCTGCAGATTAATTTCTGTTATAAAATAAGTATATCGGTCGCTTAACAATTAAACCTCGGAATCTCCTACAACAAGAAAGGACCGTTTTTTTTTATTTTTTTTTTATTCAAATTTTTTAATAAATATTTTTATTAATATCTTCTAAAGTTTTGATTCGATTTTCATAAAATTTGAAATGTCTGGACAAAATTCTGCAAAGATAATATATCTTAAATTTCAAACCATTCGGTTGGGTACTTTTTGTGGTATTATATGCGGACAGATCATACGACGACTATAGGTGCTACGTATTTATATAATTACGAACGCACATAAAAATTAAACCCGGACGTGTTTCATGCTCGTGTGATGTCTGTCTCATCTCTAAATCTTCCATAGCATCGTTATTCTCATAAAAATACTCATGTAACTACAAAAATTTGAAATAATTTTGAAAATCATTGTAGAATTTTTCCTTTTGAAAATAGTCGTCATACCATAGGTAGTTTTTCTATACATGAGTTATATTGAAAATTCAAATGCAAATATAATTGTATATAATTTATCAAAATATTATATACAGGGTTTCCCTTCTTATAAACCGATATTCCCTTCTTATATTCCCTTATTATTCCCTTCTTATATTCAGGGTTTCCCTTCGACCAATAGCTAGTTCATAAACCGTTAGTTTTAAAGGTATAGTTGCAATTTCAAAAAAATGTTTAACACAAATAAATCACTATTTCTAACAATTTAAACAGTAAAACATTTTACTTTTTGTTCGACCAAAACTTATTGAATTATTATATTTTGAAATTTATGAATTTTATAGTTTTCTGGTACAAAAAGACAGTTTCCGTTTATACAGTAAAAAGACGCCTAACCATAAGCGTTTAATGCATTTTAACTCTATGAATTAAAATTCTGAAATCACGAATAAAACGTGCACTACAATAGGTATATTTTAAAATAACTACTTGTCAACACAAATCGGAAATTAAATTTTTAATAAGTAATTTAAATTTATGGAGGCTGTTAAATTACAAGGTAATACCTCAAAAAAATGTTTCGTAGATATTAACAAAATATTATCAACATTAAATTCAAAGCGGCAGTTATCAACAAAATTTCCAATGTTAAATTTAAAATAAACAGCATATTAAATGACAAATTTGAGTAATAATGTAAAGGACAGGAGTGTGGACTTTCTGTAATGTTTTCAAAAATCATTTGGCGTTTAAAATAAATCTCACAATGCTCATGGATTATGTAACATTTTCCAATAATATGTAAATATAATACTCTACGTTACTATTCAGACCATTACGTGATGAATCAGTATAGCACAACAATACACCAAAATCACGTTGAAATTGTACCATATTTAACAAATTGAAAATTTGTTTGAGAAATTATCACCATGATTTACAATGAATCGTAATTTTGAATTTTCAATGTTAACCCGAACGATTGCGAATGTTGCAGATTTTTTTTAGGTTTTATTAAATTGTCAATTTTGAATTTAAAGAACTAAATAAACTTTATTAATACTCAGTATATTAGTAGAAATTAAACTAAAACTATTACCAATAAAAGATATCTCATTTTTCATTTTTAGAGTAATCTCAAAGAACACATGCAATAGTTACAATTTGTTTCTAGATAAAACTATTTAGAGCCCATCTTAAGAAATGTGCGTATTTAAAAAATAAATAAATCATTTAAATAACTGAATGGTTTCTCCTTACCCTTGGGTTACCGAATTCACTATTTCTTATACAAATATTGCGTTTCTTCCATAGCTTTTTAATATAACCAGAGACATTGCATATTAAGACTTGAACTTTTAAAATTTCTAAAATATTTTGAATGTTTTTTTCTGGACTACCCATGTTTGTTCTCTTTTATAAATAAAGTCTGTAGGCGCATTTCAGACCAAAGTGCATGTGTGTAGTGCTCCTATACTAGTGCATACTAGAGCCCTTATAGGAGTCTTAGTGTATACTTCCCACATGCTAAGCGCCGGACCTAGATGTATAAAAGTTGCATTTATAATTGCGGTTGTAAGCATTTACATTGAGTAACATAGCCTTAATTAAATTTTTTCGTACAACAAGGGCTCCGGCTGCTACGTCACAGAGCGTCACGAATGTGGCATTCTAATTGCTGGCAGAAGTGTAGGATATAAGGCATATTTATTAATAAAAATAACACATGTAAGCAACCTACAATTTATTTTAATAAAAAATCAAGTTACCTTATATTCTCAATGTGTCCATTATCGGCTGAAATGCATGTGTATGCATTCGAGGGCACTCTCATTACTGACAATGGTGACCATACTAAACATACATTTAACTTGATTTTTTTTTATCGGAATAAGCTATACAGTGTTTGCGGGTGTTTTATTATTATTATTATTTATTTATTTATTTTTAGTAGTAAACTATGTGGCTCGCCCAGCATTTCCCAGTCTTAAATATATCTATTGTTTAAATATATCTAAAATCAGTGTTGATTTAGTGTTGATGACCCCACAGATTTCGACAGTGCACATGTTACACACGTTCTGGTCTATTTTTGCTAACGAACTTCGAATGTGTATGATTTTATATATTTAAAAGAATTTCCCAAAGAATTTTTTATTTTTAAAAGAATTTTTCCAATCGAACTAAATATTGGGGCTTAACGAGCCTACTCCAAATGAACCTAATGTTGGTTGCATTTTGACCGCACTAATATACATCTTATTCATCTGGAAATAAATATTTTAGAAAAAAAATATATAAATGAAACATTTTAGATATGTAAATGTACATTCATATCAATATATACATTCATATTATATTCGATCACAATCTTGGGAGATTTTATTTAAATATCAAGATAAATTTTATTTAAGTATAGAATAAAAAAGTTCATGTAAATTATTTCTTTTCAAAAGTATTTGTTCGAGCAATATGACGTGTCCACTTGAAACCCAATATGTTTTTCATACTTTAATTACAAGTCTGATTCAAAAGACGACATTGCAAAACGTCACTGCAAAGTGGTATGTAAAGCATATAGTCACATTGTGATTTTGTTGAAATGTCATAATTCTGTACGAATTATATTTTATTTTATTGAAAAGTACTAAGTCAACAGTAAATTGACATAACAATACAAAAATACAAAAAAAAAATACATTAAAAATACAAAATAATCTACAAAATAATAATTTATAAAAGATTTATTTCATTTAATTTAAAGTAGAAGTCACAAATATTGAATTCTGTGTAGCAATTGTAAAACATAATCCACTGTATACTGACAGTGCATTTTAATTTTGTTAGAAATTGACTGTGAAAAAACTTTTTTCTTAAAAATGACAATATACTATAATAAAACTATCACAAAAGACAGTGTTGAAAAATCTACAAAATAACAATTTATAGTAAATACATTTAATAATTTCTTTAAATTAATTTAAAGTGGTAGTGGCAGCGCCTTATCATAAATATTGAATTCAGTGTGGCAATTGTAAAAGTATTGTACTGTCCTCTAAAAATAACCCTACAGTGATATGATTCCTAAAAAAACCCACCCTAGTACTGCATCAAATGCACGATTTAGAATAATAAAAATAGTTATAAATACCTAAGGGGTGCTTATTTGCTTTTAAAATAATTTAAACTAACAGTTGCAGTTTAAAGTACTTTTAAATTTTTACAGATTACCTTGTTATAAAAAAAAAATTAGAATATCTACATAATTTTTTAATTGTTCTTATGTTAAACCATTAATATGTAATAAAATGCATCATTTTCAGCTGATTGCGACAACTGTGGGGTTTTTTTAGTTAATATGGATTATTTTTCTGAAAAGTGGGTTTTTTTTTTTTTTCAAATTCTCGCTTAATTGGCTGCCATTTTGTAATAAAGTGATAAAATGAAAAATGCTCAACATTAGAATCTTAGTCAGAACAAGCTGTAAAAATTTAGCCATGTTTAATTTTTTCAAATTCTTTATTAGACTTTATATAGAGAAAATTTCAAAAAATGGGTTTCTTTAGAGGACAGTACAATAGTTGTTCAATGTTGCAATTGTAAAAGTTGTTGTTCAGTGTTGCAATTGTATTATCTCCCATATAATTATAATACATTTAAATTTTGCTACAAATTCTCTATGATAAAAACTTTTCTCTTAACAATGACAATATGTGACAAAAATATCTCAAAAGACAGTGTCGACAATAAAGTACTTTTAAATTTTTTATCACGTGGTCGCTTACAAAACTTTTGCAATAATACTGACAATAAGTGACAGCAGCGCGTTTCAAGAAGCAACATACTTGTTTTCCATCATGATAAATTATTACAACTTTTTAGAATCTTTGTCAATATCAAAGTTTCTTTCTGTCTGAAAGAAACATAACGTCATGAAATTTGAGATAAAAAATAAAACTCCAGTTCAATTTCAAATAACTAAACATATTGCATCTTAATCAGCATTTTAAAATTAAAAAGACATTTAAAATCAACCATTTAATAAAACTAAAAAAACAACACATTAAAATCACATAATAGAATCAATTACAGCATTAGTATTGTTACACACTGTAATGCATTCTACTGTAGTTGATTTTATTATGTGATATTAATGTGTTGTTTTTTTAGTTTTAATAAATGTCTTGTTTAAAATGTCTTTTTAATTTTAAGACTTCAGATCAGCTTTATTTATCTTAAAAATAGCTAAATACGAAGCTGATATCAGTTATTTGGCATCGAAGGTGCAATAACAGAAATAGTATTTTTTAAACTAGTAATTGATGAATCTCAATGTTAGCTAAAATAAAATTTCAGATAAACGATGGATTAGGAGATTTCGGAAGGGAAAGATTATAAGGCATTATAAGCAAAAATGTTGGTAGTAAAATTATGGTAAATTCGAATTCAATTTCAGGTTCGAAGATCTGTTTAAAGAAGCTGGCCCTTGCTATTTCGACACCTTTCTCTCTGTGCCATTATTTCCAGAAATTAATAATATTAAAAACTCCAGTAGAAAGTTCTTGACAGATGACTCTAATTCAATTTCAAATAATTAAACATATTACATCTTAATCAGAATTTTAAAGTTTAAAAGACATTTAATAAAACTAAAAAACAAACATTAATATCACATAATAAAAACAATTGCAGTATTAATATTGTAACATAATGTAATGTACTATATTGAAATTAATTCTATTATGCGATATTAATCTGTTGTTTTTAGTTTTATTAAACGTCTTTTTAATTTTAAGACTTTAATTCAGATTGCTTTCTCTTAAAAATAACTAAGTACGGATCTAATATCAATTTTTGGCATCGAAAATGCAATAACAAAATTAATATATTTTTAAATAATTTCTAAATTAAAACACCAAATATTACCCATATTTTTAAATCCTAAAAACAAAACTTTCAGTATATTTTGATTCATTATTATTTATCCACTAAATAGTTTGGTTGCTGGCACATCAAGATCACGTATAACATGTTTATGAAAAAATTGGCATGCAGGTGTGAAAAGGTTTGCCGTCGCTGTCGTAAAACATCATTAAAATGTATAAAAGGTGTCAAGTTATTATATGCCCAAACCATCTTCATTTCAGTTTGAAAGAAACAAAATGGAAGCGATGCAGAGTACAAGCATTCAACACTTTTCATAATTTTCTTCTTTTTTCACTTTAAGAGCGCTGCTCCAGACATAATGGCGTATAATTTTGATTAATGATGAACGTTCTCCAATTACCTGTAAGATAATTATTTCATCGAGTGGCAATTAGCGATAAGGCTTCATTTTTGCAGTAATCATTCGTAGCGTTTAACGAACCGTTTAAAAGACATTCATGACAATGTCATTCGATTAAATATCCGATGTTGTCGAAATGGCTTGAAGTCAAGTATAGAAATTACGCGCGATAAAAAATTACATGCGAAAAAAATTACAAAAGTTACGAATTAGATGTGCTCGCTTTTTGTTTTTTGAAACTCATAATGAAAAGAAAGAAGTAAATCGAAGTTCAGACATTTTTTCTTTTTTTTTCTTTTTTTTTTTATCATGCTGAATAATAGACTGCCGTTTATCAATTATCAGACAAAAGCTTCTCTTCTGGCAAACCAATATTGGTTTTATTGGTTATTTTAGAGCCTAATGTTGCATCAATATTTATTCATTGGAAATACTTCTAATGAAATACGAAAATTGCTAAAATATTGGCTTTACATTAGTAATATTTCCAATGAAACTCAAATATTACAGAAATATTGGCTTCTTTCCTATATGAGTGCCATATTGGCAAAATATAAACACCCCAAACTTTGGAAAATATTCCATGACAGTATTACTTATATTAACGAAGATATAGCCAATATTGGTCAAGGTCAGCGGCACATTTGGACACAGGGATAAAGTTTCCTAGGAGCATCCAATATATATATTCACGTAAAATGGCGTAAATTTAAAAGGTATTAATTGTATTTATTCGATTCCGTATTGTTCAATTAAATTAATTTTGAATTAATTAATATGTCTATAACAATTTACTTTTAATTAAATAATTTCAATTAATTTCATTTTTTAAATAATGTTTAATTAATAACTATATACTATTTGTGATTTTTATGCAAAATATTAATAACATACACATGTAACTCTGTGATTGTTTTACGAGCTGTAGAAGCAATTTGGGTGTGATTTTCTACATCAACATATACAGATGTATTGCATATGGCGCGTTACGTTGTTTTTACATGGAATGTTGCCTTGAGAGGCTTATATCAACTACGAATCGTGAAATAAATTGTTTTTAAATCAGAATAAATTTAGAATTTAGAATTTTAAGCAGGGTATTTTTTCACTCCTATTCTGCACAAAATACGATTTAAACTTTGAAAGTTCAGAAAAAATATTTATCCAGTAGAATTGTTTAAAACTATAATAGCGAAAGGCCCCTTTTCTTTAGAGTCTCTGTGAATTTTTAATCCTCTGTCTGTGCCACTGATCAAGATATAGACAATACTGATCAAGATATAAACTATACAAAGAATATTGGCAAAATATTGTTTTACTAATAAGGTTTTGTCATCATTTTCCCGCCCACACTCTAGCTATAAAATAAAAATTTAAATACGTCATTGAGGTAGACTAAAGTAAGTTCTCTATGCAATATTTTTTTCTTGTGTTTATTATAGAGAAACAAAAAAGGATTTCAATATTGTTTTAATTGTGATTACACTATGATAATTATATAGTACTTTCAGATACACGAGATTTCAATGAACACGGACTACCATAGAATGCTCCAGCGGCTGTCATGTTGAACTGATTACTAATGTAAGTTTCTACATTAGCAAGATAATTCAAACTTACAGCTCTTTTCGACAAGTAGTCTGAGTTATATTTAAAAATCTACCAGCCTTACAATCTATTTTGCGGTGATTAAAAATGAATTTAACATTAGAAGTTCCAGACTTTAAATCTGCATAATTTAAAAACTACTTGACCGAATGATTCCCTGTTTGGTAATCGAAGGTCCAATTTGCCGAAGAATTCAAATTTGATGTGAAAATTAGATGTTAATATTGAAAATTTTAAACTTTGTAACAATTTCTACAATTAGACATACCCCAAAGCAAAATTTAAGTATAGGATTATTTAGTAGACGTTATTTTTAATCAATTGATACCAGTCAAATCTTTTTACGATGATTTGCAGCAAAGTTAGTAGGGGGGAGGCAGAAACAAATTCATTATTTTTTTGTTTAATAATTTAGTCAATAGATAAATTATAATTTAATATTTTGACAAAAAATAAAAATAAAGGAATACAAAAGTTATACGGATTCGAAAACAAAACAAAATTCTACTTTTAGGTAGATTTCGTAAGAAATACTACCTATTACATTCTCCCCTATGTTGTAATTTCTGGAAAATTTTTGCAGATCTACGCCGATCATGACTCCCAGAACCCAAAACCATCCCCAGTTCAAATCTTTATCTGTCTATCTATCTATCTATGTCACTTTTTTATGGACACGATAACTTCAATAATTCTGCACAAATCTCTTCCAAATTGATACATAAAATCAAGGTGTATAAAATCTCGGTCAAGTTCGTTAATGGGCAAAATCGAACCAAGGGGGGGGGGGAGGGCATTTTGTGAAAACAGAAAAAAACCCATAACTTATTAATTATGATACGTATCGAATCCGTTTAAAGTTATTATTACTTCTAGGAAAAGGGCCAAAAATTTATGTATGACAGATTTTTGATTTCATTAAAAATGCCCCCAAGGGGGGGGGGATAGGGGTTTCAGAAGAAAAAAATGTATAACTTCGTCAATTCCCAATATATGAAATCCGCTTAAATTTATTGTCTGAGTGCAACGAAGACTCATACACAGCGCAGTATTACTTTGCCCCATATATAGCTACGATGGATATTAAAACCTTTCGTCAAGCATAACTCAAAAAATATTTAACGGATTTCGTTCAAATTTTTACTGAAGGTACCTATAAAGGTGACAACGACGTCTATTTATTACCAAGAATAAATGTCAAACCGGTTGGAAATTATATTAAAAAAATAGATAAAAAAGCACAATTAAAGTACATACGTCACGAAAATTTTGTGCGTACGTCATTTTCACCGGCGGGAGATTTTCGTAGACAATCGGAATTGAAAAGTTCATGGAGTACATGGAGCAAAAAAATATGCACGCACTAATATTCAGCGCAATAAAATATATTTCAATTTAGTAGGAATCAAAAATTAATCTGAATTTTTTTCTGTTTGAAAGAAAAACCCCGCAACAACTTGATAGACTTGGTATTAGAGATTTGGCGCAAATCTCAGCAACAGCAGCTTTTTTTATTTCGCGTGTGTAAATTAAAAAAAAAAAATCTTTGGTGTTTAAATAAAAGGTTTCGATTTATGGCATTATTTCTTTTTTTTCTCCTTTTAGCATTTTAAATGGAATTAATGAAAGGCATGTATTTTAAATTAAATGAGTGAAAGGTTTATATTTAAATGAAATGAATTCAATATGAAAATGTTATAGGAACAATATTTGGCGATTTATCAACTGCGCCATGATAACATAAAAGTACCAATATATCAAACGGTATGTAGTACGTGAAATGAAACAATTATATTATAATCACCCATCGTACACGAAAAAAAACTAATATTCTGCCTTCAGAGGGAAAAATCCATCTCCTGTGCAGACGGCTAGAGAGAAAGGTAAAAAGAGGGTTGACAGAGGGGTAGCGAGATGGGTCACGAGACGGGTAGCGACACCGGTAGACAGGAATGTAGCGAGAAAGGTTGCGAGACGCGTAGCGTGGTAGATAAAGAGACGAGTAGAGAGATGAGTACAGAGACAAATTGACTGACGGGTAATGAGATTGGTAGAGAGACAGGTAAAGAGTCGGGTACAAAAACAGACGGATAGTGAGACGGGTATACAGACGAGTAGAGAGACAGTAGATGGGTACGGAGATGGGTAAGAAGATGGGTAGAGAGGCGTATAGCTAGACGGGTAGAGAGACAGATAGACAAGTTGTGACACAGATAGACAAATGGGTAGCGAAGTGGATAGAGACACAGCTAGACATAAAAGTAGTTAGACGGATAGACAGACGGTTAGAGAAATAGATTGGCGGGTAGCGAGACCGGTAGAGAAATATAGAGACAGGTAGCGAGACGTGTAGAGAGATAGACAATCGGTTAGAGAGACGGGCAGAAGAACGGATAGGGAAACAGACAGATTGTGGAGAGACAGACAGACAGGCAAAAGAAAAGTCTGCGGATTGGCGCAGTAAAGGCGCAGGGGCAGAGCCTCCTAGAGAATAATCAAGAAGTATCTGTTGAGCTTAACTTTGAAATATATATAATTTTTCAATTTTGCCGATATGGAGATTTAATGTAAAAGTTATTTTACAGAAGTCCTTGAAAGATTTTTTGTATACTTTAATAGTAATTTAGACTATAGTTTTGCAATCTGGTTTGTAGCAAAGCATGCTATCAATGTGGTTTGAAGTGTAAGAGTTTCTATAAACAGTTATACAAATAATAGATATATAATCAAGGAAGAAAAATTTTAAATTCACACACAAAAAAAGGTGCAACAATGAAATTAAATTTACGTTAAGCCACGCTTGATAGAATAATCTGTTGGATGCAAATCCAATTACGTAACTTTAAAAAGCTGAGCGTTTTAAAAGATCCGACGTTTTTTTTTTTTTTTTTTCAAGTTTTGCGCAATACGCGCTTAAGAAAATAAGATTATTTGCCACATGTTAAAAAAAAATTATGACAACACATCTGATGAACGGTACTTCTTTTCTATTTTTTTAACAGTGTATATGAATTTATATATGATATTTTGTAATTGTATCATTTAATTTGCCCCTATGTTCTCGGCAATATCACTCAGACTAATCCCTTTGAGGGAAGTCCTAGTTATAAATCTTCTTAATATTATCTACAACTTTTATATTAACAAGTTTTTACAATACCAACTTTTACGGCAAAAAAAAAAAAAAAAATAAAATAAAAAAATCCTTGCTGTCTCCGCCTTCAGGCAGAGGTATATTTCGAAGTGGGTGGTCCCAACTGCCGCATCATGGCAAATAGCTCTTTTTTCTGCAATTCCCAATAAACAGGCGCCCCACGGTCTGTGTCTTGGAAATCCACCTGTGCCTGTAGGCCGAGCCGTCAGGGATTTATTATTATTATTATTATTATTATTAACGGTAACTATTGTATTTTTTATTTTTATTTTTTGCCGAATGATGAACTTGAGTTCAGCTACTGTCAAACAAAAGAAATGTCAAGCTATTAAACAAAAGAATCATTGAAATGATTGAAATCATTTTAGTAGTTCCCAAGAAAAAGGTACATCAATATCAGCTGGCTTACATGTGATTTCGCAACTGCTGCTGCCCCTTTAAAATGATCTAAATGACATCCATCATGATGAAGCACTTGACACGGCGAAGCAAATAATCATGCTTTACTAGATTACATAAGATGTTATGCATCTCGAGACAGATAGACACTGTGAAGTAAATAGCATTGCTTATTATAAAGATTTTCAAATGTATAGAAGTCAATTAAAATGGAGATCTTCAAACGTATAAAAGTCAATTTAAATTAAACAAGAAAGAAAAATGATGCGTCAAGTATAGATTATGAAACACTTTCGAACACTTCCATAATACTGTAACGGAACTTCACCGTTTAAAATGGCGAAAGAAGATATCTAAAGTAAACAACTTAAAAAATGCATAGTAGATTCTCCAATTACCCCAGCTGTTTGCAAACAGCCTAGGATCTTTGAAAAGAGCCATTTCGCAATTAGCCTACGAAATATACACCACGAAGTATACAAAAAATTTCGTTAAACGTAATAACGAATTCACAACTGAAAACACCCTTTCGCCATAGACAGTAATTCAACTGAAATCTTTCGTATGTCTCTGTAAATAAATTATAACTGTCATGCACGTCATATTCTACAGTAAGCATCATGTAGTGTACCTCAATAATACATATAAATTGTCTTATGTTCGAAATAGTGTAACGTCATTAAATTGCGCTGCAAACAATTTTGCCCCGTAGAACATTATGTGAAATAATATTTTTGTACGACCCTAAAAATAAATGATAAATGTTTTGCACTCCATATTTTACAGAAAGCATATTTTAGTGCACCTCAGAAGTGCATATCAATTTCATTATGCTTGAAATAATGCAATATAATTAAAACACACTGCAAACGATTTTTCCCGATATGCCATAATATAACGGGATTCTTTTGAATGTCCCTTTAAATGAACTATAAATGCTAGACACTTCATTTTCAATAACAAAAATGCCATCATAAACTTTAATAACGTATATGAATTACATGGCAATCTGAGTATATTTACGAGAGTTAAAGCACGTACTGACGCCAGACAGACAAACCGAAGTCATAAACACGTTTCAACTATGTTAAAAAATGTTAAAAATATTAGAAGGAAATAGGGAAATTTGAGGCATTCAGTTCTCGACAGAATTAGAACACTTCATTTGTGACTGCGCTAGCTTTTTTCAACAATATTTTTTTTGGAATGTTAGCTAAGCTAATTTTAACAAATTAAACATCAAGGAAGGATGAGTCTAATACCCTCCAATCAGAGCAAAACTGTTTCCCTGGTCAAAAATTTTCAGGCTTTTGCCCGACCGGACCCGGTATAAAAGTTAAAATTTCTACACTCGCATAGCCCAATCCTTTTATTTTTTCGTAGGTCCATTCAAAAATAAATTAAATCAGGCTCGACACGTCTCGGTCATAATCAATTCTTGTGCCGTTATTTTTCAATCAACTTTGTCTTACAAATAAAATCATTGTAAAATAATATTTCATGCATTTTTATGCAAACATTTTAAAGTATAGAATCTTTCAGATTCTGATGCTCGCAAGCCATGAATGATGATTAACAAGATTAATAATCTCTTAGATGTACTTAGATGTACTTAGATGTCTCTTATGTACAAATGGAGATTCGTTGAAAAAAATAATGTAATCTGAAATGAACCTAGAAAGAGAGTTATGAAAAGCATACTTTTAAAGCCTCTGTAAAAAAAAAATTAGATTTTTTAAAAAGGTTTCTGATGTAATAAACCAAAGTGAATTTTAATTCTGTTGCATAAAACTTTCAAAGTCCGATGGGAATTAATTCCAGTCTCAGCCCACACAGTCTGAAGAGAAAATAATCATGACCCCGGCACGAGTACAATAAAAAAAATATGGTCCTAACCCTTTAGGCCAGGCTCTGGTTTCGGTCAGACTCAGGGCCCATGCAGATATCTGCTTGCAGTAAATATTCGTTTTTCAACGCATATGTGTACATATACACGTAAAAACACATGCATAGTCAGACACAATACATACGGATACAAATAATTTAATTTAATATGTACTAATTTGTATAATAGCTATATATCTCAGATTTAAAAAATCGATGTTACTTTTTTTTTTGCAATACTAGGGGACTCTGCCCCGTACGAGCTACGCTCGCTAACCCCTCGCCCAGATTCCGCAGGTTTTAAAAACAAGTTAATTTGCTCTGTTTTAAACGATTTCCCGATTAAAGAAGATTGAATTATATTATCACGGCAAGTGGCGGTTTTCTGAATTCAGGTTGCCCTTCATTTCCCTTTGACTATGAAATTTTTTGGTTTCTAAGGCTGCATCGACTGCGGTCGTAACAGCTAACGGCTATTTCAGGGATTGATTAAGAAAGATCAATTGCAAATTTGAAAATCAGCTCATATAAAATGGTTAAGTAAAAAATGTCGCTGCCTTTTATAACGCCACTATAAGAAAATTGTTTTAAATATGACGTTTTAAATGTATCGTAGCATAATTTTCACCATTAAATGCTTTACGCACGTAATATTTTAATTATTTAAAAGTTTTATTTCTTTTTTAATATTCATGTGTAAATATATTTTTCAATAAAAAACTGTTTGGTGATTGTAAAGCGTTACTTGGGCTTTTTAAAATGTGGCAAAAGTAGGTAAAAGTTGGCTACTTCAAACTATGAATTAAATCTTTATTCAGATAATGAAATTTTGAATAAAAAATTTAAAAATAAATTAAAAAATTAGACAAATTTAAACAATCATTGGACACTTCCACACCACAATCTAGTCAATTATGGGCTTGCAAAAGATGGTTAAATTGCTATACATATTTTTTGATCCTATGAAACTTATTTAAGTGAAACATCTTGACCGATTTCAACATTAAATAACACTTACAATAATTCTTCGATTTAAAAACTCTTTTTAGCATATTTTTCGACATTTTTCAAAATAAAACTACAAGTTTTCAAATTTTTAGATGCAATAGCTTTGTATTATAAGCCCAGAAAGTGAAAAAGTCACAATAAATTGAATTAAGGAAGCAGCAGCATTAGTTACTTTTCTTTAGAGTAGAGAGAATCATTTTGGGATTTTTCATCAGATTAGTGAATTGTTCCACCACATGCAAATTCCACCCTTAAATTTCCATGTGTAGTTCGGTCAATGAACGGAATTGATACAAATCTTGCAAGTGGCTGATGAACTGATAAACTGATTACTTTTCTTTGAAAGGAAGGATTCCAATTCCGTGGAAATACTTCCGTTTATGTGATAATATTAAATGCCGACCTGTTAAATCATGTAAACATACTAAATAGTCTGAACTCTTTGTGTAGATACTACAAACATATCTCAGTTGATTGAATGCGATTATTCTTACTAATTGTATCTAATAATTATATCCAGCTGTGTATTTATGATCCAGTACGCCTAAGTGATTTATCTTGCGAATCACCGTTCTTTGATTTAAATTTCGCAGAAATTTCTATATTAAAAGCTGAAGGTGGGAAATTCAAACTTTAACAACTTATCCATGATTCTATTACGTGAAAATTTCTGTTGAATAAGCAAACTCATCCCACTGTATCAATGCACAAATGCAGAAAATCTTAGAATAGAAATTATCTCCGAAAATATATGCTTACATGCGGAAATTTTATTAAACCCATTTACCTTCATTTGCAGTGCATATGCTCATAGGAAGTATATAAACGAAATAAATGGAACTATCGAAGAGAAATTTATTTACCTTATTAGAGCGGGATTTGCACTGGTACAGTTGAATAGCAATAACCAATGCTGCTAAATGATAGATACAGGTTGGGTAATAGATTTTAATGCATCTAATATGAAGTAGTTACATTTCAATATATAAACTTACTAATTATGAATAACGTCTATATTAAGCACATAACAGTACAATCACTATCTCCAACGTAATTGAAAAGTGTCTGTTTGTACGTGTTTAAACACTTTATATTTCGTAGAAAAGATTAAATCGTTCTGTTACGCACTGCATAACAAAATTTAAACAATACTGTTTGTATTTTAAATGAATAACCCCAACCCTCTCCCGAATGGGGAAAAATGCTTAGCTTTTATTCGTAATTTTTTTACTAAATTTTCCTTATCTGTGATGACATTGCAAAAAAAAAAAAAAAAAGTAAAGTTTACCTTTACCAAGTAATGTAAACCTGAATTAATTAAACAATAAGAGAAAAACTATGATTGAGAGTAAAAGAGTTTTTATTTAAAACAAGGCATGCGATTCACACAAAATTCGCCTGGAAAAAGCTCGTCCTTCCCTGAATTACGTTCTACTAGCACCCATGCTAGGGCTAAATAGAACACACTAAACAAGGTTAAACGTTTAATTAGACGTCCGGAGTTACGTCTTAGTGCTACACCAGAATTGATTAAACATTTTAACTGTATAAAACCACAAAATATGATAGGGTAGTAGTATAGGACAAGCCGGGCGATTCTACAGCACGCATGAGTAATTTGCTGTCTGTTCTATATAGTACGCGACAAGGTTCGCGCCCCTTTCGCGTTTCGTAGATGACACGCTACAGAATTTTTGGCGCTGCGCTGATTGAGGTGCTAAATAAAAATCACACAAATTTAGACAGCCGAGCTAACCTGAAAATTAAATATATATATATGAAACTGAATAAATCGAAATGCACTGTATTTAACTCCAATCTAGTTTGATATAGGCTCAAAATTTTATTAAGTTAAGAGAAGAAGTTAACACTAATTAAATAGAAAGATTTTCAGGCATTATACGAAAAAATGTCACGGATGAAGTTGTGGCAAATTGAAATGAAATTCTAGGCACATAAACTTTCTGACACATTTTCTGACTCATTTTTAAACGTAAACGCGTAAAAGAGGTAGTAATTCATAAATATGTCAGAAAGTAGCTCCTTTGGATTTGAGAATAGTCTTAAAAGGCCTAGCATTTGCCATTCAGACAACTTTCTTCCTCTATCTGTACCTGCGACTTATTATTTTCCAAATGAATCATACGAAAAACTCTTTTTTTTTTCATTACTTTCTAAAATTTGATTTTATTAAACTTATTACAGTGCAATACATACATGTATATTAGCTATATATTTAAATCCTGTTAAAAATATTCAAATAATTTTGATTCATTACATTGTATTATTATTTATCTATTTATTTTTTATTTATTTATATATTGGTTGCTGGCACTTCATGGTCACGTAAATATATATATATATACATTTGCAATAATTTGACTCAGGTACTTGAAAAGGTTCGCCATCCCTGGTGTAGGACACCAAGAAAAAATTTACATGGCAGACCCCTGAGGGGAAAAAATAGTTATTCAACAGTATAACGAAAGACCATCTTAAGCCAATTACAAATAGTATACTATAGCATCACAAAACTTGCATCTACAATATTCTAATATACTACTAATTTAAATGCTTCTGTTACACACCAACAATTTAAAAAATATAGTTCTTTTTTTTTTAATTCGAGCTACAGTGAATAGAGAATTAAAAAAAAAGCACGGTTCAACACCATCCATGTTGAGTATTAAGATAGAAAATTGGACTGAGATGTACATTTTTAATTAATAAATTCAAATATAAAATTTGGTGCTATTCTAGCCAGTAGAAACTGAGATACAGCTACAATGTTCGACGTAAAATGTAAAAAAGTCCTTCCGGCCTGTGCCGGGAGGAAAGGGTAGCTTTTCTATATCTTCGTTTTAAAATTTTAGCTGATGTTACTCAAAACCACCAAGCTAAAATGAAAAGAACCCGATTACAGAAGATTCGTTAATACTGAATTTGAATAAGAAATTCGCCAAATTATTGAGCTATAGCCAAGTTAGCTTCATTTGTGAAGGCATATTTATTTCGCCAAATCTGATGATATTTCGCCAAGCTTGGCGAGAATTTTATGCTAGCGAATATGAATATAGTTTTATGCGCATGATTGGGAAAATGATTTCAAAAATGAAAGATAATAATTTGCGAGAAATCACAGTCACTAAAACTCATAAATTAATCCCTGATTTTTTGTAATCTGCTATCTTGTTTCAAAATGACAGTCACCCTAGAATTTCAAACTGCTATATCTTAAACATTTTTTAAGATAAGGCAAAATAAGAAATGCTCAGGAATCCTTGTATCAAGGCCTAATACTTACACAAAAATTATTCTAAAATTGTAGTATATATTTTTTCAATTTTAAATCTTGTAGTGGCCACAATATTGAAACAAGATAGCGGACCAAGCTGGCCAACGAACTCGGTCGATACATTGGTGAGCTTAATACACACACTTAGTTCCATCCAAATTGGTTTAGAAATACGAGTACTCTCGTATATGATATAGATCAGATATATATATATATATATATATATATATATATATATATATATATATATATAAATCAACATTTGAACGGAAGGTGGTTTTGGGGTCTGGGGATCATGATCGGTGAAAACATACGGAGATTTTCCGGAATTGCTTTCCTCCGAACGGCTGCAATAGGTAGCTTTTTACTTTTTGTATTAAAAGCTACCTAAAAGTAACGAAACAATGCCCCCCTGCTGAGGGGACAAAGCAAAAATTGAATCAAAGGGTTTTTAATAAACAAGTTAAATATTAATTTTGGAAAATTTCAATCCACTATCCCATAGATGCCAAGTTATAGTTATCACAAAAGCTGCGAAAAACACCGCAGAACAGTGCCACCTGTTGAGCGATATACACCCAAACTTAATCAGGACTGATTTATGTCAAGGTCTAACTGAATAAAAGGTTGATGAAATTAATCCCAGAAATGCTGCGATATAATGGATTATGTGAAAAAAGTAGCATAAGCAGCGTAAGATGTTGTATTATATACACACAAAAAACAAAAACAAATAAACACACCAATTTCATGAAATTCCATGCATTAGTTCTTGAGACTGAGTGCCCACGAAATTTGCGTCAATACAAACACAGACATTTAGTTCAAGACATTCCAAAAAACGTGTAAATCCCTGAAAGTGATGATTATGGAAGAGAAAATTCTCGCGATTCCAATATTTTCTTTTCATGTATATAGAAGTAACTAAAAAATAAAATTTATATGTAGATAAATGAATAAAAAGAGAGACAGAGAAAATAGATTCCAATTTCGCAATTCTGCACTAACGAGTTTATGCTGATCTATTTGTTTGTTACATGAGAACACCTACTTGTTAATGAGAAATCAAAGAAGAGTGGTTCTGCTCATCTTCTGTTATTCGATTTACAAATAATGAAGTGTACGCCAGCAAGGATAGGAAGGGAGTAGGGGAGATAATTGTCCCTGGATCTTATTTCATTTTATTTTCTTGAAATGGCAAATTAATTTTTTCCAGTTGGTTTAATTTCCTTCAGAATGGATATCATATATTATACGTTCCAACTATTTTATTTTATATTTGTATTCCTTGCCAGACGATCACTTTATAGTTTAGTTTACTACTGACAAAACTAAAAAGAAAAAACAAAACAAAAAAAACCACTGAAATCCCCCAGTTGCACCCAGAAAAAGGAATTGATTAAAACTACAAAACATGTTTTGTTGAGTACATTTTGGTTGTTTTAGCAAAATTCAAGCAAAATTGAACCATTTTATTTGAATTAACAAAACATTTTTTGCTGTCGATACAAAATTGTTCTTTGGAATTGCAAAAAAATTTTTTTTTTGTTGATTCAAACAAAATTTCCATTGACCTATATTTAAACAAAAATTTTGTTTAAATATAGGTCAATGGAAATTTTGTTTGAATCAACAAAAAAATTTTCTTTTTTGCAATTCCAAAAAAAAAAATTGTATCGTCAGCAAAAAATGTTTTGTTAATTCAAGTAAAATGGTTCAATTTTACTTGAATTTTGCTAAAACAACCAAAATGTACTCAACAAAACATGTTATGCAGTTTTAATCAATTCCTTTTTCTGAGTGTGTTCTCGATAAAAAGTTATATCACTGTCAGCTGTTTTGCCGGCATTTTCGCAAGTGTTGTCTTTCACTTACATTAATAATATTTGCTTAATTTTTTAATTATTTTAATCTGGTGTTGCAAAGATCTTATTATGCAATATGACAAAGTGTAAACTGTACTAATAAATAATCCTTAATGAAATGATGAACGCATGGGGATAGCAGAACAAAATTCAGAAAAGGGAAACGTTTTGGAACAAATGTGCTGTAATCTGCTGCCTAAAGTTTCTTTCTTTTTTTTTTTTTTTTTAATAGAGAATATAAATATGAGGCAGGCTAAACTAATAATTTTTTACGGTACTACCCGTGCAAGACAATTTTAAAACATACCAACATAAGATCAACACAGACATGTAATAAATAAGAAATATTAAATACTAGCAAATCTCGCAGCCTTGCTCGCGTAATTGTTGAAATATGCCAAGTGGTATTTGTGTGCCTATTTTCATTAGAAGAAATTTTACTGCCACAGCTAATTCAAAAATTACTAATTAAGCCACATTTTGTGTAAACTTTATTCTTATACTGCATTAGGTGAACATGAGACTTAAATGAATGAGAAAGACTAAACTTTATTCCAAATAAATGGTAATTTCGAAAGTATTTTGAAGGTTTTCCACTCATTTCATTTTTCATTTGAAATGTCGAATTTTTCGAAACCATTCTTAGCGAGAATTTACCTCTTAAATGTAATCGCCATGCCAAATTCCAAGCTTCTTGTTATCCAAGCTTCTATAGCAACTAATCACAAAAATTGCAATTTTGCAACGTATTTTGTTCCTGCACACTTTAAAAATTCGAAATCTTTAAAAACAGTTCTGTGGATGAATTTATGTCTCTGAAGTAAGAGCCATGTAAAATTTCAAGTGTCTACCCTTAACAGTTTCAGATAAATCACAGTTTAGAAATCTTTTATAATATTTCCTGCTCCGTTTCACCTTTTAAAATTTCGATTTTTTTAGAAATCGTTCATATTGTCGTTTCAGCAGACGATAGTGACGAGTAAAGCGAACTGGTTATTCGAGTGTTTATCGATATCGATTTTTAAATATGCTACCTTGCACGCATCTTCTTGAGATTTAAAAAAGCAAAATAATGATTTTCAAAAATTATTTAATTATTTAATTATTAAATTAATTATTTTGAAAAATTCTAAAGTGATAGTAAGTTAAATGTTCAAGAAAATGAAGAAGGAACGACTGGGTGGGCTATGGACTGTTGTTGTTCATGATTAAGTGAGCCAACTTTTGAAAACATCAATAAACTATTGGTCTAAATAAAATTCAGTAAAACATCGATAATTCGTCAAAGGTATAAAACTGTTACACAATCCAGATAAATCAACACTGCACCAGATAAATCTTTAACCTCCTCTATTTCCCATATGCAATAATGTTTGTACATAACTTTTGGTAATACGTTCATTTTGTTCTTTACTTTCGCCTTTTCTTTATGGTCCATCGGACACTGATTAAAAAAAAAAAAAAAACGTCGTATCTTTTTATACAATATAAATAAAAACCTTATTTTCATAATAATTAGGATAATATTTTCGCGTTAGATTTTTCTTGCTCAGAATTGTTATTACTAGAGTGTCTCTCAGAATGTGGTTAACTCATCTAGAAAAATTATGAGAACAATTCGTCTTTGTCAAAAAGAAGAAAAACAGCAACTCTTAAAAGAAAATAATCATGTTGTAATCGAAGTAGAAGAAAGGTTTGGGAGAAATGTCTAATATTTGCTTTTCAAAATTAAGAACCTACCACTTGCTTCGTTTTTATAACGCTGCTTCGTACCTTCTCAGCCCATACTAATCGTTATGTTTTTAAAGTATGCAACTTAATTATTGCAGAAGTATTTGTTTTACATTGGACATATAGACAATGAAATGGCGAAATATTTCAAATGAAAGCAATCATAATAGTTTTGTTTGTAGTTTCCTTTAGAAAACTTGAACGTTGAATATCTCAAAACTTGCATTTTTTTAGTTACCTTGTTTTCTGGGTGTATTTCAGCATAAATCCATCCATTTTATTGCTTTGCTCATCCTGATTCTTGCTTAATTTTGTTTTCAGTACACCAGATTTATACGTCTGGCGAAAAATTGCCCATATATATAAATCTGTAAAACATTCTGCCTTATGAAAGTGATCCTTACACAAAATAAAATTACATGTAAAATGTTGATAAATTCACAGACTTGAATATATAACACAAAAAAAGCAACACATTTTCAGGCAAAGGCACTGACAATATTTTTAATAATGGCCAAGATGTAGTCAACACAAACAGTATTGGCCTCATATTATTTTATTAACAGGATACGCATCTCTTTATTATGTATTTGCCCATAGCTGGTGGTACTGGCTATAACACTGAAATCTGTTCGCAATCTAAACATAAAAATTATTCCTACGCTGTTAACGAACCAATATAGCAGCTCACTTATAGAAAAAATATTCGTAACTCCTCAAGTAGCAGAGATTGTTGGCTTGTCGTTGCCAGTTTGTGGAAATCGTTGGGAAATAGTAAGGTTGGAAATGGCAGGGTTCTGAAATATTTGATAAATGCTATGTACAATGTACCCTGTAATTTGGAGCGTATCTCAGCAGGATTCTGAGCATCTAACGGTTGGGCTATTGTTAGATTTTTGTTGGTCAATAGTACGGCAAGGCGAATATTTCTTAATGTGGCTCAACGTGAGACAGCAATTAGACCAACGTTGGCCCAACCATTTTGTGCTAACTTGGGTCTTAAGATTTCATCCAACTATCCTTTATCTTAGAAAGCTACTATTAACAAAGCATAATCCTAGCTACTGAGTTGCTATCGAACAACAGTAACTTGGGATCGAATCAGCAACTCACTTTCGCGAATCTTCGAAACATTGTTTTCATGCGACAATTGATTTTGCACATGATTTTACAGGTTTCGTTACTATTGCAGAATTATTCGCTTTATATAGGAAGTATTTGAAATGAAACTTGTAAAATACTTGCTATATAAAGCAAATATTTCTGTAATAGTGATATTTCATCGCAAATATTTCCATAGAAGAGCTAATATTTAATTGTTATTGGTATTTCATTGAAAGGATTTACGATGAATGCAATGCTGGCGTAATATGCGACCTCAATATAACCAATGTATTTGCTACTAAGGAAGGGACCCATTAATGTATTCATAGAATCGGCGTTTTTCAAACTATGGTCCAGAGATCATTTGTGGTATTCCAGCCCTTGTGGTTCTCTTCGATTTCCAAAAAGACAGAAAAAATAAAATTCAAATGAAATGCATAATAGCCTCTGCCTCCAAAATGTTAACTATCACTACTTCTGAATAGTAATATTCTTATTTAATAGCAAATTTCTGCCATTAAATACAGCAAATATTTATATTCCGAAATAGTAGTTGTGGCCAAAATTCGGGAGACTTTGCAGCTATGTCAGACACTATAGCTGAAAAACCCAGAATTAGAAAATTACAACATACATCTAACTATAGAACATCTATGTAAGAATTCGCAGGCTCGTGCATCTAATTAATTTAAATACCACTACCATTTCATTGTTAAATTAATAAGCTAAAGATTATCCAAATTCTTACAGCCTTGAATTATTAAAAAAGTATATGATTTTTTTTTTTCATAATACCAATTAAATATTAATTTAATTTACTAATGAATTTAATGAATTATATTTCTTTCAAATGTATATAAATATATTGGTCATAACATGTGATAAAACCAAACTACTCCGCCTTGCGGCGGAGTACTTCACCGCCGTTTCTAGGTTCACGGAATCCTTGCGAGGAGGCCAGGTTGCCCAGTTTACCCGGGACGCCACACAAACACACTCTGCGGCCAAGGGGAGCACCTTCACCTGCGCATCACTCCCCTTCACCCAAGACTTTGACAAAGGTCGTTACAAAAGCGGAGCCATTGTACTAAACGAAACTGCCGTATAACACTTTTGGGGGACGTGCCAGAGTTCCTCAGAAGTTTCGGAGCCGGAAACTGAAAAGGGTACCGGGCCCTAGGCCTTAGACCAGGTTTCCCCTGCATGCACTTGATTTACCAACGCCTTCGAACGTGAGAATCTACAGTTATAATCACTGTCCCGTCAGCTATAGACTGCCTGCTTCAGAGTCGAACATTCAACCCCAATAAAAACCACAACATTTAAAAAAATAATAAATTTGCTTTTGAAAGTGACATGAGTAAGGTGTTCCACAGAACATTCTGGCTTATGAAAGTGGTCCTAACATAAAAAAAAGTTTGAGAATCATTGCATTGAATCAATCATATCATGTCTGAGTATATTGTCGTAGCACATTATGCGGGCCACAACATGAGAAGTGTGGGCATGATGTTCATGGATTGAAACAATCACGTTTCACGGTTGTTCAAACAACAAAACAGCACGTTTTGTGCGGTATGGTCGTGCAAATTTTTCAGGATATTTCTTTGTACGAGAACGAAAATTTGGTTCACTTTCCCTTCAAAAGTCCGCTCTGAAGGCAACTTTAATACAGTATTTGGCCAATGCCTAATTTAATCTCATCCCATTTTTATTATATTGATTTTTTTTTAATATTTTTTAAGTCATAAGTAATTTCTTTATTTTAGTTTTTCAAGTAAAATTTTAATATAAACGTACGTATTTTAAAAGGAATTAGAATTTATAACAAATATTTCTGCTTAAAATAAAATAGACATTTTTTTTACAATTTTTACATTATTTTATTTAACTTAACTCGGCTCACGTATGTGAAGATGGAATTTTGTAATCGATTTTTAACTCGCTACTTGATAGGCTAGAATTATAATATATATATATATATATGAACACAGGCGTATTTCCGTTGACGATATAAATTGTCAGTTATATTTTCATTGTCTTTTATATTTTTAGATTTCGATTAATAAATAAATAAGTTAATTTTAAGATGTTTTTCCTTAGCCGGGTACAGGGGATAAATCGCCAAATATTCTTTATGGTGACAACTGCATACGAAACACTAAACAGTAGAAAATAAAATATAAATAAACAATAAAGAGTGTAATATATATATAACACACTTTTAATTTTTCCGATATCTATCCGATTGAAGGTTCTTAAACTATGTGCACTTACTGTTGGAAAGTCCGCTGTAACCAATATACGATGATACGTTCTTTTATTGATGTGTGATTTTTCTTTTTCCTTTGATTCAAGACTGCTCCCATTTTTGTCACAATAAGTAAGTGGCGTTGATTCTGTGATTTTAAAGACGCACCTATTCTATAAATACACTGCATCAAATTAAAGAACAACAGAAATGAAATGTAAATATTTACTTCAATGAATTTAAGGAAATAAATTCAATTCAATGTCGGGTAACAAACTGAAAATCCCAAACGCTAATTTAGTTAACTTATTATTTCAAGCTATATTTATTTAACCTCCATTTAATAAATATAAATTCAGTTTTCTTGTATTGTTTATTCTAATAAATAAATCGAAACGGTTCATTTTAATTTTTGTTTGATAAGGTTACTTCAAATTCACAATAAGCACTTATTTTCTTTTGTTGTGCTAGAAAAAAAGAAGAAAAAAAAAACATTACCGAAGGCCGATTAATTTGATAAAAGTTTTCTGCATTTTTTTTTTTAAAAAAAAGGAAAAAAGAATTTCTTTGTTTGATAAAAATGCCCATCTATAAATATAACTATGCTTAGATTGATCGATATTTTACGTAGGTAAGGCTGTTAAAGAGAATTCTAATGAAACAGAATGAAATATAACAAGAAAGAAAGATATACAGTAAAATAGTAAACTCACAGTTATTGATTTATATATGAATATGTACATGGATTACCATACAGAATGTTTCATTTGCCCTGTATTTTTTTATTTTGTATTATTTTATTCTGTCCCAAAATAGAATAACGGTTTTTAAAATGAAATAGAAAGCAAACGGTGACAGCAATTAAAGTTTTCTTACAAGCACACAGTTAATGCTTTATAAATGCAAATGTACATGAATTACCATACATAATGTTTCTTTTGTCCTGTACTTTTTATTCTGCAATCTGTTTCTTCTATTCTGTCCCAAAAT
The DNA here is from genome assembly GCA_963931845.1 of Maratus michaelseni. Classification (NCBI taxonomy): domain Eukaryota; kingdom Metazoa; phylum Arthropoda; class Arachnida; order Araneae; family Salticidae; genus Maratus; species Maratus michaelseni. The sequence continues at coordinate 91,574,393 of OZ007596.1, read as the reverse complement.
AGACTGACGGTTTTTAAAATGAAATAGAAAGCAAACGGTGACAGCAATTAAAGTTTTCTTACAAGCACACAGTTAATGCTTTATAAATGCAAATGTACATGAATTACCATACATAATGTTTCTTTTGTCCTGTACTTTTTATTCTGCAATCTGTTTCTTCTATTCTGTCCCAAAATAGACTGACGGTTTTTAAAATGAAATAGAAAGCAAACGGTGACAGCAATTAAAGTTTTCTTACAAGCACACAGTTAATGCTTTATAAATGCAAATGTACATGAATTACCATACATAATGTTTCTTTTGTCCTGTATTTTTTATTCTGCAATCTGTTTCTTCTATTCTGTCCCAAAATAGACTGACGGTTTTTAAAATGAAATAGAAAGCAAACGGTGACAGCAATTAAAGTTTTCTTACAAGCACACAGTTAATGCTTTATAAATGCAAATGTACATGAATTACCATACATAATGTTTCTTTTGTCCTGTACTTTTTATTCTGCAATCTGTTTCTTCTATTCTGTCCCAAAATAGAATAACGGTTTTTAAAATGAAATAGAAAGCAAACGGTGACAGCAATTAAAGTTTTCTTACAAGCACACAGTTAATGCTTTATAAATGCAAATGTACATGAATTACCATACATAATGTTTCTTTTGTCCTGTATTTTTTATTCTGCAATCTGTTTCTTCTATTCTGTCCCAAAATAGACTGACGGTTTTTAAAATGAAATAGAAAGCAAACGGTGACAGCAATTAAAGTTTTCTTACAAGCACACAGTTAATGCTTTATAAATGCAAATGTACATGAATTACCATACATAATGTTTCTTTTGTCCTGTACTTTTTATTCTGCAATCTGTTTCTTCTATTCTGTCCCAAAATAGAATAACGGTTTTTAAAATGAAATAGAAAGCAAACGGTGACAGCAATTAAAGTTTTCTTACAAGCACACAGTTAATGCTTTATAAATGCAAATGTACATGAACTACCATACATAATGTTTCTTTTGTCCTGTACTTTTTATTCTGCAATCTGTTTCTTCTATTCTGTCCCAAAATAGACTGACGGTTTTTAAAATGAAATAGAAAGCAAACGGTGACAGCAATTAAAGTTTTCTTACAAGCACACAGTTAATGCTTTATAAATGCAAATGTACATGAATTACCATACATAATGTTTCTTTTGTCCTGTACTTTTTATTCTGCAATCTGTTTCTTCTATTCTGTCCCAAAATAGACTGACGGTTTTTAAAATGAAATAGAAAGCAAACGGTGACAGCAATTAAAGTTTTCTTACAAGCACACAGTTATTGAATTATATATGAATATGTATATGAACTACCATACAGAATGTTTCTTTTGTCCTGTATTTTTTATTTTGTATTCTGTTTTCTTTTATTCTGTTCCAAAATAGACTGGCGGTTTTTAAAATTAAATAGAAAGCAAACGGTGACAGCAATTAAAGTTTTCTCGCAAACTCACAGTTATTGATTTATATATGAATATGTGCATGAATTACCATACCGAATGTTTTTGTCCTGCATTTTCCATTCTGTATTCTGAATTCTTTTGTTCTGTCCCAAAAGAAAGAGACTGACGGTTTTTAAAACGAAATAGTAAGCAAATGGTGACAGCAATTAAAGTTTTCCTTGCAATAAATTCATGTGTGCAGTCAGCAGGATTCGGTGATATATATTATGATATATACCGATATTTGTTTTCGAAATATTGATGTTTGATATTTTAGATATTTTTATATATTGAATATTTATTTTCAAAGTATCATTGTGCATAATATTTTTTTATATTTTTACTCAAAATAAGCATAAATGAATTTTTCAACTGCTATTGACTGTGTTGTTCTTTAAATACCAACTTTTGCCCTAGCAGTGACTTTTTTATTTCTTGCACCCCCCTTAAAAACAAAAAAAAATTAAGCTCTTCGTTTGAAGCTGAATTTTTAAATGTAGAACCAATAATTATGTTGGACAATAGTTACTCAGTCAATGAAAGGAACACTGTCTAATTTAAATAATAAATTATTTACAGCTTCATTAAAAAGAATATTTTCTGGGTTTGGTTTAGTTTCAGTTTAAACTGCAAAACAGGTTAGGGGAATGCAAGGTTTTACTGTAATTGTACTTGATTTTCAAAATGTAATTTTCGTAATTTTTTATTTAAGCAGCATTTTATACATAATTTCCTACTTATTATAAGAAACGCAATAAATTTTATAATTTTTCTAAATATAGTATAAAACTGATTTTTTTTTCTCCTAAAATCGAAAGATCTCATGCGATTTAATGTAACATATCCAGTTACTATTCAGCATTTATATATATATATATATATATGCTGAGTGGCGAATATTTTAGAAACAAACCTCGCTCAAACTTCGACTCACCTGTGCAGCATGCACAATAACGTAAAACGTAATAAATTGTATTTGCTGATAAAAAACTTTTCCCTGGGCAGAAGCACCAGTGAATGCAGCAGTTCGCATGTTTAAGGGATTTTAATGACTTTGAACGCTTCATGATTCTGTTCTCCAGAAAGACGAGTTCCAGTATCTCTGAAACCACTAATTTATTTGGCTTTTCGCTTATACTCAAGTCTCGAGCCTTTAAAGAATGGTAGCTAAGCCTAAAATCATCGAGCAGAATAGTGGGCAGAAATTACTTGTGAACGAAAACGTTGTCAGGCGACTAAAACGCATTGTATGTAGCAACAGAAGAGCTACAACCAGTGTTCTCGATGACTTTTTACCATCATTAATGGTTAATCATCAAAAAGAAACTGCAAACAAATGAAAAAATATGTTAGCAAAACAGATTCGTCATGAAATGCTGAGTCTAAAATCATTCTTTAACCTTCATATGTAATCAGGTTTGAAGCCTGGTACCCGACACCGCTGAGTCAAACCTTACTGTGTGGCTTTGGCTGATGCTATGTGAATTGTTGAGCAATGCATCCTTTAAAGAGGGTTGAGAACAGCCACTCTAAAAAAAGAAAATTTTTACTATGCTCCCTCCCCCCCCCCCCACACACACATATCTGGAAATTTCCCCTTTTTTTAGTGTGAGGCAATATTTTAGGGCGGATTCAGATGTTTGATTATTTATTGTTGCTAGACCGTAAAAAAATAGGAGAGAAAGATTTAAAAAAATAGTTTAAAATATTTTAAGCGTTGTGTGCTGGAATGAGGTGATTTATTTTTCGTTTTATTTATTTATTTATTGCGGTGGGGGAGGGGCAGGGGTAAGGAAATTTAGATGATATATTATGTATTGTTACAACAAAGTAACAAATATAAAAAAATTAAAAGAAAAAAGTTTTATTGTTCGTAAATTTTGAAAGCTGGGGGACGATCAAAGGGGTACGATTGAACCCAATAAGCAATATAAATTTTTTAGTTACGTGAATGAGAGTGTTGATTATGTGTACTCAAGAAAAAAAAATCAGCTCTCCCAATTTGGCAAATTTTGATATTTCCTTTCCTTGCCAAATGAAGCATTTTGTCACGATTTCGTGAAATGGCGATCGACAGCGAGAACTCTGGTTACAACACAAGCAATTGAAGCGTATTACCCCTCAGGATCATTCTGAAACATATCCCTACACTTTACAAAACCTATAAACACAATGCAACAAGATTCCTCACAATATTAGTGTTCCGTAGAAGGTATTATTAATATTTTGGCTACTGAGTGTATATATCCAGATTTTTCTTAACATGTAACATTACATGCTGCGCGACATTTATCGATTTAACAGAGTTTTATTTTTATTTTTAGGTTCCTAGGCTTTTCTGACAAACAGATATTAGATTACCTACTAGATAAAAGTAGGTATGATAGGCGAATGCGACCCACAGGTAAGAAATTTTACTGTTTATCACTTTGAAATTTCACTATCTTATGGGAAATGAATTGTGATGTAAATTTTCATAGACTGAAAATTTAGTAAAATAGAATTTTTATGTTATTTCTCTTCTTGGGCTAACTTTTTTGAGTTTTGAATGTAAAATAACTTTTTTAGATTTAATTCCCGATACATATTACAAGGAGCTACCTACTTTTCAGAAAAATGCAGTTTATTGCAGTATATTGTAAATTGATTTATAGCTGAATTGTAATATAAAATTCTCATATAAGTAATATTTTATTTAATATAATACAGGAAATTTTAAAGATTAGCAATTTCGGATATTTAAAAATTATTTTAAAAAAATAGTACAGCTTTTCAATGCTTTGCACTCACTAACGGTTTCTTCTGCACATGTTTTTTTTTCTTCTCCAGTTTGACTACCTCTTATTACTTTGAATTCTCAGAGACTGTGATTTGAAGAACAAAATATAGTAGTTTTACATTAACGAAATTGATTTTTTAGGGATTAATTTTTATATTATTTTGCATAATTGAAATCAGAGATGGAAACTTTATTTAATCCTATTAAAGTTTGTATTCCTAATAATACATCTGTTACAACTATTTATTTTTTTGTTATTTTTCGAGCATTACTTAAAAATACCTGGTATAGACCTAGCCGCACTCGGCTGTTTTTTAAAGATTCATACTGTATATGAATAAAGACAAAACATTTTTATTTATTTCTACATAATTCATACTGTATTTGAATAAAGACTAAAAAGTTTTATTATTCATTTCTACATAAAAATCAATATATTATTTATGTTGTCCACATCCCTTTTTCTATGGATTTACAAAACGAATGAGGTATGACAACAATGAATGAGGTATCATTTGAAAGATTTTTGAACGGACTTCTGACATAGTGCACCCACATTTCGTTAAAATACGTTTTTTGATTAAAAATAGCAGTTAATAAAAATTAAATCAGAATTGTTTTCATAAATGAAGTGAAAGGTTTTTATCAAATCACTGTTGTTACAAAAATAAAATACCGCATTATATCGTGCTGAACAATGATTATTAAAAAATATATAATACAAACAGATAAAGTGGTACGTCCCCGAACAAGTTTATTTTATAGTTATGATTAAAAAACAAAATTCAAATTCAAATTTAGAAAAAAGACACGATCGATCGATCGAAGCAGTGGTATTTCATGTCTAGCCTAAAATGTATGCTTTGTTATATTGAATTAAATTATATTTTGTAAGTATTCAATTTATTTTTCTTTATCCCGTGTTTTTCCCGAAGCGGATGACATCAGTGTCTAATGCAGATAAAATACGATTGTTATTTTTTCCCTCCCACGTGCTTTTTTCTATCGTATCTATTCTTTCTTATGAATAAAAGAATAATGTAATTAAAAAAAGGGACACTGCAAATCCAATGCATGATATTCATACAAACATACTCAAAACTTTGCTCTCCACATTACACTTAAGTCCTGATCTCAGTAAAAATCTAGACAATTACGTCATATAACATAATTACTTCTTATGATAGATTATTTACTGTTATTTTATTTACACAGCTTACTTAATATTATTTCTCAATAAATAATCTGTATTCTGCTCTTCCGTGATTACTACATGATTAAACAAAATCATTTTAATATGTTTAAATTATATGAAAACCATTCAGATTTTTCTTTTAAATATGATGACATTTACACTGATGGAATCCCTCTTCTGATTGGTGGAATGTCATAAGGGAAATTAGTTTTATGTTATAGAAAGAAAATCTTAACCCGATTGCCATACCATTTAGAAGAAATTTCATTAAAAACTTTTTTAACTAAAATATAAATATAAAAATTGGTATATTTTAAAAAATAGCTATTGCCGACGCATATGCACACTACAAATGAAAAGCTTTCATTAAAAAAAATAATTATCAAAATTGGTTCAGTAGAAAGCTCGGGACAGATGTCTAAAAAAACAGCCTTCTGTTTCAAATATATAGATGATGATAAGCAGCAGTTAAAAAATGATTCAGTTTTCTGTAATCGATATTTTAAAAGATGATTCCGTTTTGATGTAAACGATATTTTAAAAGTTGATTCAATTATTCTGTAATAGATAAAGTTTGAAGAAATGCAATACACCTTCTATCAACTCTAATCTTGGTAAATCAGTTAAATTTAAATATGCTAATTTATTTGCACTTCTTTTTAATCCATCATTGTATTTCGGATTGTTTCAGTCTAAAGTTTTTAAAGTGTTTCGAACTTTAATGTAGTTAAGTTTCATCATGCTTTTATTAAGTTTCTACAACTTCATCTGCACAAATGGCGAACCTATAATGTCCTTTGTAAGGATTGTCATTTATCTTATTGTAGATTAAACAAAGATATTTGGAACTCATTTAAAAGAACATTCAGAATATATTTCTAATGAGGGACTATTGAAATCCTTTCTAGCTAAACATTCTTGTAACCCACCATAGTTTTAACTTTCAAAAGTCTATTATTGCAGATTCCACTTTAAAATTAGAATTTTTTGCGGATTTAGAAATTGTCTTACCATAATAGTCTAATTATCCTGCTACTGAAAATGGACAGCTTCATTCTAATACAATACTTTCTGCAGCTGAAGAAAATTTATATAGTTTGACAAATTTATTTTAATTTTGTAGGATTAATAATTAGGATTGATTTCACTTAATTACCTACTTATTTTAAGCTTAACAGATTAATTTTCTTAGTATTTAAATATTTTAAAAAAAATTTAATTATTCCTTCATTTACAGTAATCATATTTTTTGTAATCATAATCATACGCACAAACTTTGACTTTTCTTTGTATCTATGTTAATAAAAAACATATGTAACAAAGAAATTTGTGTGAGTTTTATAGCTATTGGCAATGGCTAGGGAAATGTACCGCACGTAGATATAGGAAAATTTGGATGAAAAGACAGGTCCGAAAGCACCCGAGATTCATTTTACATTTTCGGATAATTACCTGAAATAATCATACCTCGCAAAATGACTTCCCACAACTTTTCCCGGATGGTCTTCATCCCCTTATTTAATCTCAGAATTCCTTGCATTAAATAACTCGAAGGACATTTTTCCGAAAAGTGATGGCAAATTGATGGCACGTGGGTTTGCCGTTCGTGCCTTACAAATAATGCTACGTTAGAAAAGAAAATCACTTTTTAATTGTGATATTTTATAACTTGGGTTAAAAAATAGTATTTCTAAACAAGTACCGGCTCATTTTATAGCTTATATATATATATATATATATATATTGGGTTGAGGAAAAAGTAATTTCGTTTTTCCCAATGTATGGATTTAAAGTCGCATATCTCTAGTAATGCTTATTCAATCAAGCCATACTATACACCGTTTGAAAGGTAATAGTCCATAGAACATTCTAGATATAAAGGTAGCGTTATATGTTTACTCAGTCAAAAGTTATTGCGCTTTGAAAATGAAGATTCCAGAAGGTCATTTTCGTCATATTTTGCTTTTCTATTTCCGAAAAGGAAAAAATGCAGCGCATGCTCATCGAAAATTGTGTGATGTTTATAGTGATGAGTGCTTAAGTCAACGCCAGTGTCAGAATTCGTTTGCTCATTTTCGTTCTGGAAATTTCTATGTTAAAAATGAACCTCGCGCTGGCCGGCCAATCGTTGAAAAAGGTCGATGAAATTCTTAACAATATCGAGGTAGACCGACATTTTTCATCTCGCGACATCGCTATGGAACTATATATCGATCAAAAAACAATTTTGAACCATTTACATAAGATTGGATACCAAAAGAAGCTCGATACTTGGGTTCCGCATGAATTAACAGCGAAAACTTTAATGGACCGAGTTTCCATTTGTGAATCGTTGGAGAAACGAAACGAAATCGAGCCATTTTTTAAACGAATGATTACGGGCGATGAAAAGTGGATCACGTGCGACAATAATGCGCGAAAAAGATCGTGGTCGAAGCCCGGAGAAGCTTCACAAACGGTGGCAAAGCCCGGATTGACGCCAAGGAGGATGATGCTGGGTGTTTGGTGGCATTGGAAAGGCATTGTCCATCATGAGATGCTCGAACCTGGCCTAACCATTAATTCGACTTTCTATTGTCAGCAACTAATGCGATTGAACCAGGCAATTAAAAAAACGGCCAGAACTGATCAATAAGAAAGGCGTTGTCTTCCACCACCACAACGCCAGACCACACACATTTTTAGTTAAATCGGCAAAAATTGAGATAGTTTGGCTGGGAAGTTTTGATACATCCACACTATAGCCCGGACCTTGCTCTGTCCGACTACCATTTGTTTCGATCTCTGCAGAACTCTCTTAATGGTGTAAAGCTGGATTCAAAAGAGGCTTGTGAAAACTACTTGGTTCAGTTTTTCACCCAGAAATCTCAGAAGTTCTTCAGTGACGAAATTATGGTTTTACCGGAAAAGTGGCAAAAGGTCATCGATCAAAACTGCACATACATCATTGATTAGTGTTTGAAATTTATATGAATAAATTATCTTTGAAAAACATGAAAAAAAACAAAATTACTTTTTCCTCAACCCAATATATATATATATATCAACAAGGTTAGGCTGACAACCTGACCGGGACATATGCTGTTAGCACCTCAGGACCCATGGTAAGAAAAAAAGACTGGACACTTTATGCCAGGATTTATTATTATTATTATTATTATTAACAAGAATCAATTTTGTGATTTCTTCTGCAAGTCCCATGTACAGAAAGAAAACGGGAACATTATTTCTACTCTCCTGCCTAATGAAAATTATCTTCTTTTTTTTGTCAGTATATGAAGCATCCACTAGTCGCAGGTACCTTTTCCCATCCGCGTGGCAATTTTTTTCAAAAAAACTTTTGCATGACCATAACGTGTTACAAAAATAGTGGATCAAAATTACTTGAAATTTTCTTTATTAGGATGAAAAAAATATGGGGATAACCTACATGTAGATTATTAAACTGTAATAATTACAATATTAATAACTAGCTGATCCGCCCGGCGTTGTCCGGTCCCGTCAAAAAATAATACAAAACGCGAAAACACTCTAAAAATCGCTGCAGGAAACCCTTCCTCTGGAAACCCTTTCGTCTATCGGAAAGTAAACAGAGATGGACTCCGAAGCGGAAGTAAATTCAATACGACCCCCTCAAATGTCTGGGGTCATTTGACTCACAGCGGGTCCGTTTTTGGCTAAAATTTAAAAAAGTTACCGTCCGATTTTCCCAAAATTTGCATTTTCGTAATCAGAAACAAAAATAAACTACATATATACTGTAAGTTTCGAATCGATACCTCCAATAGTTTTCTTAATACAATAAATAACGAAGCCGGCTAAAGTTAGGTTTAGCTGGTTTGATTTTCTATACAAAACACTCGTTGCCAGCGGCAAACCAGAGATAACCACTTTTTCGCTGCGATGTACCTTAGCGTTTTATATATATAGAGAGAGAGAGACATTTTAGAAAGTAACAAAAAAGTAAATGTTATTTCTGTTATTGCTTCTTGACTGCCAAATAATTAATATTAGGTTCATTTTATTTGCCTTCAACGCAATGCAAGTTGAATTGGAATCATCTGACAATTGGTTTCTATTTGAGTTTTTCATATCATTCATTTCCGAAAATAATGAATCGCGCTCATAGAGGGAGCAATAGTCAAAATAGCAAATACCATACAAGACATAATATCATTATCGGCATTTTTGCTTATAATGTCTGATGAACCTTTTTCCGATAATCTGAAAATCTTCTCATAACTTCATAAATGATTGAACTATTGAAATAGATTGGAATTCAACAAGTAGCATTTCAATCCCTTCAGTTTCAGATATTTTGTTATATTAGAAAAACTCAGCTTGGTTAAATTTGTGTATTTTGTTTAATTTCATTCTATTTTTTTTAATTTTTTTTAAGTATACCTCAATAAAAGCCGTGCCACCCAAAAGTATTCTGTCGCGTGCCATAGGTTCACCGCCCCTGCACGTGTTTACACTTTCCCAGTTCCTGTGGCCACTTGCCCCACGTACAACATTGAACGTGTAAATAAAACTACAGCTGTAGTATATGTATGTACAGGGTACGTAAGAAAAATGTATACACACTTTGAATGATTATAGTATCAGTTTTTATTCACATATAATTAATATTTAATTCGTAAAAGAATCTACACAAAATGTATTAATTTTTTTAACCTACCGCAGATGTTCAAAATGATTATCGTTCTGGTCAATACACTGCTTATAACGGTGGACTATTGATTCACAAACTTCAACAAACATTTCATTTGGTGTTGTGGCGCATTCTTGCTCAATGGTGGTGCCAGAACGTTATCTATGAACATCCATTCGTCTTAAACTTATCTTTTATCCGATGAATTGCAAGTCGCATAGATGTATCTGACAAACTCCCTGCGATATTGTTTTTGCACTTCTGCTACATTTTCATACTTACCATAGTATTTTAAAATCATTCATTTTTCAAAAGTTAATCTTGGGCCACTCATAATTTCCAGTTAATTACACTTTGAAAAGAAAGGAAAATTAGAAAGTTATGACCCGTTAAACAGTGTATGTATACAATTTTCTCGCGCACCCAGTATGTTCTCGCTAATATTTGCTGATTTATGCTTTTGGTGAGGTAGATTTTTTTTCGCTAATATTTTGCAGTTTCATGCTTTTTGTCAGGTATTTCTAGATATTACATAATTTCTAATCCAGTCTTAATAACAATAATTTTTTTAAAAAGTTCATATCATGAATTTTATCTAATTTTCAATTAAATTTTCAGCATGACTGAAACTACGTCGTAAATCTTTAAATGACAATACACATGATGTGAATTTCTTTTCACTTTACTTAACAGCGTACAACCAACTGAGTGAAAAAAAAAATGTGTTTAGACCAAGGATGACCCCGGTCTGGACAAATTTTTTCACTCAGTTGGTTTTACGCTGTTAAGCAAAGTGAAAAGAAATTCACATTCTTTGTAGGGTCATGAATTTTATGTTTATGATATTTTTCGTTTTTATATTTAATCACATTTTTTCTAATCCAAACTTATTTCCAATAATCTAAATTTAATTTAGTAATATTGGATTTGATGTTTAATTTTTTTTTTAAGTTTAGATTATGAATTTTATGTTTTAATTTCATGCTTTTACGTTTTAATTCCATTATTTGATTTCCATTCACTTATTTACGTATTATTTTCCTGTCATTCATTAAATATGGCAGTTCTTAGTAAATTATTAGCGACTGGCAATTTAGGCTCTGTTAAGACTCAGCGTAATGACCGGTACATGGTACATTATAGGGTTGGCCATGGATCCATATGTCACTACCTATTCCCTTCTCCCTCTCCACATCTTCAATTTAGCAAATGCTCTTCTCCACGTTGTTGAACTTGCCCACTCGCTGAACAGTCGCAAATTGTTCATAATGCCTCCCACATTAATTTTTGTCAAGCCTACAATGCCATTTATAGGATTAAATGTAATTCGTGTAATATGCAATATATTGATCAAACTAGTAACCATCTACATAAACGTATTAACCTTTTGAAGTGCGGTGGGAAATAATATATCACACTTAATTTTAATTCTCAAACGCCACAATGACACCGGAACTTTTGAATCAAATTTTGCTTTTATAATATACGTGAAAAAAAAAGCTTTTACTTATTTGGAAATAAATTTGTCGTTAAATCCCGGTGTGATTCAATGATTTCAACATTTTAGAAACATAAGTACTTTGCCCCTGAAAGGGTTAATGGACATCGTTCAGCCATTTGTAATTATCAAAATTTCCGCAATCCTCTTAACTGCAGTGTTGAGTATACGCACTTCAAAACACATAGCTTTAATAATATTACCATTAATATCCTCAACAAACAAAACAAATTCCATGAATGTCTTTTTTTAGAATCCACCTATATTAAACACTACAATACACTCTATCTATATGGACTCAACCAACTCCAATACAATAAACTTCACACTGTATATTCTACATTATCTAACACAATTAATTATAATCTACTCTACTCATCACTTATACAAACTACACGTACACAAAAAGGTAACTCTTCCACATTCCAAATATCATCTTCCAAATTAACTAACACTCAGATTAGAAAATCCCTACACACTTTAGAATCGTCTTATCACAGTAATTTTAGCACTATTCGTAAATTTATATTCGCAATTCCAAAATATAATCTCACTCAATTTTTTAAGGTTTTCACTTTTTATACATTCACCACCCATTTCAATAATATGTTCTTTGATCTACTCCATTTTAGGTTAAAAGTTCTGAATGTTAACATTAATTTAAAACAAAAAACTTAAATAAAAGTAATTCATACTTAATTATTACATTTACTAAACCTGTTTTTAATAAAATTAAACTTAATCACATTTTTAACAATGAACAATGTAAATTTCCACTTCATAGTATAAATATTAAAAGTACCGTTAAATATTCTATTATTTTAGGGCGTCGAATATTTAACTATAATAAATTTTCTAAAACATTCAAACATAACGACACACATACATGTAAATGCAATGAGCCCAAATTTTCAAAATATGTTAATGTCTACCATGGACACATTATTACTTGTAATTTAGACGTTGTCACAAATCCTCATTTAAGATCTGTTGTGCGTTTTGGTATTAAGTATCGCATTCCTTCACAATCATTTCCTAAGTCTATTATACAACAATTCACTTATGATTTAGATTCCTTTATTTACAAAATTGCTATCAACCAATATAAACCCATTGAATTATTTGTAGAATGGAAACATAATGTAATTTTTCTTTTACAACAATATTTACAGAAATCACATATTGATAAAATTCATTCCTGTTTCTTTATCCACCCTTAAGCCGCACATTCGTGAACTACATAACAATTTCATCATCACCTATGTTTAAATGGCTGCAAATAACTATGCCATCATCTGTAAACACTACCACCACCTTCTTACAACTGCAATTTCTTCCAATAATATTTTCACACTTCATCATGTTCCATTAGAAGAAAACAATAGATATATCTTAAGTTATCATAAGTTATTAGACTTAAAAAGTAAAAACTTCATTTATCCCTATATTGTTATGATTCCTAAGTTTCACAAAAATCCCTTAAAATTCCGCACTGTTACTGTAGGATGTAATACTTATAACACATGCGCTAACTCACTTTTCTTAAATTTTCTCACACAAATCTACGATTTAACTATCAAGAAAGATAACACTCATTATATAAAAAAAACAGTTATGTGCCAGTTAATAAAATCAAGGCACTTACCAACGTCAACAGTTTTATCACATATGATTTCAAGAACCTTTTCAACAATATTCTTTGGGCAGATTTACACTCTACTATTAATTCTCTTTTTATAGAATATTTCTCATCATTACAATTACCTGACAACGTCGATATTGACTACTTCAAAGCTTTAACTAATTTTTTTTACATTTTTATAACTATATCTTCCAAAATAATGCTATTTTTATTCAGACACAAGGGATTAAATAAGGCTCTGCTAGTTACAGTATGCTTTCAGATTTATATCTATATTTATATGAAAGAAAGTATATTAACAATAATATTTTGCTCTATAGATATATAGATGACATCATAATTATGTAATATCGATGACATATAATGCAATTTCTTTTAAAATTCTATCTCTATTTACTGATTTTTTATAGTTTAAAAAATAATTTTCAAGATTTTTAATCTATCTCTATCCCGTGCACCCCGATTACGAAAGATTATCCCGTTTGCGCTTAAAATAATACAAATAGTTCAGAATTTAGTTCCGGCTAATATTCCATAACGAAATTAAAACTTCATCAATCAATAAATAAATAAAATAAAATAAACAAAACACAAATTTAACCAATATGCAATCTATCTACGCACTTAAAAAATGAAGTAGTCAGAATAAAAAAGGCTGCTGTAAATATTTAAATCTTAGACGATTTCTTCGACTATTCATCCTTGGCATACGGCTAATACGAAAGTATCGCTTTAAATAAACTTCACAACTTTAATTTGAACACATCATTGATATTTTTCACATAAATATGCTTTTTGGTTTTGTTAGTGGCGTAAACTAAAACTAAGCGGTTGTGCAAAACCCAAAACATTCTTCTGTTTTCAAAATTCCACATCGCCACAAAGTTATCACATCACCAATATAAAATCAACATTTTTCGTCATTCTGTTGTACGTCAACTGCTTGTGAATCGCAGAGTTACCTGGATGCAAAGCACCCTTCGCTGCATGAGAAGTTGATGTACAACACAACTATGAGAAATCAAGAAAGTCTCTATCACAGCGCCCCCTTCCGGCGGAATAGTCCCAAATTCAATTGGGACCTGTTGGCCATAGCCAAAAAGCTATAAATGAAATTTGGTTCAATTCTACGCATATCTTCATACACTTTTCTATGATACAATAAGGAAGGACAACACGGACGGCTAGAAATTTTGTAAAAACATGTTTTTCGGGATCGCTGACCCCTGAAACATGTAAATCCGTCGAAAACCGGAAGTCGAAAATACTTTCTTCTATCTATAATCGAAGAAATAGTAATGAAATTTTTTTCGACTTCCGGTTTTCGACGGATTTACATGTTTTAGGGGTCAGCGATCCCGAAAAACATGTTTTTACAAAATTTCTATCCGTCCGTGTTGTCCGTCCTCATTGTATATGAACTCTATTTGTATATGAACTCTAAAAATTCTATTAGTGAAATGTAAAAACCTTTCAGAGTTTTCATTTTAAAATGGTCGCCTATGTTCTGTACACTGGGCACTATGTTGGATCGAGGCCTCCGAGATGGCGCTGTGTGCGCTTTTTAATTGTAAAAAGAGCACACTGCGCCATCTAGGAGGCTCCGCTTTTAAATCACACCTCAGAAATTTTACTGAGGATTCCAATAAACCATGGAAATTTATCTGTGGATTTAAATGTGCCGCGAAAGTTTAACTATGGATTGAAGTGTACCATAAGAGAAATAAAAAGGAGAGTATTATTAAAATGACATACCATAATAATGTAACTTTTCCCTTTAACAGTAGGCGAAATTACCTAGTTTCTTTCTAGATATTTCGGAGAATACTAATATGACATAACATCATTATGTAACTTTACGCTTTAATAGTAGAGAAAATTACATAGTTTAATGACCCATTGCTTCGGCGCGATGAAAGTCATTTTATGTCGTAATGGGTATGGGTTTTGGGTTATTCATCTTTGCAGAATTGCAATATTACTCGAATATTTAAGAACATAATTCGATTTGTTTTTGCAATTATATGTTAATTCTTTCATTTTCTGTTCAAAAAATAAAAGATTATTTTTTGCAATCTTATTTTTTCTCCCAGAAATTTCCAGCATTGAAATTAAAGACACAAATGGAAGACAGTGTTACGAAACAAAAATTAGATTTCGAAAAAATGAAAATGAAACCATTGGTTGCATTTTTTTATATTTATTTATTTTCTTCTTAGTAGAAAGTGCATAAAATGGTAATAGGTGGCACTAAACCCTCAGAAAGATTGATATTTAACTACTAAACATTATTTATATTATTAAATATGGAAATATTAAATATAAACAAGTGTGTAAGTGTGATCGATGATCGCACAAAGGATTTCGTTTAATATTCCTTTCAAAACACTTTATCCTTTCTTTAATAACTACAAAAAATTTCATTTTCCAAAAAAAAAAAAGGTCAATTTTTTTATAAAGTAAAAATTTACCGGTCTATTATCGATAATCTGAACCGGTCCGATAGCATGCTCTGTCATAATAATGTCTGTCATGTAGACTAAATGCGATATTTAAAAAAAAAATCAATCTCAAAATTAAACATGTTGTATAGAGACCTTCAAAATGTTGAAATATGCCAATATTTCCATAATCGGGTTTTTATCATGATTTAATACGTTCTTCAAACTCATATGACGTTATAATCCCTTGCTGACTCATATCTACTTGCTTTCTCTATTACTCATATTGATACTCTCTTTGTATTATTCTCAAACATTTGAAAAAATCCGTTAAACTTACACTATGACGTCAGATTAATTTTCTTTTAAATTCTCTAATGACATCATATTAATCTAATTTTTGTTCTTACACATACTCATACTCCTCGTATTATTGAGAAATGTTTGAAATTTCTCGTTTTATTACCAATATTATGTCATATTAAGAATTTTTCAATTGGTGAAACTTTTTATTTCATTTTCATTTTTCACGTGGAAATCTTTCATTAGAAAATTAATTATTGTAGAAAGGATTTTAATTGTTGGCAACTGCTATAACGAAAAATGTTTAAATTTAATAGGAAAAGGCTGTTAGATTTTTGGATTTTTATCTCTCTATATTAAAATAATACGATTTTTTTAAATTTCATAATTTTCAGCTTCATAGTAGGTACAGATGTAAGTACACACAATTTCAACCCTGTAAGTTATATAGTTTCTGAGAACCGGCTCTGTGACGGACAGACAACGTAGCGTGACGAATAAGGCTTCGTGAGATGAACGAAACCCTACAAAACAATGTCTTATATTTAAGACAAATTAGAACCTCAGTATTTTAACTTTACTGTATGCTAGAATACATCATAACATCTTCATCTACAATATATATATATATATATATATATATATATATAGTAATACAAATTCATATTTTATTCCGACCGGTTATTACTCAGGTCCAACTGAACGGATTTTGATAGAACTTTGATTTTTTGTAAGGTATATTGGATTTAGGGGGGGGGGGGGACAGTTAGTAACACACTATTCTACGCTGCTTAGTTATAAAGCATGGGTTTATTTGGGAAAGTTCTATAATTATGTGAAACCAATTATGAAAGAATACCTTTTTTATTAGGTTCTACTGAACGGGTTTTGATAGGAGTTGCGCTGTTAGCTAGATACTTTTTCAGGGATGGTTTTAGTAGATAAAATACCATTCTACGCTGCTTAGTTATAGAGCTATGAGGGAAAGTTATTTAATGCGATGAACATTATTATGAAACATATATCTACTATATATGTAGTAAAATACATGTATTTAATTCCGGCTGTTTATAACTCAGGTACTACTGGATGGATTTTGATGAGGCTAACATTACGAGGGCCAGTACTTAAGTTTTTAGAATCTGACAACGAAAAAACAGCTGCTTTCAGAGCAGACGATTTTTATCAAAATTCGAACAGTTACGTGACTGTCTGCATTTACAGAACACAAAAAGCTGTGAAATTCTATTTACTGATATTTTTCGAAAATCAGAAGTACTAAATAATTATGAAATTATGTCGAAGAGACTTCAGAGCCATGATTTTTTATGACTTTCGACAAGGTTTGACACAGAAACAGTGTAGCGATAGAATGAAATCGATGTTTGGTAACGAAGCACCATCTAAGAAGGCAGCGATTTACAACTGGTTTAAAGAATTCTCCCGCGGCTGTAAGAATGTCAGTGACGATGTTCCGTAGCGTCAACCAAGAAGTGTTGTGACTCCCGAATTCATTGATGCTGTGAGAAAGCTAATTGCTTCTGATCGTCATATGACATAAGATAAAATAGAAGCATCTTAGAACATTTGTACCCGTGTGCATTCAATTTTACATGATCATTCAAATGTGAAAAAGATGTGTTTCAGATTGATCCCCCCAAATTTAACCCAAGCTTAAAAGGACACTTGTGTGAAATGGTGCCAGGAAAATTTAAAAACATTCAACTCCGGTGCCTCAAAACATGTGTAAGACATTGTAACGTATGACTAAACCTGGATTTATTCCTATGAACCCAAAACAAAACAACAATCGACTATTTGGGTGTTTCCAGATGACCCTAAACCGACAAAAGTTGTTCGTGCAAAGAGTGATTGAAGCTTACAAATGCCATATTTCTACTCTGCCACTTTCAGAGTGGCATAAATGTTTTGATGATTGGTTTATTCGAATGCAAAAATGTATCGATGTTGCAGGAGAGTATTTTGAGAACCAATAAAACATATATTCTTTGTAAGAAATTATTTCTTGTATTACTTCTGAAAACTAAAGTACTACCCCTCGTAATTATTATAGATAGATACCTTCAGAAATTAAATTGTGATAAATTTCTTACTAACATATTTATAAAAATGTTTTTATCACTCATCATCACCTAGTACGGGGATGGTGAACCTGTGGCACGCGTACCGAAAGTGACAATTTTTCTGACACATGAAACATTTAAATTTGATAATCATTATATAGATAAAATTCCTTTTCCTTTTGTTATTAAAACTTAAATTTTGTTTATTTTATGCTTTTTTTTTTTTTTTTTTTTGCATAAAATAACACATTACAAAATTTTCTTTTCTAAGATGCTATGCATTGATATAGAACTATTACTTTTGCCTTTCTTTAAGAATTAAAAACTTAATTTCCTCAAATTAGTCACAAAGACAGTCACTGCAATAAAATGACAAGTTTACCCAATTTTACTATGTGTATATTACTATAAAAAAAGAACTAAATATAAAACAGTCCTCATTGAATTTAGAACTGCAAGACTCTCATTACTAAATAATTAATACAGTGGGTTATCGGTAACGAACTGTTCGGTTTACGAACAGATCGGTGATCGGTTAACGAACACTTCCGCGGGTGATTTTTATGTCCGGATAACGAACTCCTCACAAAAAAAAGCCAAGAAATAGCAATGCTGTGATTCAGATTCGCAGAGCTGTATTTAATTGAATCTATTATCGATTTAGACAACATTTTAACAGTTGTATACTTATGGCTTAATTAATTCATGGACTACCAAGGGTTCGATCCCTTGATTTTAGGGTCACCAAATTAGAATGAACAGATTTTTAAAAAATGTTTTTATATTTTGTATTCCTTTTTAAAGAAATATTTTTAACTGGAAATTAATTATTTTAATTAAAATTTAGATCCTAAATTATTAACAATCTAGGCTCCACTTGAGCTTTATGGGGCCCTGCATACTGTCAGAAATGCATACTCAAATATCATGAAATTTTCTTCGTTTTTGATGAAACCGTTTCCTGGAAAATGCTCCTAGCGAATATTTAGTCAAATTGAGAAAATTAATTTCTTCACTTTTTGAGGATGCAAATTGCTTGTTCGAAAGTGTAAAAAAAAGGCCGGTGGTGCCATCTATTGACAGTTTTAGAAGCATCTGTACTTGACAGGAAAAAAAATTACAGCGCTTTTCTCAAGTCTTCAAGGGGATTCGAACGCGCCACCTTGGGTGTGGGAGGCCAATGCGTTACCTACCTTGCCAACAGGACCTTGCGTAAATATGATTTTAAATGTATCTACGGGGTGTTGCTATGTGTTTATATATTTAGAAGGTAGATTGTATTTTTATCGGTGCTGTTATAATTTCTGCATGTTTCAATTAATAAGGATGGTTTTTCTATGGTTAATAAATAATTAGAATATGGCTCGATTAATATAATTTATTAGAGAAATTTCCTTTGTTCAATGAATGATTATAATATGGTCTAGTTAATTTGTTGGTCAGAAATAATAAATTTTGAAGTGCATATTGGAGGAGAGTTTATCAATTTTAGATGATAAAAGATTTTAACACGTTACTGTTTATAGAGGGGAAAGGGATCAGTTATGCATATTTTAAATTTGATTGTTATATGAATATATTTTTAAATAAAAAAAAAAGCTCCTGAAAATTTTATTTTTATTTTTATTTTATTTTTATTTATTTATTTATTTATTTATTTTTGAACGATTTTCTAACAACAAAAATAATAATAAACATTCCTGAAAATTTTAGCAGCTAAAAAAATTAAGTAATGTAGAAACAATAACTGCATACATTCAGTATTAACTGAAAGCGCTTTTCTAAAAATAAATTGTGACAGGAATATTATAAACGTATATCTGCTTACTAAAATCGCGGGATTTGAGGAGATACAGCGAGTCCTTGTGTAAACAGCTTAAAATGCCTTTCTTTAATATGCATTGAGTCTGGCCGTGAATGGGGAAACTTCCTCAAATGTTTAAGAGTTTCCATTTCATTAAAAATCGAAATTGAGACGAAATGATTGTCAAAAATGATGAAATATAGCTCAAGAATTGCTGAATCGTCAAAACTGAGAATTTTATTTTTGACAGTGAGGAAATAGTTTCGTCAGATATTTGAGGTTTCGCGTTTCGTTAAAAACCTCGTGACTTTGTGCGAAATGATTGTCAAAAATAACGAAATAAAACTCGAGGATTGCCGAATAGTCAAAATTGAGTGTTTTATTTCTGAGAGTACAGTAAACACGATCTTTTAGAGAACTAATTGAGTTTTTGATAGGTCAAAGTGATAAATTGATATGATTTAATGTTGTAGTCAATGAATGCGATCCTAAAAGTTTTTACAAAGGGCATGTTATTTATTTATTTTTTAAGTATGACACAACACGGACAAAGCTTTCAAAATACGATCTGTTCATATTAAATATGGAAAAATTTAGGGAGAATTTATATTAATTTTTATATACTATTTGGCTTTTAAGAACGGATTAATCGAATTCCCATACAAATCTATACTAAATCTATGATCGGTTAATGAACAATTCGGTTAGCGAACATTGTTTTGGAACGGATTAAGTTCGTTAACCGATCACCCACTGTACCTGGCGACCCGTGTCCTTGGAAAGGGGGATCCTGGCAGTTGAGGGAAACCAACACACTGCTTTGGCCTCTGTTTCAGGTAGACGGGAGGTGCATATTGGTCCCGTATGCATCAATCGGCTGATCAGCTGACTTGTCACTGGCTGGGGATCAAGTGAGCGGGCACATACTAGTCATTTCGTTAAAGGTGGAAACTGAAATAGGTGTGTCTTGTGAACGTATAGGCCCTGGTTAGCATTGGTGCACGAATGTGCATCCCCTTGTTGGGCTCGGTAGTGGGTGGTGCGGCCGGGGGTCTGAATTTTTTTCTCTCTCTAATATGGATGGCAATACTTCAAATACTTCTATTTCTCTCCCATGTGGAGAGCAACAAACTGTGCATAATGTTTCATTCACACGTTTTTTTGTAGTTCATCGCACTGATAGTCTCTCAAATACTTCTTTTAAGAGAACTTCTCCATTTCTTATTGCAAAAACATTTCAGTCAATTTTTGGAGATGGTCATTCACTTTAAAAAATGCAGTCTGGGGATTTGCTGGTGCAGGTTTCTTCAGCGAGTCACTCAGAATTTCTCTCAAATTGCAAAGAAATAGGTTCTTTTTCTGTTTCTTTTCAGGCCCATCAAACTCTCAACTCAAGCCGTGGTGTAATATCAGAACCAGATCTTTTACTCTCTACAAAAGACGAACTCTTGCATAATTTAAAAGATCAAAATGTTATAGACGTACGCCGTATCACTTTTCGTCGGAATGAGCAAGTATTTCCTACCAAGCACATTATTCTGACATTCAAAAGCCCTACTCTACCAATTAGAATTAAAGCTGCATACCTGAGTTGCCCCGTCCGGCCATATATTCCTAACCCTCTCCGTTGTTTTAAGTGCCAGCGTTATGGCCACAGTAAAACTACCTGTCGTGGATCTGTTACATGTGCAAGATGTTCAGAAGCCGGTCATGAGAGTAACTCATGTGAAAAATCTGAACGCTGTATAAACTGCAAGGGTGACCATGCAGCATATTCTCGCTCTTGTCCAAACTGGATACGTGAAAAAGAAATTCTTACCATCAAAATCACTCATAAACTTTCTTATCCTGAAGCTCGAAAACTGGTTGAATCTAGAACACCATCTGTAGGAGTCTCTTATTCTAGTTTACTCAAGCAACAAATAAAATCCTTAAGACATATAAGCACTCAAACTGAATTCTCTTTACCACCAAATGATTCATCTGTTACACTAACCAGCACTATGAAGAAAAAAACCCGTTGTATTGGTGCTTCTGCTAGAATAAGACCTATGCCTGCACTAAAACTTTTGCCACCATCATCCGAACCTGTAAAAATAGAATATTATAATAGTCAATCTAACCAGTTCATTAAAGATGATACAGGTCAAACCTCTGTTTCATCTGCAAACAATTTGAAAAAACATATTTCCACTACACAGAAAGCAAAACTCAAATCATGTGCACAGAGAGAGAAAACCTCAACCCAAGCCTCTTCACAGTGGAAAACTGTGAAGGGCAAAAACAAAAAGAAATTTTGTCTGGATACACCGCTTCCTACTACAAAGGATTCCAAACAGCTGCTGCACTATGCAGAGGAAAATATGGAATCTAAGTCTTATAGTTCTGACACAAATGATGAAGATGAAAATACTGTTTTTGAGGTATTTGAACCTACATGATTTTAAATAGATTTCTGCTCGAAACTTTGACCAGTTTACCAACTGTTACTTTAAAGATTTTCTACTTTAATTGTGAAAACTTATATTTATATCTTTTAGACATTTTGTTGTATTTTCATTGAATGATTTTAATTATACATTTGTCATCATATCACTCTTTTCATTTAAATGTGTTACTTTCATTTATTTTGTTTTTATGATAAAGTTTAATTCATTTTTAAATTTTAATTTGGCCTTTTTATTCTAATCTTTTTTTTCACGCTATTTGTTTTATACAATGTATGACTATATCTAGATGGGTAACCCCATCCAGATAATTCTCTCATTAAGCTTTGTTTCTTTTTTAGTTTTTATATTTCAATTTGACGTACATAATTTAATTTTTTTTGGCGCAGCATGTCCATAAAGGGACTTTGTGCCATAAAACCCCAATCAACCAACCAACCAACCAACCACTGTACATGTTTTGTGCAACTTTGATTATTATAAATGAGATGTTGGATTAATGATAAGTTAGAAGTTCCTAAAATGAAAATTCGTTGATTCTTTTGCAATACATTCGTAGGTTCTTTTCCTAATACAGTACGTGTCACTATAAAAGAATGACATTAAATAAAAAATAAAAATAAAAATAAAATCATGTAATTAACAACTAATTCAAATACACCGTAAAAATCACATTTTTATTTTTGTTCTTAATTATCTAATGCATTAAATCGGCTGATTCTATTAATTAATGTTTCATCTAAGCATCATATAGCGCAATGTAAATGTTTGGCCCGTAACAATATTGATAGATATAGTTTGTGAATTTTTGGCACGTATGCGTAAACATGTCGCCATCTCTGACCTGATAATATGCTTATGAATTTTTTTTTCTCTGATTCTTATTCAGGATGAAGCTTCATGTGTCACTATATAAAACTATATCTACATCTAACTTTTCAAACACAGTTTAAACTCACGTCCCATGAACGGATTTTGCTCACATCTTTAGAATAAGCTTCTGTCATGGTCCATTTTACGTTTCATAAAAGATTTCACGTGATACGATTTTTATGTTTGTAGCGCCATTGGTGGAAAATGACTATAGAATATAAACTCAATTTCCACGGACGAATTTTGCTCTAATATTCAAATTAAACTTCTGTCCGGGTTAATTTTAAGAATTGATTAAAAAAAAATAACTGAATACAATTTTTTTTATGCTAGTACCGCCGCTGGTGCGAAATTGCATAACTACGCAATTTAAACTCACATCCCACGATTGAATTTCGCCTACCTTTTTCAGAATAAGTTTCCGTCATAGGAAAATTTATGTTTTGAGAAAAATTTAGACGGGATACGGTTTTTTTTTACGCTGGTAGTGCTGCTGGTGATAAATTACATAAATAAAGTTTTAAAATGTTTTTTTTCTACCACACCCCAAGTTAAAAGTAGAAAGAAAAGATTCATCTCAACTTTTTTTTTTAACGCCGATAATGGCCCCACCCCCAGGAAGAAATGGAGTAACTAAATTTAAGCAAAATTAATATATGTCCTTTGTCTTACTGTATGACAGGCATTTCCAAGTGAAAAACTGGTAGGACAAATTCAACACAACTTTTATTTATGTTATTGTATTATATGTTATTATATATTATCAACTATTATTCTCTACATAGGAAGTAGGGCAATTTAATGTGTTAAAACAAATTGTGTGTGCGTGCGTGTTTTCCATTGGATGATTCGATTTCGAATCAAAAATATTTCAACAGAACAACAGTTTGCCTTGCCTTAACACTGTTCTATTACAAGTTAATTTTAGCAAATGAAGGTTTATTTACTTGTATGATGTTAACATAGAAATTTTAATCTAGATCTAGCATGTTTTTTTATGAGAAACTTATAGCATTGCAATATATCTTTAGAAGGCTGAAGCAAATTTGTCTTTCTTTCATACTTTGTAAAATTTTCTTTCACTGTATTTTTTTTTTCTAAAATCAATTTTGTTTTTCATAATATGAAAAAAGTTGTATCTTTATCTAACGATTTAAAGTGTCTAAAACTAGTATATATAAATATATATATATATATATATATATATATATATATATATATATATGGCGTTTTGACTAAGATGAGACACCACAAGATGCAATACTCCACGAGAAAATGGTAGTTGGTTAAATATATACAAAGTTGCAGTCGACATCAACAATCACGGCGAAGAGGTGAGGCAATGAAAAGAGTCCACAAGAGTTTCTTCCATAAAAACCAGCCAATTTCCAGACAAAGCTTTTATTTAGAATAAGAGCGATGCCGTAACAATTCCCACAGGTAGAAACTTGTCGCCCTCAGGCTCCACGATGGATCACTACATTGTTTTAAAGATGTTAAAGAACAGTGTGAAAATTCTACGAGACGACAACACCAGATACATATTTGTTTATACTTCCAAACACGTCAAAAATCCTCCCCTCCGAAGGATGCCAGCGAGTTTTGTTCACTCAGCGTAGACACACAGAAAAACTACGTCACGTGCGCACAAACCAATGAGTGAGAGGCGACCTCCAGCCCAGCGAATGAGGCGAGAGGGAGAAGCTAAAACACGAAAGAGTTCGTCCCCTGGCCGCGCATCAGTTTTGAAGTGAAAAAACCCCAGCGCGCGAAAATCAGAGCATGGAATAATAATAATAAAAATAAAATGGCTTTTTAAAAAACATTCGAAATAAGAAATCGTCTCGGAATTTTATAGATTGGGGATCTGATAAAAGCTACGAATGAACTTAAAATTTTAGATTAAGATTTGGAATAAGATAATTATTAATATACGGATATTTACTTTTAAAAGGACATTAAATAGGAATAAATATTATTAAGAATTAAGGAAATACTGACTATGTCAGAAGTTAGATTAATTTAAAGGACTAATGCGAAATAAATTTTTTATGTAACATATATATATATATATATATACTGTATAATTTTATATAATTTATATATATATATATATATATATATATATATAATTTACTCTAGATTGGGGAAATTTCTGTATTTTTGAGGAAAATGTGCGAATCAAGGCGGAAATTTTCACGTTTTAAACAAAAAAATTCTCAAATCTTTTATTTTATTTTATTTTATTTTATTTTGCCAAAATCAATAACGCTCGAGATGAAAAAACGAAATTACTTTTAGAAGAATTCATTAATTAATTTTTCTCAATTTCACAGTGAGATGTAGGCAAAGAAATTTTGCTTAAAAAGCTGAAAATTCATCTCGACTCTACATTGTTTTAATATCTTCAAATTTGAGTTTTCAAAAATAATAAATGAAAGGCCAACTTGAAAATTTATTTTGTTTCAATCTGTAAAGAAAATAAGATTGTAGTTCTCGATGAGAATGACGTCCAAATAATTAATTAGCGAAATGGGAAATCTTCTTAAAAGTCGCGGCAAACTTGACAGCGGAAAGTATACATCCAAACATCATGGAAAGAACATCTTATTAAAAATGCCCGTGCACATAAAATAGCGACATTGCCCGAAACTTGAAACCAATTGGTGGAAGACCAGAAATCACGAACATAGCCTCGTAAATAACAGTTCTGTAACCAAGAATAATTCTTTGTGGGGAAACTCCTTTGAATTTTCTTAAGCAGCTTAACATTGATATGCTTTTCGAATGAATTTCTCCCGAAGTTTTGAAGTTTAAGTAATGACAAGAACAATACCTTGCTTGAAAATTAAATTTAGAACATCTCCGTTTTAATTCCATAAGTATTTTTAGAATTTTTAATATATTTTTAGGGAAATTTAAATTTAAATTTATTTATTTTATGTTAATAAACATGTGTTTTCTTTTTTTAAAGTTCATATTTAATACGAAATATTAAAATTATTAATATTAATGAAGTTATTAAACATAAAAAATAATATGTGTGAGTGCATACCGGGTTCAATAGAGTTATTAGTTTTCGTCATCTACGATGCCTACGCTATTGAAACCGCAATATGCAAGGCAGAAAAGTATTCCTGATTCAACACCAAACCTTATTGAGGATATTTAAACAGAAAATTTTGTTAGTCAAATGATTATTTGTTCGATCAACAATGTTTGGACAAAGTGGTGTTGGTCAAAGGAAAATGCGTTTGCTTCAAAAAAAACTTCTGCTTAAATACGGTCCAATAGGCATTTTGTCCCTTTAGCTACGCTCTTTTCTGGGTATACACTATCGTCTTTAGTGAATTTAGCACGATGATGATAGCTAATTATGGTTTTGAAATGGGTATGCATTCGTAACATTACTTCCACTGTTTAAAACCCTGTTATATTTATAATTGTAATATGCAGCCTTGGTTTATTTTTTTTTATAATAGCTACAGCATATAAAACAAGTGGGTAAGTGTGATCGGAGATCGCTCAAAGGGTTTCGTTTGATATTCCTTTCAAAACACTTTATCCTTTCTTTAATAAATCCAAATAAATTTCATTTAGCAACAAAAAAAAGTCATGTTTTTTATAAAGTAAAAATTTACAGATCTTATTTGTTTTTTCGAATATCTAAACCAGCCCGAATATCTAAACCGCTGTTATATTCTGTCATAATAATATCTATCATGTGGACTAAATGCGATATTTAAAAAAAATTGATTTCAAAATTAAACATGTTGTACACCTTCTAAATGTTAAAATATGCGAATATTTCCATAATCGGGTTTTTATCATGATTCAATACCTTTCCTCAAACTCATATATTTACTATTCTCTATTACTGATATTGATACTCGCTTTGTATTATTCTGAAACATTTGAAAAATCCGTTAAACTTCCAATATGACGTCAGATTTTCTTTTTAATTCTCTAATGACGCGATATTAATCTGCTTTGTGTACATACACATACTCATACTCCTTATATTATTGAGAAATCTTTCCGTTTCATTACCATTATGACGTCAATCAATTTTATTTCATATTAATCTTTTTTTCAATGGGCTTTATTGGGAATCTGGGTTCGAGATTGTAAGAAATCACGTGTTGGTGGTATTTTACCATCGGAATTTCCAATTGAAAGTATGCATGCGATAACATAGACAAACAAATATAAACACAGCAGGGAGGTCACATGATGGTGGTTTATGACGTCACACCAATAAAGCCCATTGATGAAACTTTTTATTTCATTTTCACTTTTCACGTGAAAATCGTCTGATAGAAAATTAATTATTATAGAAAGAATTTCATCGTGGATTTTTAATTTTTGGCATCCTCTATAACGAAAAATGTTTAAATTTAATAGGAAAAGGCTGTTAGAATTTTGGTTTTTTATCTCTATTTATTAAAATAATACGATTTTTTCAAATTTTAGTATTTTGAACTCTTTATAGCTAGTATTCAGAAATATACACGAAGTTTCAACTCTGTAAGTTATATAGTTTTCGAGAATGGCTCTGTGACGGACAGACAACGCAGCGGGAGTAATAGGGTTTCGTGAGATGAACGAAACCCTAAAAACAGTTATTATGCAAAATGTATCATAATAAATTCCTAATTTCACGTGACACAAACGTCTCTCAATAACTCAAACATAACCGTTATAAAATTTCTAAAAATGACACATTAAATGTTCAAAATTGTTATTACCGGATTCAATTCTGCCGATAATTTTTCTTGACATCTAATAACCCATTTTATTACTTATAAATAGAATAAATATGGATATATTTTTTTTAAATATAAGTGCACAATGGAAAATATTCAGCAAAAAGTTAATTCAATAAACGATAGTTAAAAGGAGAAGAAAAACAGAACGTTTTATAAAAATGACTTGCAGTGGATACTTTTTAAAAAGAACAAAGTTTCCAATGACATGACGTATAAACTAATTATTCCGCAGATATGTAAATGCATTACTTTTTACAACGTAAGTATTTTTTATATAATTGGATAAAGTAAACAAATTTCACTGCGCCCGTCGAAAATTGTATTTGTTATATCAGATCAATTAGGCCTAAAAAAGAAGATTAAAATTAAGGAATAAGAAAAAGAAAATTCTTAAGTTTAAGCATATTTTTATCGGTTTAAATATTCTCTTTTATGAAATGTACCGCTGAGCACCAAGAATGGATATTTTTTTATTTCGCTTTTTATTAATAAACTAGTGCCTTAAAATTTAATACATTCGATAGTTTGTATGGAAGAGAAAAATCATAATGAATTTTCAATGGCAAATTTCGTTAATCATTTAATAAATTAGCAAAAGCCCGCCCCTTAAATCGTTTTCCATAGATTAAAGAATGTGACTTTTTTCAAAACGCTTTCCAACATAGTAAAATATTTAGGTCTTCGGTTCCTGTGTCTGTATGCATGTAAGTCTGTATGTACAGTACATCAAAAAATACGAGCTGTGATTATAATTTCGATCTCTTGGTACTTCTGTACACTGTAAAAAATGACCAATGTTTCTTATTTTATGAAAATATACAATAACCACGAACGAAAATATAATATAACCTTCTGAGTTATCCGAAATTCCGAATAGCGTGATCCATTGTCATTTGAATCCCCAGAAAACAATACATTTCCAAAATTTAAAGAATTATTTATAAAAACAAAGTATTTTTCGCTGCCCGTATTTTTCAGAAACGTTTCCAAAGGGTTTTTATAGTGTATTAATTAGTGTCTGGAATACCTGTTTTTCGAATGTCATCAGTTCTCAAGTAAACGTTTTCAGCCGCATAAGTTAATTTATACATGAAAGAGTAAAGAAATAATCTTAATTTTAATGTTATTGTTAACGCTGTTAATTTTGCATGTTTGTCTGTTAAACATATTTTTTGAGCGTGAAAATGTTTATTCGAGAAATTGATAGCATTCGGAAAACAGGTATTTCCAGGCTGAGGACACTAATTAATACACTATAAAAACCCTTCGGAAACGTTTCTGAAAAATACGGGCAAAGAAAAATACTTCGTTTTTATAAATAATTCTTTAAATTTTGGAAATGTATTGTTTTCCGGGGATTCAAAAGACAATGGATCACGCTATTCGGAATTTCGGATAACTCAGAAGGTTATATTATATTTTCGTTCGTGGTTATAGTATATTTTCATAAAATAAGAAACATTGGTCATTTTTTACAGTGTATGTAAGATTTCTGCACACCATTCGTGGGAACAACAATTTACAGGATGTAATTTCTTCTAATTATTCTTTTAAATTTTTGTTTATAGTTTATTCATGCGAAGCGCTCATACATGCGTTATTGGAATCACGACATTAACTAATTATATATTTTTTTTTATATTCCAGTACAGCAAAGTTGTTGCATCCTCTGTTGTTATTATTTTTTTATTGCTTTCATGGGAACAAAACACACACACATGCGTTATAGTGATCGCGTCATTTTCGAATTTCAAGGTTTTTTTTAATTATTATTTATTCCTTTATAGCGAGGTAAATTATTAACTAATACTTGTGTTGTTTTCATGAGCGCGAAACGCTCTTATATTCGTTATGTGTTCACGGAATACCAAATTTCGTATTTTTAAACTTTCTAGGAAAGAGGGGAGCAACTATAAAGTCGACAATAATTTCTCCCAGAAGCGTAGAACGGAAATCCCACGAGCAGATCTTCTATGTAATCATAACTGCACTTCTTATTAATCCACGAAAAAAATTTAAAGTACCGTTTTAATGTGTATAAAGTGCTTTATAACTATTTGTGGCCTATTTTTTAAAAAAAAGAGCTCATATATATATTAAAATTGAACCTAACTGATAAAAATACAATAGCAAAATTATAACTGAATTGCATATTTAAATACTGCATATCAAAGAACATATAGTAATATGGGTTTGAAGCAAATATGATTGATAGGTCAGTGAAGAATGAACGAATCAATATTAAAGATAAACTTTCGTTATTTAGATGTAACAATGAATTATGTATTTCCCATATTATTTGGACAATGAATTATGTATTTCCCTACTATTTGTTTCATTTTATTTAATACTTTGTAAATTTCCAATCCTAATGCCCATAGATATTTTGTATATATATATATATATATATATATATATATATATATATATATATATATATATATATATATACAGGGTCATTCATAATTCCCTCCGGGGTTTCGAAACGTTATAGTAAAAAAACGAAGACGAATATGAAAAAAAGAAACATATGAAATTATTCCGAAACTATTCAAGTTTTACTTACATACATTACAGGTGTTCTATGTGTGAACCCTTGGTCACACGGCATACATCCATGCGATAGTCCAGTTCCTGCCATACTCCGTTTCTTTAAATTTCCGGTACCACACATGAATTGTTTTGTCAGTTGGTCCCTGTTTTCGATATTTATTACGAAAGGCCCGTTGAACTGACACCACTGATTCAGATTTAAAGAAACGGAGTATGGCAGGAACTGGACTGTCGCATGGATGTATGCCGTGTGACCAAGGGTTCACACATAGAACACCTGTAATGTATGTAAGTAAAACTTGAATAGTTTCGGAATAATTTCATATGTTTCTTTTTTTCATATTCGTCTTCGTTTTTTTACTATAACGTTTCGAAACCCCGGAGGGAATTATGAATGTCCCTGTATATATATATATGTATGTTAATTCAGTAAATTTAAGGGGACATACTTAAAATTAAAATTGAAAATCTCTTTTCTCTTATGTTTCATGCGCGGTAAATGTAGTAAATAAATGAAATATGTTCATAGATTTCATGATGAGTATTGTTATTATCCTTAAAAAATTATTTTTACACGATTATTTTAACACCTTTAGTCTCACTATCACCCAACCTTCAAAATATGCATCTCGAGGGTGACACAACCCCCAAATAAATTTTAATTCATATTTCACATTTTCCTGTTTTGTGTTTTCCATGATAGAGCAATACTTATATTTGGAATAAATTCGATTTAAACAAATAAAATAAAATAAAGCAATATAAGGGTCCGTATTGAGATTTTCAAAGTTCGTATAAATATAAATATGTATATGTCATTTCAAGAAAATCTAACTATAATTGCATAGTAGAAAATCATAAACAAAAAACTTTGGTGCAAATCACTTTACTCGGCGACTTTTAAAATTGGAGTCATGGCTACTGTACGTGTATGTTCGCACTCTAACTTTCGTAAATACGCTTGTATTTCTGTATGCTCTGCAAATCTTATACAATGTGCATAGAAAAGTTCCTTGATCTCGAAGCAACTTTGGAATAAGGAAACTACAGCTATTCAAATGCGATAACATCGTAATGAAGTGATTACAGTCGACCAAATACAACCAATACAAGCGCCTTCTAGCGGCGAAATTTCGTAGTGATGGATACTATCTCGAAAACTATGAAAGTTTGCGAAAAATAGTCAAATACAAAAATGTAGAGTATGCTCGATTTAGTATGTAATGATGTTTTACACGTAGAAATACTTTTCTGAAGCACTGGAATGTTTCCGATATCCAATCACTAATCGCGTACAGAAGTGTGACATTATAAGGTAGATGATCATTTACTTTTAAAAAATGACACATACCATAAGCAAAGTAGAATTTATTTTAATAAGGAAATTAAGTTAAGCTCGTCCATTATGTCGACCATCAGCAGCAATGCGACTGGACGTGTATCACCGCCTATGATAGACACATTGAGCATCGTTATGATTTTCTAGTTAAAAAAATTTGACATGCTTGCATGTGTTTTTATTAGTAATTGTGTTTTTATTAGTAAAAGTACATATGCCTGATAATGACACATTTCTGCACGTGATTAGTGACATATTTAAGCCGGTGCACAGTTGGGCGTTTTGATGATCTAGGAGGATAAAATTCATTTCTCTTATTATAACGGAATTTAACAAGACAGCGTATACTGGTAGCTCAATGGCTCTTTTGTCGAGATCCGTACGAGTTTTGTCGAAAAAAATCCGAGGTGTCGTTTAACTATGACCGTAAAGAAACTTTTTGAGCAGTTGGTTTGAGGGAGTTTCAGCGATTGCACTAGTTTTCTGTAAGTTCAAAAGCATGTTGTAACTATTCTGTCTTATTTGAAAACACGAATTTACTGGACATAGGTCACATGTATGTCAAAGTAAGATTTAACCTATTGTTGTTTGAAAATAAGCGCCATTAAACCTGCTTAACCACTTTTTTCAGAGGTTATGATTCTAGATGATCCATGTTGTTGTTTAAAAACTTTATCTTGACTTTTAACACAGTATTAAGCATTAAGCATTATTAAACAATAAGCATTTTTTTAAAATCAAAGTGCCATTCCTAAAGTATTGGAAACTTGAGAAAACTCCTGCAAAAGTGTGCAAATCATTAAGTTTTTATTGATGAAAACAAGTTTTATATTAACTTGCAATGAATGTATGTGTGTTTAGTTTAAATCTTGCGAGTCAATTTTAAACCACTCTTTAATTATCCGATTGAGCTAAAACTTTGAATACATGTGAAGTTTCAATGACAATACAATATTACGATAATTTGAGGAACTTATTACAATATTATTAAATTATATTACAATATTATTATAATATATTACAATATTATTATAATATATTACAATATTATTATAATTTGTTAAATAAACCAAATATTCATCGCTGTTTGTGTTTTTTATTGGTGATACATTCGAAAAACCAACAAAACCTAATTAAACTTCAACGTAATTATTTTGTCCACCTAGATCGTCAAAATGCCGCCGAACTGTGGAGTGGTTGGATATCTAATAATACAAATAAAAGAAAATTTAAAACTCTGATTTTTATTCAATTGAAACGCATTAAAAAGTAACAAATATATGTTTTTTTAATAAGTGAGAAAAATTTAAAACTTTCTTTATTATTATTATATATATATATATAAATATAACTTTCATATATCTATATTTATACTTTATCATACATAATTATTAAGAAATAGAAAGCGGGGAAGTCACTTTTTATTGCATGCTTACTATGAAGTCGTTAAACACTTTTTCTTGATAAAATTCCTTTATTATCCTTCAGTGAAAGGAAAAATTCTAATTATATTTGTTTTGTCACAACTATGTACTAAAAGTTTGCTGTCTTGCCTTTTATTTCTTCAAATATATACATATGTATGGTAAAGTATCAATATATTGAAGACATTATTGCTATAGAAAAGTTTTCATTTTTCTCACAAATTGAATAAAAAAAAGAGAGAGAAACAAATTTACTTTTTAGTGAGTTTTAGTTGAATAAAAGTCAAAGATTAAATTTTGATTATTAATATTATTCTTTAGTTTTTAGTTTTGAAAGAGAATTAAAATCAGACATCGTAAATATTTTCTACTTGAACTTTTTTTATTAATCTTTTATAAAAGGAAAAAATGTAGATTATGTTTGTATGTATAAATCTAATGCGTAAAAAAAAAAAAAAACATATTCTATTTCTGATACTTAAAATCATTTTAGATAAATGTGTATCTTTTTTTAGAAAATATAAAAAAAAATCATTTTGAAATTTTAGTTATGCATATTTGATGCGATGACCCTGCGATCATCATAGCGTTACCATTAAGCTCTATGATAGTGTCCTATGTTGTATGTTAATCTATGAATCAGTCTGGATTGAGTTGAAATGTGCAGAAAAACGAAGGGGGCTTACATTTATAAGTTAGCTTTAGGATAACGGCTGCTACATAATAAACTTTATATGTGACATTACTTATGTATGAAATCATACCATATTTTCACAATCTATAAATAAAATATAATCATTAAAATCGTTCACCCTGATTTCTCTTCAGTCTTTAAAAGCGAGCTTATAACAAGGCCTTGAGGCTATTCTCAGCGAGCGGGACTTCGGAGACCTCTGGATTCTTTCAGACAGTCGCAGCTCCCTTCAACACCTTCACAATTGGATTACAGTTGGAGATAAAACTAGTATTTCCATCCTTCTTAAACTTAAAATCATTTCAAAGCTCCATGATGTTCATTTTCAGTGGATTCCATCCCACGTAGACATTTATGGCAATGAGCAAGCTGATCGCTTGGCCAAGGAGGGTTGTTGTCAATCTATACCTTCCTCTTCAGCCCTTACCAACTCAGAGCATCAATCTAGTGTTATATCTGAAATTTCAAAGGAGTGGAAGGTCCCTCCCAGCCACCACTGGTACGCGGGCAAAGAGCCTGGCTCTTCGTTCGCTATCAACTGTGACAGAGCCTCTCGAACGGCGATTTCAAGATTGGCAAGTGGACACACGAAAAGTCTCTCGTTCTTTGAGGGCAGAAAGATCTTCAAAATCTGCACTAAATGTCAAGCTCAACAGGCCTCTGCTGAACACATCCTAGACTGCTTGGGTCTTTCCACAGAAGACTTATATGCTTCCCCCCTTCTGGTTCTGGACTTTCTTAGTATTAACGGAATATTGGATCTTGTCTGACTTCGTCAGACAGTTGGAGGATAAGCCACAACAACAACAACAACATCATTTTGAAACACGATGTCTATCAGAACAACAAAAATGTTTCAAGAATTTAAAATTTCTTTGGAGATACAACCAGCCGCAAATAAATCTCAATTAGGCTGAGTTGTCTACGTTACACACTAAAGCTTGAAAATATTTCACAGTTATAGCAATCATTTTAGAGAAAGAATCATTTCATCTATAGCTTCTGTAAGAATAGTACATCATTCAACTAAATTAAAAATTTCCATCTGTCACAATATTCTGCTATCACAAAATCATGAAGCTTATAATATATCAGAACTAGCAAAAGGTTTCAAAATTTTTAAATATACTTTCATGTTTGACATAAATATTTATTTGAATTTTGTAACTTCAAAACGAAAGAAATGCATTTCTCAGAAACCTTACGAATATTTTAAAGAGTTTGAAAGAGTGATAAAGATGATATGGATGTCATATTGGTAAAAAGATATGTAAATATGTCGCTATAGATGGAATAGGGGGAAAAATCCATTTTTGCCGCTGTAATTTTATCATATTTTTATTCTTTGAATTTTGAATTTTACATTAAACAGTAATGAATGTTACGCACTTTTGTATGCTTTTTAAACCATCTTATGTCTTTTAAACGACGTTTCTAACAAGTTAATTTTTTATATTTTTTTTATGCATATTTTAAAAAGCTCAAAATTTTAATTTCTTGTGAATAAAAGCGGGGAAGGTAATTTCCCTCTCCCCTTTTCTGCACAAAACTTTAATATTTCTAGTATTTTAGATTTAAATATTAAGTATGTTTTTGTACAAATTAATTTTTTTTAACAACTTAGTACTTTTATGATACTACAATGTTAAAAGAATTTCGTGGCGATTTTTTTATAAATTTAATCACAACTTTTTTTAAGAAATCAAAGATTCTACTTCCTTTGGGAAATTAAATATTTAGAAATAAGAAAAAGAAAAATTTTCCTTTGGGCGAGTTTTGCTTATTAATATATTTTTTAATCTGCCATCTTGAACAACTGTATTTTTTTTTTAGAACTTTGAGCATTTTTAATGAGTTGTTATTTTTTAGAATACATTTTTAAGGATTTTTTTAAACCTGTTATTCATTAATATTAAAAAGGGAGGATGTTTTAACTGCATAATTATAGAGATAAAATAAAATAATAATATTTTAATGCAAATTTCTTATTATACTTTCATTACATGTTTTGCATTTGAAGATTAAACAATTGTAAATTCACTTCTTAAGCATTATTATCAAGGAATTTTCATTTAAAACTATTTCCCAGCAATGTTTTCTTTGACAACGTTGTTTAAATGTTAAAAAAAAATATATATATATATATATATATATTAATTTTTTTTTAAATTGGCTTTTAAAACTGTGACCAATACGATTGAAATTCAAAAAGGATTTGACAAACCATGACACACCTTTAAAAAGCTTTCAATATATCTAAATATCTAAATTAGAGCTAAAAAAGCTTAAAAAAATAAACCTTTTAAATTTTAATATTTTTTATTATATTTAAAATAAAAATATTTAACTACACATATAAAAATATACATTTAAACATAATAACAAAGCTAAAGCGTAACGAAAAGCACGTCTTCTCACAAAGAAACTTTCTCTTCAACTGAAGCTAGGAGCCGCCGGATATGATTCATACTCTTGAAATAGAAATAGATCACTCACCCGTTAGTCAGCTATTATAACATATGCTTTTTACAATTATTAAGCAAATTTAATTTTTGCCTTTTGGGCTAGGTTTTTGCCTGTGCGCCGACTAGGGACAACATCGTTCTTCGCCGACATCTGGGTTTTGTGTACATAGTTATGTATGATGTTTTAGTTTGTTATTAGAGTTTTTTTTTAACCATATGCCCTGTATATTTTGAAATGTATATATATATTATGTAAACCGTACATGGGTCATTCCATAGTAACTTACGTTACATTTAGAATAATTGACTTCAGTAATTTTAGTAATATAACACTAAGAAATATTCAAAATGTAATGTTTATATAATTGATTAATTAAACCTATGCAAAGCTAAATTTGGATAAAAATTACTTAAATTTAGTACTATTTCTTGAACGCTAAAGATTATATTTACTATGGTAACTTACGTTTCTGTCTAAAAGAACGTAAGTTACCATAATAAATATAATGGCCAGTGTTCAAAAAATAGCACTAAAGGTAGGTAATTTTCATCCAAATTTCGCTTTGGATAGGTTTAATTAACAAATCATTACATTTTCAATATTTTTTGGTGTTATATTATGAAAATTACTAAAGACAAATATTCTAAATGTAACGTCAGTTACCATGGAATGACCCATATGTATGATGTGAACTGAATATTAATTTCAAATATAGCATACCATACGCTATGGATATCTCCGGTCCCACGATATAAATAATTGCCTCGAACGGATTTGCCATGGCCGTCATTGGGGGCATCTATGCATCTATATATAGATACATGAAGCATCATAATTGGAGATTCAGAAGTTAAAATCGTTCACATCTTTTTTAAACACACTGTATAACAGAACAATCAAAATATGTCAAAAATGCCAAATTTTCTGGTTGACACAACAGTTATAAAAAATCAAAGTATAATTTCAATTGTGGACATCACACATCGTAAAGCCATGCTAAAACAGGTCTGGATAGAATTGACGTGTGCAGAATAACGAAGGAGGCTTATATTTATAAGTTAGCTTTACGATAATGGCTGTCACATAAACTTTATCTGTTACATTACTTATGTATGAAAAAATCATACTTATTTTGACAATCATAAATAAAATATAATCATTAAAATTGTTCACATCATTTTGAAACACATTGTATATCATAACAACAAAAATGTTTGAAGAATTTAAAATTACTTTGGATATACCACAGTCATAAATAAATCTCAATTCGGCTGAGTGATCTACGTTAAACACTAAAGCTTGAAAATATTTCACAGTTATATCAATCATTTTGGAGAAAATAACATTTCATCTCTAGCTTCTGTAAGAATAGTAGTACATCATTCAACTAAATTAAAATTTTCCATCTGTCACAATATTACATATTTTTTCTGCTATCACAAAATCATGAAGCTTATAATATGTCAGAACTAGCAAAAGGTTTCAAAAATTTTAAGTATACTTTCATGTTTGACATAAATATTTATTTGAATTTTGTAACTTCAAAACGAAAGAAATGCATTTCTTAGAAACCTTACGTATATTTTAAAGAGTTTGGAAGAGTGATAAAGATGATATGGATGTCATATTGGTAAGAAGATATGTAAATATGTCGCTATAGATGGAATAGGGAGGAAAAATAAATTTTTGCCGCTGTAATTTTATCATATTTTTATTCTTCGAATTTCGAATTTTACATTAAACTGTAATGAATGTTACGTACTTTTGTATGCTTTTTAAACAATCTTATGTCTTTTAAACGACGTTTATATCAAGTTCATTTTTTATATTTTTATGCCCATTTTAAAAAGCTCAAAACTTTAATTTCTTGTGAATAAAAGCGGGGAATGTAATTTCCCTCTCCCCTTTTCTGCACAAAACTTTAATATTTCTAGTATTTTAGATTTAAATATTAAGTATGTTTTTGTACAAATTAATTTTTTTAACAACTTAGTACTTTTATGATACTACAATGTTAAAAGAATTTCGTGGAGATTTTTTATAAATATTTATACAACTTTTTTAAAGAAATCAAAGGTTTTACTTCCTTTGGGAAATTAAATATTTAGAAATAAGAAAAAGAAAAATTTTCTCTTGGGCGAGTTTTGCTTATTAATATATTTTTTAATCTGCCATCTGGAACAACTGTATTTTATTTATTTATTTTTTTAGAACTTTAAGCATTTTTAATGCTTTGTTACTTTTTAGAATACATTTTTAATGATTTTTTTAACCTGTTATTCATAAAAGTTTTAACTGCATAATTATAGAGATCAAATAAAATAATAACTTTTTTAATGCAAATTTCTTATTATACTTTCATATACTTTCGTTACATGTTTCGCATTTGAAGATTAAACAATTGTAAATTCACTTCTTAAGCATTATTATCAAGGAATTTTCTTTTCAAACTATTTCCCAGCAGTGTTTTTTTTTTTTTTGACAATATTGTTTAAATGTTAAAGAACACAAAAGTTTTAACCCTTTGTTACATATCTGTAACATACCCTAAAATCAATATTATTTCCAAAGTAAGCTTTTAAAGACGATTTTATTAGATGCTGCAATAAACCGCAGTTAATATAAAATGTTCGTAAAATCTCCAGAAAATTATGGAACTGGGTAATTTTTTATACCAATGTTTAATTTACCAATTAAGCCACACGTGGTTATTCCAAAATAAACTTTATGAATTTAACTAACTTCAGCTGACGTTTACGTCACCTCTACGTCTACGTCCATCTACGATGATGTATTTGCATTAGATCCAAAAATATCATGATAACTTTTTTTATTATTATTATTTAAAATATTAAAAAAATAGTATTATTGAAATAGTAATTTGTTTTAAATTTTTATGGCATTTTTATAATAGCTGCAAATAAAAAAAGAATTCATTCATGCAGATGAGAGAGAGAAACAGGTAATTTTTCATAAGTTGATTTTATTGGTTGCTACAATTTTCCATAACTGCAGTCACCACCATCACTATCAAAAATAAATGGGTGAAATCTTAACTTTTTATAAAATTGCTCTAGCAATAGTGACTCGATACACCCCCTCCCCCAGCACACAGACTCACACACACATATATATATATATAATAAATATTAACATCAACAACACTACATAGACTGAAATCAAATGACAATAATTCACATAAATATTAAAATAAAACTAACTTAAACTATAACTCCAAAGTAACTAAACTAAAAGTTTATATATATATATATATATATATATATATATATATATATATATATATATATATATATATATATATATATATATATATTAATTTCCATATTTGTTGACACCTAATTCACTTATTTCCACCTTAAAATACTTTTTCCAAAAACTCAAAAACGTCTTCACTCTACACCTGGTATCTTAGCTTTAATGCATTAAAATCCTTCTATTTTTAACATTTCTTTCATAAGCCTACTTTTATTTTATTTTCTTGCGACGCGTTCTAAAATTGTTCGCTTTTTCAGTGACCATTTGCACCTTTTTTTTTTTTTTTTCATATGCTGCTATTAAGCGCCTTCCAGCTCACTGGTTGGCTAGAAATCCAGTTCAATCCGGACATTTTCTAAAAACAGTCAAATCGTGTTCAGGACCTTATAAAACGTATAAACCCATCGAAAATTTTCATGAATAGAATACTTTCTTCTTTTAAAGATAGAAGAAAGTAAAATAGAGCTTCATGTCAATTGTCATGTGTTTCGCGCTCCACATGCCAGGGATAAAAATGCCTTTTAATTCCTGCAACATCAAAGCTGTTTATCAGTTCGAAATAATTTTCTTTTGAAAACCTTTCAGTGTCAGCATTTCAAAAAGCTCGGTTTGGTATCATCTGTGTGTAATAATGGTGAAAATAAAAAGGGGGGGGGGTTGTTTCTTTTTAAAGATCTTCAAGTATCATCTCTTGAGATGGAATCTTCAAGTATTATCTTTAAAAGTATAAAAAATAAAGTAAAAGTATGTATATATATATATATATATATATATATATATATATATATATATATATATATATATATATAAGATATATCTTTGAAATCCAGCATTATGCCTAAAATCAACAATATTAAGCCCCTAATAACATATATAAATGAAACAAGAAAATTAAGGACTGACATGAGGTTCAAATGACAAAATAGAAAGAAACAAGAAAATTAAAACCCGACATGAGGTTCAAATAGCAAAATAAATAAATAAATATGCAACTGAAATAGAAATTAGATAAATAAAAAATTATTCAACTTAAATATTAAATAGAACATAAAATATTGTTCAAGACTCACCAAAAAGGACAAATTTGAAAGTAGATGTAAAAAGATTGTAGTTACTTGACATTTAGCCAGACGCCTGCTCCTGCTCAAAATGGCTATCAAAGCCTAAAACTTTGCTGAGAATAGTGATAGTATAAAATTATGTAGTGCTGCCATCTATCCCAGAAAATTATGAGTAAAATCTAAAATTGTAGACAAGTTAAAAAAATGCTAGTGCTGCCATCTGTTAGTGATGAAGATGAATTATAATAAAAAGAGAGAATGAGCAACATATAATGACAAAGCAAATAATATTTGAAATGTGAGGAAACTTAATGAAGTAAATAAAATTTAAATATAATAAAGTTCATATGGGAAGACAAGTACAATAATTAGCAATGTATAATAAGACAATGTGTGTATTTATGTTGTAGAAATGATGTTGTGATGTGAGTAAAACGATTAAATGCATAAAACCTTTTTTATATAAAAAATTTTTAACTTTTTTTAGCAGTCCCGCCACATCCCTCCTAAATGGTATTTTTATTTTATAATTTTTGTGGGGGGGGATTTTGTTATTTTATGAACTTTTTGTAATTTTTTTTTTTTAAGTTTTAATAGTTTTTTCAGCAATTCACCCCCACCCTCCTAAATATTGTTTTCCATTTTATAATTTTTATACATATTTAATGCCCATACTGGTAAAATTAGATTAATGTTTTAATGTAACAGTAAAACTTGTTTAACGCGGAGTCCGACAACTCGTTGACGACTTGTTCAACGGCACGACTTGTTCAACGCGACCGAAATATTTTTCCGAATTGGACACATTACCGCATTATAAACAAATATATACAAAACTTACTAAAATCCTGAAGAAATTCGTTTTGTTACATTATAATATATTATAATATTATATTACATTATTATAGTAAAACATACAGATGCATATTATAGTAATTTTAGTTCATACCTTATCTATGAGAGAAGATTCTCATTTATCACATACTTTGTAATGCAAGTTGTACAATCTTGTATGTTTACCTATCATATATAACATTTTGTAAATTAGGAACAGTAAAATCAGAATAAAAAGTTCCAATTTACCGACGAATACCACAATTTATTTCAAAATTCAGAATAAACATAATTTATAAAATCCAATAAGTATAAGAGTGAAAACAGTTTTTTTTTTTTAAATGCACTCTTTTATAAGCCTTCAATGCTTATCTTGATAATCACGCCTAATTTCGCGACTGCAATACATGTTGTTAAAAGAAATTAATGTAATCGATGCAATGATTTATGTAACGTAATATAAAACGCGTGTAATGATGGTTTATCTTACAACATACCTGAGATATGGTTCGATATTTTAAAAATATCAAGGACTTTAGCGCCTGAACATACGGACTTTTTATACACCCCTACATATTAATAGACTGGTCCTTGTTCAAAACCGTTATGCAGCAGCACAGTAGAGACGACACTTCAGTTAACGTATCCCCTTGAAAATGATCACGATCCTGATTGAAAGATCACGGGGTTAAAGTATGTAATATAACATCTTTTACGTATGGTTAAAAAAAATTATGCACCTTTTTAATAATTTTAATAAGTATTTTTCTAAACGAAATCCGTTTTAACATATTTATTTGCTGTGGGCACTGAACCCGATTATGGAAAATTCATCGATTTTTTTTCGCTTGGTAGAAAGTATGAGACAGAGAATTTATTTTTAAAAATTACAATTTTTGCTCTGTTTATTTTTTAATATATGGCTACATGAAAGAAAATAAATTATTATTTAAACTATATTTTTCGGGTTTCAAAATTGATTTTAATATATATTTTAATATAATATATATTAATATAATAATATTAATATAATATATATTAATATATATTATAAATTATAATATATAATATATATTATTAATATATATTAATATAATATATATTAATATATATTTTAAACATAATATAATATATATTTTAATATAATATATATTTTATGATTTTAATATTTTTTCATAATTTAATTATTATGAAAATATTAGTTGACTACAGCGTATTTTTAAAAACAAACTCTTTATTTATTTTTTAGATTTTCTACTTTTTAATGTTTAAAATATGTCGTTGTTCCAGCTTCACTTCCAGTTGGCCTTTTTTTGGCGAGGTTTGGTGCATCATTAAACCCATTGTTATTGTCACTCATGTACATTTATAACCAAAACTAAGAAATTTTGCCGATTTATTCCCAGCCACGGGCTT
The DNA here is from genome assembly GCA_963931845.1 of Maratus michaelseni. Lineage (NCBI taxonomy): Eukaryota > Metazoa > Arthropoda > Arachnida > Araneae > Salticidae > Maratus > Maratus michaelseni. The sequence goes on along the minus strand of OZ007596.1, from coordinate 91,531,374 downwards.
GCGGAAAAAATGCCTTATAATTAATTTATTTATTTATAATTTATTTATTTATAATTAAGTTCCAAAAATATTAAAATGTATTGTCATCAAAAACACATGTGTGTACATTATTTTTTACAACTCTAGAGCAGTGGTTCCCAAACTTTTGGGCTCGCGGAGCCCTTTTTGGGAAGAATTTCTAAGGCGGAGCCCCTTAACCCCACGGTACTCTATGATTTACAAGTAATGTTTTTTTATGCCTATGGAGCATAGAAAGATCTGCTGGATAAGTGTCCGAACCAGTAGTTTCCAACATGGGGCCAAGGTTCTCAGTTTGGCCCTTTTCTTGTACAAAAATTCTGAATTCATACTAGAAATTTTGAAAATCAAATTTTCTATTATATAACCCCTTAACAGTTTTATTTATTATTACTATTATTGGACACAATAAATTAAAAAATAAGGACTGAAACCACCTTTTTGTATTAAAACATCTGTCTTCTATAATCGAGATATGTCCGCCAAATACAGCAACAATTATAGTTAAAAATTTGTGGTTTCTGAAGGCTTTTAGCAACTCTTCTTACCCTAGCGATGTTCCAGCAGTACTGTTAAAAAGTTAATGACATCTATTTTTGAAATAAAAAATATTCTTTCGGGATTTCCAGTATGAACTCGGAATTAAAGATCAAAATGGTAACCTTGTCTGTGCCATGCATTGCATTAGGGATTGCGTGAAACTATTATTATTTATGGCGAAAACCATACACACACAGAAAAAAGGTAATTTGTACAGTTTTCATTTACAAAGAGAGATTTCTGCATAATCCCAATGGGCTACTCGCGAAAAGAAAGAAATGTGTAGGCCCAGTCACCCATGAGTAATTATATAACACATTTTCGCTAGTCCCGCCTACCCATAATAGAATCATGCGATTGCGGATTCTTCTTTACGTTTCTAGTATTTCTAAACATGCAACGAAAACAAATCGCCTCTGAGCTTCTTCTTTTGAACCATTTTTTAAATATACATTTAAAAGCAGAACTTCGTTTTAGTTTTTAAGCAGGCGGGGCAATATCTATAACCCTATTGTTAGGTGCAGCATCGTTCTTTTTTCTTGGACGTTTTATTAGAAGTATTTAGCTATTAATTATAGTTTTGAAAGAAACTTTCTTTCTTCATTGTTTTTGCCTCAAAATAGATATACGGTTAAAAACTACACATGTTAAAAGAACTGTAACTAGTAGAAGAACTTTACTAACAAAACGGGATTTATGGGTGGAGTTAAATTTATATCAGGGCGGGTACTCTTTGACGAAAAGTCTAAGCAAGGGGTGAAGCTGAGCAACAGTTTAGATTGTTAGTGTGATGACAAATGTAAAGAACCAATATATATTTTTTAAATGGCTACAGCCTTATTTCTGATAGGAAAATATGGCGTCATAACATAAGAATCTTAGCCAATGCCGAGACTAATTAAATCAAAATTTTAAAAAGGGGTTGTTAAGTGATACAAGATGTTAAAAAAATGCGTTTTCAGCAACATGCATCATTGCTTTAAAAATTAAGTACAATTATGTAAAACAGCATAGAAAATTTAAATAACTAAGAATTAATAAAAATAAAATAAACAATTTAAAGGAATTAAAGTTACAAAAAGAAAAAAGAAAACTATATGCACAACGTACAAATACTAAATGAATCTAATGAGGGGTTTATAAAATGATACAAGATGTTACAAAAAAGAGACGTTTAATCGACAAACATTGTTTTACTATGAAAAATAGTATAGAAAATTTAAATATACAAATAACATAAACAGATTAAAGAAATTAAAAAAAAGAAGTATATGTGCACAATATACACTAGTGTAAAATGAATCTAAAGATGGGCTTTAAATGATACAAGATGTTCTAAAAAAGATATTTTAAGCGACAAACATTGTTTTACTATGAAAAACAGTATAGAAAATTTAAATAACTAAAAACTAATACAAATAACATAAACAGCGCCTTTGCTCTTTCGATTCACGTTGTGCATGCGATTCAGAATACTATTTCTTGTATATTTTTCTCAATGGAATTTTTAAAACACATTAAACGCAGAAACATAAAATAAAGTAGTTCAAACCAAAAATATTATATTGAAAATAGATACATCTATAGTGCAAATTTTTGTATGATTAAAAAATATATGTTATAGTATTTTTCAACCCAGTGATAGATGTAGTTATTTTTTACACACACACAAACAAAAATTCTTACATACTTTCGAAAAAAATTCCCTTGCAATATGCTAATTTCTTTTATGTTTTGTTTATTTTCCTGGAACGCCGCGGAGCCCCTGAAAAGTATAGGCGGAACCCCAAGGGCTCCGCGCAGCACACTTTGGGAACCTCTGCTCTAGAGTATCAGGAAGTGAGAGGAAAATCGATTACAAAATTCCTTTACATACAAAAACAAAGCTGAGTTAAACAAGTTGGAAATTGCACGTCAAACGTGACAAATGAGGTGTGTTCGTACTATAGCTAATTTTATATTAAAAAAATCATCTCTATTATTTCAGTGAAATGAATTACATAGTCTGTTATTATAATATGATTCATTTCCGTAATAAAATAAGTACATTTTAAGTCGGTAACATTTTTTTTTTTTGTTGACATTTACTGAAAATTTCAATGGGAAACTTAAGCCTACCTTTGAAATTTTCAGAACTTGAAATCCATATTCAGACTCTTTTCCCATTTAATATCCATTTCTCCGGAAACATCTATCCGAAAAACTGTCGGTAGATTATAGGATTGCTATTATTAAACAATTTTGGTATACAAATTCAGTTTTTAAATTCAGTAATCTATACTAATATTATAAAGGAGTAAAGATTGTTTTTTTGTTTGTTTGTTTGTAGGGGGTAATCTCTGGAACTACCGAACCGATTTCAAAAGTGATGGTGGCAAATTGATGGTGACAACCCCTGCTCCAACATAGGCTATATTTTATGTCGGCGCCACTACCCCAGGGGGGTGCAGGAGCGAAAAACGTTCTAAAATTGCGATTTTGTTTATACTGAAGGAGCTAGAAATTTGAAATTTGGCATTGTAGTTACTTATAAGATGTAAATGCTCTCTAAGAATAAAATTTAAAAAAAAAATCGAAATTTAAAATGGTGAAATGAGCGAAAACCGTTCTAAAAACATTCTAAATTACAATTTCTATGGACTCTCTAGAACTACTGAACCGATTTCAAAAGTGATGGTGGCAAATTGATGGTGACAACCCCTGCTTCAACATAGGCTATATTTTATGACGGTGTCACTAACCCCAGGGGGGGTGCAGGAGCGAAAAACGTTCTAAAATTGCGATTTTTTTTATACTGAAGGAGCTAGAAATATGAAATTTGGCATTGTAGTTACTTATAAGATATAAATGCTCTCTAAAAACAAAATAAAAAAAAATTCGAAATTTAAAAGGGTGAAATGAGCGAAAAGCGTTCTAAAAACATTCTAAATTACAATTTCTATGGAATCTCTAGAACTACAGAACCGATTTCAAAAGTGATGGTGGCAAATTGGTGGTGACAATCCCTGCTCCAACAGCCTCTTTAATAAAAAACTATGCATTTCTGACGACTGGGTTTTTCGATAATGGTTGCCACAGATTAATCTCGGAAAATGAAACATTTGAAGTTACTGAAAAAAAATAGTAGCTCGAAAAGTATTTGTCAGAAAATTGTTAGGCAAACTGCGTTTGAAAGGTAAAAAATTGTATTTTTCTTGATATAAATTTCAAATCTAATGATTATGCCATTTTTCAAATATTGAATTTGAAAAATTACTAAATTTCACAATGGAGTACCATAGCAAAACCTTCATGCGTAAAAAGATAATGATAAGGGCGACGTGTCCTGGCGTGTATATTGGCTATAGGACGAGTCACAAATTATAGTAGCCTTATTATTCTGTTAAAATATAAAAGTGAATTATGAAATGTCAGTATTTTGTTGGATTAAAAGTTCGTTATAAGAAATTGACCAGCGTAGCGGGCGTAGCTTGCTAGTACGGAAATAATAGGACTCCATCTTAAATAGGACGTAATCACCATAGCAACCTAGAATCATCACCTATCATGGGATATCACTGAATTAATTACGTACGATAGGATTTAATAGAATAAAGAAAACTTTTATTAATATCTTTTTAAGTTTTGATTCCATTTTCATAAAATTTGAAATGACTCGACAAAATTCTGCAACGATTAGATATATTAAATTTCAAACCATTCGGTCGGGTAGTTATATGCGGACGGACGGACCAGACGACGACTATAGGTGCTATGTATTTATATAATTACGAACGCACCTATAATAAAAGAGTGTAAAAAGTAAAAATAAATGGCTTATAGTGTGAAACACTCATCAGGGGTATTATTTCAGATACATAAGCAAAATGAAAATGTGAAGGGAATTCTGCCTATGAATATTGCAACTAGCTAAAATATATAATTCATGGAATGCTCGGTCCACATGCTAACCGTATAGTAAATCAATAAAATCAAGCAGAATGAAGGGAGCCGTATGTTGACAATCACCAAATTGATTATCATTCAAATACATAAATTAATCTTGAAATTATTTATAATAAAACTAGTCTTTGGGGGCCACCGTATTACTTACCCATCATGGATCTGCATAATATAAAATATGGAAATAAAACATGTGTAAACTATTTATAAAAATGAAATTGCAATTCGAATAAAATCGTGGCTCGATGACGTCATAAACTTTAAATGCTCTATTACTGAATTGCGTAAAAGAAACATCCTTATAACTCCAAAAATGTTAATCCTATTAACTAACAGTTTACTGCGTCGGATTAAGCGTCTCATTTCCAATTAAAATATATCTTTGAATTGAAATTTGAATGAAATACAGGGTCACGAAAAATCAAAGAGTTTGGAAAATAGGATTCCAAATAGCTCGGCAATTCATTATTCGATCGACTTTATTCTTTATGCAAAATTTGTTTTTTTATTGTCTTTTATATTCATTCCTTAAAATAAACGATTTCCAAAATTTGTATATACCTTTTATCAGAACGAATATTTCGAGAGTCCGAAAAAAGTAGTTCCGGATAATCGAGGTTGCTAAAATTCAATAAGCTTCTTCCCATTATTACATACTAAGTACATACCAAATTTCAAGTCCCTATCTCAATTTGTTCGGGAGATAGAGCGTTTACAGATACATACACAGACACACGGACGGCAATTTTTTTTTTTCTAAAAATATGTTTTTCGGAATCTTCAGTGTCTGAAACATGTAAATCCGTCAAAAAAAATTCCTTTTTTTAAAACGATTGCAAGACTTACCCTACTACGTATGATGGGTAAGTAATAAAACGATTCCCCATTTAAAAATATATATTTCATAATTGAATCTACCCTATCCTCTTTAATAAAAAGCTATGCGTTGCTGACGACTGGGTTTTTCGCTAATCGTTGCCACAGATTAATCTCGGAAAATGAAACATTTGAAGTTACTGAAAGAATTAATAGCTTGAAAAGTATTTGGCAGAAAATTGTTAGACAAACTGTGTTAGAAAGGTAAAAAATTGTATTTTTCTTGATATAAATTTCAAATCTGATAATTATGGCGGTTTTCAAATATTGAATTAAAAAAATTACCAAATTTCACAATAGAGTACCATAGGGAAACCTTCACGCGTAAAAAGATAATGAAAACGGCAATGTGTCCTGACGTGTATAACAGGAGTCACAAATTATAGTAGCCTTATTATTCTGTTAAAATATAAAAGTGAATTATGATGTCACAAGTGCATGATTTTTTTTTTTTTTTTTTTTTTTTTTTTTTTTTAATATAATCATCTTAGAAACAAGGTTTTGGGAATTTTTTTCGAATGGGACTAATAATTTGGCTAATACTGTATATTATTTTAAGTTTAAAAGAGGAAAGGTGGGGGAGCGCTTTATACTATTTAGGTTTTCTCAGGCACTTTTGGTCAGAATTGAAAATTTAATATATCAAAACGTCAGAAATTAAATCGACATTAAATCTTCAATAACTATAACAGTTTTAGTTTGTTTGGATAGATTTTCTCTTAAAAAAATAAAATCATTCAACATTGATTTTAGGTATTTTTAAGGTTATTATCACGGGCCGGGCATGTCAGCTAGTCTATATTATAAAGGACAAACGTGTCCGTGCGTAACGCTGACGTCATTTTGTGAATGGCAACACTGGACGATGAAATTTCGGTTTTGCGATTTTTGCTACTACAATTTTTTTTTTCTAAACAACACACAATTTTTACACCGTTATATAGGAAAAAATCTACTTTCAAATGCAATTTGTTTGAAAATTGTATCTTAATTGACTGATTTATTATGGCTTTTTAAAATAAAGAATTTGGTATTTCTCACTTTTTTCTGGCTTAATAGTTACCACTGGTAATTTTTTTTCTCTCTTGGCGACAGCATATTATCGTTGGTTAAGGAATAGAAATTGCTATTATTTAGACAATAATACAGACACCTCTAAATGTAAAAGAAAACAAGTGAGTAAGTGTGATCGAAGATCGCTCAAAGGGTTTCGTTTAATATTCCTTTCAAAACACTTTATCCTTTCTTTAATAAATCCTAATAAATTTCATTAAAAAAAAAATTCATGTTTTTTATAAAATAAAAATTTACTGGTCTATTTTTCTCATTTTTTCTAAAATCTGAACCGATCCGATAGCGGGCGAAGCCTGCTATTATACTCTGTCATAATAATATCTATCATGTGGACTAAATACGATATTTAAAAAAAAAATCAAAATTAAACATGTTGTACACCTTCAAAATGTTAAAATATGCGAATATTTCCATAATCGCCTTTTTATCATGATTCAATACGTTCCTCAAACTCATATATTTACTATTCTCTATTACTCATATTGATACTCACTTTGTATTATTCTCAAACATTTGAAAAATCCATTAAACTTCCAATCTGATGTCATATTAATTTTCTTCTTAATTCTCTAATGACGTGATATTAATCTGCTTTCTGTACATACACATACTCATACTCCTTGTATTATTGAGAAATGTTTGAAAATTCATTTTTATTACGAATATGACGTCATGTTAATCTTTTTTTCAATTGGTGAGACTTTTTATTTCATTTTCATTTTTCACGTGGAAATCTTTCAAAAGAAAATTAATTATTGTAGAAAGTTTTTTTATTGTGGATTTTTTTTTCTGTTGTTGTTGTCAACTGTTATAACAAAAACTGTTTATATTTAATAGGAAAAGGCTGTTAGATTTTTGGATTTTTATCTCTATTTATTAAAATAATATGATTTTTTCAAATTTTAATATTTTGAGCTTCATAGCAGGTATTCAGTTATATATACACAAAGTTTCAACTCTGTAAGTTATATAGTTTCTTAAAACGGCTCTGTGACGGACAGACAACGGAGCGTGAGCAATAGGGTTTCGTGAGATGAACGAAACCCTAAAAAAATATGTTACTGATTTTATATAAAATACTAAGAATAAAATAAAATAATAATAATAATAAACGTTTTGATGAGCGACAATTTTATAAATCGAAATTATTTAATTGAAACATGTAAGTAATGTCTGTGATACTTAAAAAAAATCAATGTGCAAATTGTGACTCAAACAATATCACTGGTTTACACGCTTTATATACTTTCGCCGAAATGTGTATTTTTTCATAGATTCTAGTGCACTGAGTACGGGAAAATTATCGAAAAAAATCTGTCACGTCTAGTTAAAAAAATATTTATTAATTACTTAAAAATAATAACATGAAATATAATAAGAAAAAAAATAGAAATGATTGATTTCACTCTTTATTTTATAGTTTTCTTGATCTGCTTCTCTTAAAATATACCAGCAGTAGTCTCCTAACATACTTTTGTCCCAAAAACCTTTGTGTCTGTCTTCAAAAAGTTTAAGGTCTTGGTGAAAACGCTCGCCCTGCTCGTCACTCATGGCGACCAAGTTTTCAGGGAAAAAATCCGGGTGTAAATGGAGAAAATGTACCTTCAGAGACATGTTCACACTCATTGCATGATAGTTTTTTAATAAAACAGCAATATATTTTTCATAATTTTCATCTTTGTGATTTAATAAGAATCCATAGACGACCGTCCTTTTTGGGGAAATAACTGCTGAAAATTTGACTTGGATTTCGGTAATAAGTTAATTTGATATTTGGTGTCAATAAGTTCCACTGTTGTAGACGAGAGTCAATAATCTCTGCCTTAGATCTAGATAGTTGCAAGTCTAGCACAAGGTCGTTCAATTCATTTTGGTTTATTAAATGTGGAGTTTTATCATCTTCGATTACGAATTCGTCATCACTTTCATCCTCCATAAACAGATCGTTACTTTCTTGGCTACTCGCACTTGACATACCTGGACATACGAGATGTGACAGAGTTTCCGAATGTGATATCGGTTTTGAGACTGATGGAATGTCAGGATATTGAATTTTGTTTATTTTTTTAATTAAAGCCTGCAGTTTTTGTCAAACAAAAATAACAGTCATTTTCGTGATTTGAAGGTTCTCTCCATCTCTCCACAGCGATGGTGATCCAAATTGAAGATACTTTTTTTCTCCCGAGGCCTAGCATATAAGAGTAAGCCTACAGCTTTTACAAAAAACATGTGGAACCCACTTTTTATCTTGATTAATAACTGATAATCCAAAATAATGCACATATGCTGTTTTAGAACATTCCGATATCGGTCTTCCTTTTTTTGCGAATATAAATTGTCCACAAACGTAACAAAAACGACCAGAATTTAATTTACACACTCTATTAGACATTTTATCAAAAACAAAACCACTTTAATTCACTAAAACACAAAAAAACAGAATATAGAATCAAATTTGACAATGCCGGTAACTTGAATGTGACGTGATAGATATATTATAGAATTAAAAATGTGAATATTGAAAAATGTAAACATTTTAAAAATGTGACGTGATAGATTTTTTTCAAATACCGCCTTTCATTAGTAAGAGGTAGTATAATAAGAAAATAGGTGTTTCATCAAAAGTATATAAAAAAAGTTTAAATTTGTAAACCAGTGTATTTGGCTATTTATTGTCTGCGCCAGGATAATCACGATCAAATATCAATTTATGATGATGTTTTGTTTGCTGTTTAAAATGAAAATTGTATATTTTAATTTACTAACGCGCCAGGAGGCACTGACAAAACATTGTTACTTAATGCAGTTTTAAAAAAGGTGAGATCATATAATATGGTTGCGTTAGCTGTTACATGTTCTGGGATCACAGCTTTATTTTTAGATCAGCACATTCATCATTGAAAATACCGTTGAATTTGAACGAAATATCTACATGTGCAATTAGTAAGCAATCTGACCTTGCTGAATTAATAAGAAAAATAAAAATTAATAAGAGAAATTAATAAAACTAGGTAAAATTTTGTCAAGTATTACGAAAAAAAAATGTAGGATAAAAAGAAAATATTTCATTATATTTACTGAAAAGTCTTAAAATGTCTTAAATATGCATACGATAGATATGGTGAAATGAAAACTTATTTTAATTTCATATATTTGATTCAAACATATAAGAATAAAATTCTTTAATTAAATGTTGATGCTATTTTACGTATTTTGGTCCATGTCAAGGGATGATGTCACACATAAATGTTTTCAAAAATATGGTTTAATGTTAATCGTTTAATGTAAATCTATATTATGAACCAAATACATCTCTGATTATTGCTGAAGTCATTTTGATGGTAGCAACGATTCGACTAATAAATTTCGTTTTTACTGCATTTTCTACTACTTCATTTTCAAAACTTGTAAAAATCGCACAATTTAAATTTTTACACCGTCGAATAGGGAAAAAATGCAATTTCTTTGAAAACTTCATTTGAATTTACTGATTTTTTATGGTTTTTAAAATTACTTCCAAGCATTAATTGTTTTTAAATCTATCTTTATCACGCGCAGCCCGATTGCGAAAGATTAATCCGTTTGCATTTTAAATAATATAAATAGTTCCGCATTTATTCACGACTAATATTACAGAACGAAATTAAAACTTCATCAAAATATAAATATAAATAATAATATAAAATTCAAATTTAACAGACATGTTCTTGAACTACGCGCTTAAACAGTTGAAATTTTCAGAATAAAAAAACCTGCAGTAAGCAGCGAAACCTTGGACGATTTCTTTGGCCATTAACTCCTTCCATATGGCTGATACAAAAGTATCGCTTTATTAAAATTTCATTTAAATATATTTTTCCTAAAAATTTTATTTGAATATATTATTGATATTTTTCTTATAAAAATTATTTTGGCGTTGCTAATGAATCAGTTTAATATGAAAAATCTATTATAATTAGAAAAAAATGGTTTTCGCATATTTTCTGCAACCCGGGAAACCCGGGTTCGATTCCCTAGTACATATAAAATCTTAATGAACAAATGAAACGAATTTGTGAAACGATTTTATGAAACGACTGATTAAACGAATATAACTTAAATGCTGGATTTGTAGAACGGACTGTAATGCTAATTTTAGTATGTTGTTACAGCCACCTACAGCATGTCTTTCTTTGAAGAGGATGTATTTATAATTTATAGTTATTTTATAGGGCTGCACAAAAAAAATACGACTGTATGAAACGAATATATGTTGAATGCGGAGTTTGTAGTAATTAATTACTAAAGTTAATGTAATTTAGTATGTTGTTACAGTCACCTACAGCATTTTTCTCTCTTGAAGAAGATGTATCTACAAAAAATAACTTTTCAAAAGTAAAAAAACAGCCAAGCTTAAAAAAAAACCGAAAATTGTGGCTAAAAAATGGTGTGATATCAAATTTCCAAGCTTTTATTATAGTACTTATTTACTTTTTTCCATTAAATAAGTTATTATATATATAAGTCGAGTGCTACGTATATGTTAATAGAAATCGTTTTCTCCTGTACTAAATACATCCTAAAGTGTTTCTGAAAATTCAATTTTTTTCAAATTATGCATGATGGGCTTGGCGGCCATCTTTCCATATTATACACAAAATTCTAAACACCCCTATCCGTAGTTAAAATCTGAAGTTTAAACTTGTAACTTAAACAAATATTTTAAGCGTTTCGTTTATGGACTTGTATGTTCTGAAAATTGTGTCTTAAAATAATGATGACTTATCTTAAAGATTCATCTTATGATTTATTTTTTAGAGTAATTAATCATTTCAAAGTAATAAAAATCAATTTATCAAAATATCAGTCTTCCTCAATTTATCTGTCCGTAGTTAAAATCTGAAGTTCGACATTGTTATAAACATATTACATTGCAAACATACTACGCTTTTACTTTAGAAATTTGGGTGCTTAGAAATATGGAAAGATGGCCGCCAAGCCCATCATGCATAATTTGAAAAAAATTGAATTTTCAGAAACACGTTAGGATGTATTTAGTACAGGAGAAAACGATTTTTATTAACATATACGTAGCACTCGACTTATATATATAATAACTTATTTAATGGAAAAAAGTAAATAAGTACTATAATAAAAGCTTGGAAATTTGATATCACACCATTTTTTAGCCACAACTTTCGGGTTTTTTTTAAGCATGGCTGTTTTTTTACTTTTGAAAAGTTATTTTTCGTAGATATCATTTCTTTTTTAAAAATAGATTATACATAATATAAATAATCTACTCTATGAAATTAACATGAGAATGTTATGTAAAATTACATTTTACTTTCAGTTATTGTTTAAAGGGTTAACTAGAAATACCAGTAGATTTTTCAATTAAACTAATTACACACTTAAAAACAACATACTAAATGTGGCTTGTTATAATACTTGTTATCCTTCGTTAAAAAATATCACTGACTAATCCATGAGATGAGTAAAAATGGAATATGTACATAGCGCGTCAGCGCTGCTTTTGAAATCAAACGTGATATCATGCTCTTTTATTATTAGCATTAAATCCCATTGATTGGCGAATCTTTATAAAACGTAGTTAATGGTGAAAAGTAGCAAAATATTTTAGCAATTTCTTAGATTTACATTATTTTATCCAATTAAACACTGTACTCTTACAATAAATTTAAATGGAAACTTAACTTCTAAAACAAAAACAATTTAACAACTGGATTCCATTAATTTATAGAAAAATGACGTCAAAGGATCTCAGCCTGCGAACGAAATGCTTGTCCTTTACCATGGTTTTATAGAAATAAATGAATCATATTCAATTCCATTTCGAAGAGTTTGTTTACGTTTGGAAAGAAATTTTAAATGCCGATAACTCTTAATGTATACATTTCAGAAGGTTTCTAAAAATGTAAATTTTATATATACTAGCGGCCCTCCCTCGCTTTGCTTCGGGTTAACCTTGAAAACCTTCATCTCTTTGTGTTTTCTGTAGACCTTTTTAATGTGTACAATAATTAGTACATTATTTTGATAAATCTTGTAGGGTTCAGCCTGCGTTTGCAATGTATAAGCGGAAAAAATGAAATTATTTGCGACATCACATTAAAAACCTCAAAAATAACAGTATTTCTCCACTATTTAATGGATGTTATTATACATATAAACCTTCCTCTTGAATCACTCTATCTATTAAAAAAAACCGCATCAAAATCCGTTGCGTAGTTTTAAAGATTTAAGCGTACATAGGGATATAGGGACAGAAAAAGCGACTTTGTTTTATACTATGTTAAGATTAAAAGCATGAACACTACGTCTGATTACAATATTATAAGAACACACATTTTATCAGACAATTAAATGCACTAAACCAACATGAGTGAAAAAACTGACCTACGCAAGGACTCGAACCTGGGACCTTCAGCGTACCGTGCTTACGTTTTACCACTAAGCCACCCAGATCGATATTCTAACTCGGCAATTTCTCATTCTTATTCCTGTTGACAACAGTCATCGGCCACAATTTGCAGTCACATTTAATTGTCTGATAAAATGTGTGTTCTTATAATTATGAAGTTTTATTAAAAAAAATATCTTCAGAAAAAATTGCTGACTTGCAGATGAAATTTGATATGATTAACCCGTAACTGATTTGTGCTATTATAATACAGATGGTACACGGTCGTTGGCGGGGTTTTATCTCTGTTTTGGCATAATTTTTAGTTGCCAAGTTAATTAACAGTTTTTTGCTAATTAAGGATAGAAATGTATTTAATTTTTCACTGTATTTTATAAAAGCACGTAGATTAGGTTATTACTTGTCCAAAAATGCAATCCTTTTTCATTTCTGTCCTGTATTTAAATCTGTAGGTTGTTTGAAAAAAAAAAGTTTGACGAAGAAAATAGTGATCATTTTAAGTAACTCGACGTTTAAAAAAAAATCTATATCTCTGTTTATAAATCACTTATGAAGATGAGTTTGGTCTCAAATTGAAGAATTTCTTCATTAGATTCTTTTAGTTTTCGTTTTTGTTTTCTATGACGCTTGGTTCATTTGATATCTGATATTTTAATCTGGCATGTTTGGTCGATTTAACATTGCGAAGTTGATTGCTGTAAGTAAGCAGTAGCGGTCGAAAGTCCAGTTCTTGGCGTTGTTTGTTTGGCGATTTTTTTAAAGCTTGGCTTGGCAGAGCGACCGCCCTGCTTGATATAGCAGTTATTTTATAGGGTCGCACTGAAGAATGCGAATATATGAAAGAATATATGTTAAATGCAGGGTTTGTAGAACGCTAACGGTAATGTAATTTTAGTATGTTGTTACAGTCACCTACAGCATGTTTTTTTTTCTCAAAGGGGGTGTATGAAACATTTATAATTATTTTTCAGGGACGCACAATAGAATACGATTACACTGTCGTATATTGACGATAATTGTTCAAAATGAATTTTAGTATGCATTATGTTATTTGATATAGTGTTCATTATGTTATTTGACGAAATTTGTATATGCTTTCTTCGCTTACTGTGGCGTTCTCCATTGAAAATATGGATGTAATATTTATAGTTCTTTTACTGGAATACGCAAACCAATTTACTGTTGGAAGAATTTCGCACAAATCTTCAGAAAAAACTTCCGCCATTGTCAAATATATATATTCATAAAATTTTTCTCATTAGTCTTTTTTCGCTGGTTGAAACTCTGGTGGAAAATTGCATAACTAATGGATTTTTTTATGTTTTCTCATAAGACAGCCATACTTCAAGATAAAATTATGGAATATAAATTAAACAAAGTTTTCTTTTTCACTTAAAATAACCAAATTTAAATAAAATTGATTTTTTTTTAAATAAATCTTCAGAATAAGCTTCTGCTTCAGTCAAGTTTATGTTTTGATAAATAATTTCACATGATAATTTTTTTTTTCTTTTTTTTTTACGCTGATACTACCCCCAGTGGAAAATTGCATAACCAAAACTTTAAAAGGGAATTTTTTATATTTTCCCGTGTGACAACAATGATCCAAGTTAAAATTAGATAGGATAATTTGTACTCAACTTTCTTTAACGCTTAGCTATCCATTATGAATATCATGAAATTAGCTATTCATTATTGGTATTAAAAAAAGTTGTTACATAAAACACTAAAACGCAAGGTATGTGCAATTAATCTGTCTGCCGGCTTGACCATCCACAGACAACTTAAATTTCTTAAGATGCTCTTAATCCAAGAAATTTTAATTGGTTATTGTGGCGGATTACAATGTGTTTTCACCAATGGATGAATTAGAAACAAATTTGAAACGCGGAAGTCTGGTGACAGTCCGGGTGTTGGCGCACGAAGGTCGCAGGGGGCGGAACCCTTAAGAAAAATATAAAAGTGATAAACATTTAAGCAAGATATTTTAATAACGAAAATGATACAAGTTTATTATCACCATCTTCACTTGAATGCAAGACCACATGTAATAGTTGGAAAAGTTAAATTGTAAATAAGATTCGAAAAAATATGTATATAGTTAAGATTGTAGTTAAATATTTAGTTTTAGAATAATTATAATAGATTAATAAAATAGATATATATAATAGAAAAATAAATATTAATTCTTAGTAACTAAAAGAAACATTTTTTTAAATATTAAAATAATTAATTAATTATAAATTATAGAACGTTATTAAAACAATATATTGGCAACATATGTGGATTTATAATAGAATTCTACTATATATGAAAATAAATAAAATTTTATTGTTAGTAAGTTAAGATGATAGACATTGCACCCTCAGAAATAAAACACTCAATTTTGACGATTCCGCAATCCTCAGGCCTCATTTCGTTATTTTTGACTATCATTTCGTCACAGAGTCACGTGGTTTTTGACGAAACGCGAATCCTCAAATATCTTGACGAAACTGTTTCCTCGCTGTCAAAAATAAAACTCTTACTTTTGACGATTCCGCAATTCTTAAGCTATATTTCGCCATTTTTGACAATTATTTCGTCTCAAAATTAAGTGATTTTTAATGAAATGGAACATCTCAAATATTTGACAAAAATGTTTCCCCATTCCGGGCCAGATTATTTTTGTTACACAATCGCTCAAAAAAAAAAAAAAAAAAAAAAAAAAAAAAAAAAATACACGAAAGTATTAAATTTACAATATATTAATGAAAACACAAACAAAAATGTTTCATCCTTGGGGGCCGCTATAACAGGAATGTACTAAATTTCTACTTTATTTTTTATATCTGATAATTTGCGTCTATCCTTTTTGTAACGATTTTATGCATTTCTATTGCCTATTCAAAAATAAATTTTTCTGAAATTACAGAATTTCGTTAAAAACGCTTAAAAAAATCTTCTAAAGTTACAGAATTTCGTTAAAAACGGTTAAAATAGTAAAATGCGAACATCATTTGGTCCATTTTCGACTGAAAGCATCAACATTTTTCCAACGGTTAAAAAAAACAAAAATCACAATTTTAGGAGCTCTTTTTTATTTAAGAAATATATTCATATAACAATCAAATTTAAAATATGTATAACTGACCCCCCCTCTATAAAAAGTAATCTTATCCGCTAAAATTGATGAACTCGCCTCCAAAATATGCACTTCAAAATTAATTATTTCTGATCAACAAATTAATTAGACCACAGTTTAATCATTCATTGAACAAAGGAAATTTCTCTAATAAATTATATTAATCAAGCCATTTTCTAATTATTTATTAACCATAGAAAAACCATAATAATAATCTAGCCTTATTAATTAAAACATGCAGAAAGTATAACAGCACCGATAAAAATACAATCTGCTTTCTAAAAATATAAACACACAACAACATCCCATAAATACATTTAAAATCAAATAATTCCGAAGTTCCGCTGGCTATGTGGTTAGAGTACTTAGCTGCCAAGCTAAACATCGCGTGTTTGAATCCGATCGAATCCCAAGTGATCTTATTTTTGACCTAGTCAATTAAAGATGCTTCTAAAAACTCCGACAGATGGCAGCACCAACTTTTTTTTAACTTTCATCAAAGAAACAATTTGAGGAAACTGATTTCTTCGTAATTTTGAGGATGCAAATTTACTCGATTTGGCGAAATGTTTGCTCGGAGCATTTCCCAGGAAACCGTTTCGTCAAAAACGAAGAAAATTTCTTGAAATTTGAGTATTCATTTTTTAGAGTGTGGTCATTGTGATTACATATCAGATAACGTCTTTTTATACTTACACCAAATATCACCCAATCAATTCTGAAAAATATAATTTAAATTCCTTTTAAAACTGTACAGTTTTAACATTTTTCTGTGTAATCAATTCAAATTTTTAAACTGTTTACGATAAGCTACTTAATTTACAGACATAAAAGAAAATTCATGTATATAAATCAGTTTTGAATTTTAATTTTAAAAAATTAAATAATATTTTAAATTTTTAGAAAAAAAATTAACATATTTCAGGAAACTTTTGTGACTACTTTTTACTCATAAATTTTCAGAAGGACATTGATTTAAAAGAAATTTTATGTACTAGAATTAAATGTGTAAATGATGTACACAAAAAAAAATATATATCATTTCTATTGTATTATATCAGTATCGTGAAATTTAGATAAATTAAAAATGATGTTTCGTTTATTTTCATGACTTTTTAAAAAGAATTAATTTTTAAATTAAAACATTTTATCAATGTATTCCTTTTATTTTAAAGTTCCAAAAGTAGATAATCTCTTTAAGTTTTTAATGCGAATTTGCGGAAGATAAAAATATATGGGAGAATCTCGAAGATGTCACTTTACATTAAGATAATGCATCTTGTCTTACATTCAGGATTCTGGAAAATTATTATTACTTTGTGGACATTTTCAAATTCTCTCTTGACCTGGAAATACCCCTCAATAAATTCCATTCGGGAAAAGTGGCAGATTTTCAAAAACAAATCTATGAAATTAAATATCATCAAAATTGTTAAGCTAATAAAAATATCACATGAAATGTGAAGCAGTGACACAGATCTCGAGCAGCTCCGTTTATAAAAGGGATGTAAAATATTTCTGTATTGTTAAAAGCAAACTGCTATCCAATTATAATTGATTTATTACTTAAAGAGTAATTCTTTTTAAATTTTGCATAGTAAACATCGTAACCATATAACTAGTATATAACTAAAGTTTATTGGTCAAAGAAGTCAGCATTTTGCTATACATATTCCAGAAATCAATAATACTTTACAAATCTATGTGGATAAAAATATATTTTTACCCGAGTGCAGTATGGGGGCCAGAAAATGTATGTATTTATCAGCCTACATATATATATATAATTGTATGCATATATGTTTGTATGTAATAAATTAAATACTACCAGAGGCCCCTATAGAGTAGTACTTTTCTACAACCTTTGATTGCTGCACATTTTCATGTTCTTTATAATATTTTTCAATTCTTGTTTTTTATTTCCAGATTCAACTGTTGTGAACGTCACTGTACTTTTGCTTACCTTGTCCTCTCCAGATGAATCTAGCTTAGTAAGTACTTACAAACAATAAACTTCTTTCAAAATTATTTTTGCAACATTCATGAAACTTAATTGCAACTCATACATTACGCATGTAATTCAAAACTCCTTGAAAATTGTACTGAATATTACAAGTGGATTTTATGAAGGCACTGATTATTCGATAGCATCACTCCAAAAGCCAATTTGCTAGAGATTGCGCATCGAGCTATCGAAACTGGTGTCATATTGAGTAACATTCGTGCGTCAGAACTGCAGTTCTATAGATTGAAAATGTACATCTGTATTGAGTGAAGCTAAGAGGAGTATTAATGTTTTATAACAACCATAGATTAACCAACAAGATAGGATAATATTATAGTGCGTAATGGTAATGCGATAACGACACGAAGCCACTAGTGACAATGGGAAAGAAACTCCTCATACATAGGATATTCCTGCAAAAGGTCGTCTGTCACAATATAATATTTCTTGGTTGACGCTAAAGGCGCCTGGTGCATGTAAAATCCGTCGTGGGTGCAAAGTCCTCCAAGTTACCTGTGAAATATACCTCTGGGGTGCCTAGTCAGGTGAAGGTCTCGTCACCTGATCAAGGTTCTAAATTACGATACCAATTAATTTCTCTTCCTTAATGTTTGCTTTTGTTTTTAAATCTGTCAATTAAAAAAAGTTAAATAGAAACCTTGATCCGGCAAACAAAAAGATCTGTAGCAAACCACTAGAGAGCAAGCACTGCAGCGATGCCAACAAAACTATAGTCAGGTGGATCACAGCCATGCTGTGATCAGGCGATTTCCGCCCCGCTACCAGGTACTAACTCGTCAAGCTAGGCACTCATGCCGGGCAGGTAGGAGCCTGGTTAGCGATATAAAAATATATATATATATTTCTTGATTGCAGTCTTCTTTGTATGAGGATACTCTTTCACTTTCGGAACCGGTTCTGAGATGAAAAGCGACCTCATAAAAAAGTCTGCAACCAAAATCGAAAAAATAAAAAAGAACCGGTTAGAGATCTACCCCAACTGCCCTATGAATGAAAAAAAAAAAAAGAAAAAAAGAAATATTTAAAAATACTGAAATTCAAACGAGAAATTTGTAAAGAACGCTGTTATTGGTTTAGCATTAGCTGGTGAGTGTCTAGTGTAGGCTCTTAAATGCAAATATCTGTAAAGATCTCACTTTTGTAATGGTTAATGTCGACGAACGTTATTTATACCTGCATGTATATAAATAATTCAGCTGATATAAGCGATAAATGTCTACGTTTTGCAACATTTAACTTGTATTATACATTCAATTAAATTTAGAAGCATACAATTAGCTTTAGGTCATATATGTAACTGCCCATGTGTCAGCAGTCCTCTTCACTTGGCTGACATACACACATATATGTTCTAATGGTTAAGCAGTTTATTAGTATGCAAAGGAGAGGTTATGTGATAAATCTGACC
The DNA here is from genome assembly GCA_963931845.1 of Maratus michaelseni. Classification (NCBI taxonomy): domain Eukaryota; kingdom Metazoa; phylum Arthropoda; class Arachnida; order Araneae; family Salticidae; genus Maratus; species Maratus michaelseni. The sequence goes on along the minus strand of OZ007596.1, from coordinate 91,511,942 downwards.
ATGTATGCAAAATCGATATGGACCGGTTCTAGGCTACAGTTATGTTTCTGCTTCCAATGAAGTAAAAGATAAAGTAGTAATAGTATATACTTCTAAAAAAATTAAGCAAGCAACTGGATTTAAAGAAATTATACAAATAAATGTACTGAAACTTAACGTAAATCAAAACAAAATAGTAGTAGTATAGAGCAAAAGTCGCCAGCCGGTGGTCCGCGCGAAAATTTTAACAGTCCGAAAAAGAAAAAAAAAATCTTTTTATTTGTTATCGCTATATTAAAAATACAAGAAGTGTTTTTTTTTTTCGTCATCTGCTCTAAGCTCACTACAGAGCCAACTTTAATATACATCATACACTGTCATCATACACTGTGTTTAGTTACTAAAATGCGTAAAATAAAAACAGTAAAATAACTTTTTTAGACTGTTGAGATGTTCCGGCTCCATCGAAGCCATTATCAAAAGAAATAAGAATAATTATATATCTAGTTAAATTTTCAGAAAGGCTGAAATTCTAGACTGGATTTAGTCTGCATAACTCCAAATGGTGCGTAATACCAAAGATTCCGGGTTCGATCCCCGGTCTGGACATTTTTCCCCTCTGTTGGTTGTACGCTGTGTAGTAAAGGGATAATCCACATTCTTTGTATTCAAATAAAATATTCTATAATTGTACGTGAAAAATTAAATGATAGTATTTCAACTAATAACTTCATAGACCATGCAATTGTAGAATATTCTTATTTGTTTTGATAATGGCTTCGATGTAGCCGAAACAGTCTAATAAAACTTATTTTATTGTTTATAATGTTTTTATTTTGCGCCTTTACCAATTAAAAGAAGTATATTAAATAAGCTTTTATAAATTTTATCATTTAAGTAGATGTATTTCATATTGGTACAAGTTCTCTGATCATTATTGTACAAATGCATTTGCTTTTAATAAATCATATTAGTGATCCGCGGGGTCTAAAATTATAAATTTAGTGGCCCATGAGGTCCGAAAGTTTTTCGATCCCTGGTCTAAAGTAAAACTTTCCAAGTTATACGTAGACTGCAAATGATCATACGAATTATATGCCAAGTGGCATCAATTAGTAGTGTAACAAAAACTTTTATGAATATAAGGCTCGCACGAATAGAAAAGTAGGGGAGACCGGGGCAAGATGACTATGTTAACAATTTTTGTTGTTTATTAATTTATTTTGAAGTAATAGTAAAATTAATTTTACATGAACTGATAGAGTATACCTTTGTAGTATTAAATACATTACCATTTAATTTTTCAAATAAAAAAAAATAAAGGATAATTTTATTTTTTCATAACATTAACAAATCGTCATCTTGCCCCAGTACTGGGGCAAGATGACTTTGGCCTTGGGGCAAGATGACAACACTGAAAAAGATTGAACATATTTTATCTTTTGAATATGTTACATGGTTTAACATATGATAACTGTGTTTTTACATCTTACAAAGTATCAAACTAAGCATAATGCATTGATTGTAACGTAATTTTGAAGTGTTTAGTTGTGCAGCTAACAATAGTCACGAATAAAAATGCCATTTTCATAATTGGAACATGCCTCATGCCACCACTCTTGGCATTTACAGCACTGGAACCATTCTTCTGTTGGTGGGTCACAATACCGGAAGTTGGCATTAAACGCTTTTTGAATTTTTTGGGAGGAGTGGGACCAGCGGGGGAGGGGGGGAGATCTTGACCACGTCGAACGGTACTCTCCTCGTACCGATCGGACGCTTGGAAGTGGAGATATGGACCCCGAAAGGGTTTTTCTTTCGGGAGGCTAGGGGGGGGCTTAGCGGATGGCAAAAATATCTTCATCTGGTCGCCCCCTTTCGAACGACACCTCTCCCGATCCCATGCGCCCCTTAGCCCCAGAGGAGATAGAAGCGCAAGGTCGTGCGAACCAAAGAATATAGAATAGATGTTCTATTTCTTTGTGCGAACAAACACACAGACAAACAAGCGTTTACAGGATTTAAATAGAATGGACAACATAGTTAGTTTAATAAATTCCGAAACACAGGGCCAGATGACGAGCTCGTCATCTTGCCCCAGATTGCCTGTTTAAAAATATTTGTTTTCATTGCCATGAAGGAAGGTGATTAATTGACATTTATTCATGGTAATAGGTAGTATTTAAATTAAGTTACTCATAAATACTAAAGAGAAACGATATATCTTACCTGTATCTGTAGCAGAGCTTATTTACACATGCATAAAAGTTATAACGTGGCAGCGGAAAACAATCAAAGCTTCACAACTGTCACAAAAATGGCGATTTCCGCGTCTCTATAGTATTGTTTAACGAACAGCCGATAGGAGAGCCAGTAGTGTCCGGTTGATGCTGCCACCTTAGCAGAAAACGGAAAAATTAAGACATTCGTCATCTTGCCCCGGTCTCCCCTACATAATTTAAAAGTATTAATAACCCTTTCAGGGTAAAAGCACTTTCATTGATAAATGTTGAATTGAGTGAATGACACCAGAATTTACGAACAAATTTATTTAGAAATTTTAAAAAAAGCTAATATTTCACACGCGTGATAAACGGAAAATTTTATACCAAAACTCTGCTGCCATTCTGGTTTTTTGGTAATTAAAATTAAGTGGTTTCATAAACATACCAGCGCCCTTGAAAGGGTTAAATAAACACCTTTGAATTTGTAAGAACATTTTCCTATGAATTAAACACATTTCATTTCTCCGAGAAAAGGTTTACTATAGAAATGAATTGTAGCAAAGAGCTCTGCTGGCCGCTAGTTTGAAAACCAACCGTATGTCACGTAAAGTTTTCAAAGAAAAATTGAATTGAAAGTTATGCGACTACGTAATTTACCGGAATCTTTGAAGCTGGGCAAGCAGAGAGAGAAATGTAAGGAGTGAAGCGGAATCTGTTGATGTGGCCAAGAGTGTCATTTGTTGGTGGTAGATTCGACTCCAAGAAACCGGATAACACTTAGGATAACATGGTCAGAGAGACGTCAGCCAAGGTAAGGCCGCCTAAGTGATACTACAGCAACCAGCGATAGGTATCTGTCGCTAACAGCTCATCGAAATAGAATAATATACGGTGTGGTTATAATATAAGTATCTCTATTTGGAGCTGTCTGTAGCTTGAAGGAATAACCGGAATGAAACCAAAATCGGTACACTTATTATTCGAGAAGGGGGAAGAATTTATGAATAAAAATAATTAATTGCAATAATCGCCGACAGATGGCGCTTTTTAGTGTGAAATGTAATGTACAATATTGTGTACCGTGGAGGTGTCGCAAGCCTCAATTTCTTTACTGCATATCAAAATATTTGCGAAACATCACTCCTGGTGCGTTACATTGAGCACGTCGTACACCACTTCGATTGTGTCCTCCAGCACAATAGCCGTGTGAAACCTGAACATGATCGGCAACGTCTTGCGATAGCGTAACGACATTCACTGTGACATTTTTGAATAAATTAGGTGTGCCATCCGGTTTGACGCCTTAATTCTTTGTTCTTGTATTACACATTACATTTCACACTCAGTAGCGCCATCTGTCGGTGATTATTGCAATTATTTTTTTTATTATTCCATTCTTCTTCCCCCTTATCGAATAGTAGGTGTACCGATTTTGATTTCATTCGGGTTATTCCTTCGAGCTACAGACAGCTCCAAATAGGGATACTTATATTATAACTAACATGTATAATGCTGCTCAGCTTCAAAGCGCTTTTTTTTTTTTGGGGGGGGGGGGAACCACATTGTTCAATGTTTTATATTCCTTCTATTTCAACATAGCATCTGGTCCGAAGAAGATATGTTGCTGAACATCTAGAATGAATGCAACGTGAGTGGAATTAATTGCTTTACATTGAAGAGCTCCATTTCAGAATGCGAAATCTTACGTATTGTGGTTTGGAGCAGGCATGTCAAACTCATTTACCACCGCGGTCCACATAGAATTTGTACGTACAAAACACAGCCATGTTAAAGAAATATTCATGCAATGTTTCGGTTATTATTATACATAGTAAATTTTATCTTATTTTTCGAAAAAAATACTCAAAATTTACTTTTTTAAAACCAAATCTATAAAATTTAATTGAATTTTCGAAATTGTGTTTATTTTAAAAATTGATTGTACACGCTGCTCTGTTAATCTTGACCTAGCTAACGCATAGCTATCTTCCGTGTTTTCTTCAAGTAAAAAATAAAATTAAACATATTTTGAAACAGGCGAGTTATTTAAGAAAATGTGTCTTGTATCTATGCGCTACTTATTTGATTTTATTTATTAAATACATTTGCTTTTTCAAATTATGTTAATTTAACTTGAAAAATAACAAAAGGTTGGCAGCTACTCAAACATGTCGTATAAAAGTGCGCTACCGAGCATCGCTAAAATATGCCTAATTGCACACTATACTTTAAAAAATCGGTGGATTGACGAATAATTACGACGAAATTTGTAAACCTCATATCCATATATTTTTGCTCTAATATGGAATTGCACTGAATTTTGATTAACTGCAATAATAAATTCTGAAGAATAATTTTAACATCAATGATTAGAGTTGAAGTAAATACATTAAACTGATTTTCATATCTCTTGAAATTCAAAAATCTTCTTTTAAATTCCTTCCTTTTTTAATATATTTGTAATATATTCTGAAAATTTCCACTCCAAAGATTTTGTAATAATGCCTGGCAACATTTTAAATAAAATACATTTTCTTTTTGAAAATTGTTTTATCACAGTAATAAATTCTATTTATCTATAAGTCTATTGGTGCTCTTTTAATAATACACATTCATAATTTGTTGATTTAAAATGAAAATTGAAATTTACAGTTAAAACTAATGATGGAAAGCCGTCAAATATATGTATAATAAGGTATATCTGTTTATCTTCACCTTTGGACATTTTTTTTTCCACCTTATACACTATATTGCCAAAGATGACCGGTCACTTGCGATTTTAGACGTTTTGTTAACTATCTAGAAAAATACATGAGGAATTGACCTGAAACTGCAGGTGTGTAAACAGTATAGTATAGGTTATATATTTCCGTAAAGTTTTTTTTTCCCGAAACCCCATAGGGGTCTGTCAACAAATTAAAAAAGAACGAATATCTTTTGGATAACCCTGTAATAACTAATGTAGCAAAAGTGTTCAAACTCCAGATTATTAATAAGTGGCTTATTGTAATATAATGTGTTCATTTTTATGAAGATAGCATGTATACTCGTAGAGAAATTAAGATTTTTATAAAAACAGTCCCAAATTTTGCCAAGTTTTTTGCTTATAATTTGCAGAGTTCTTAATATAAAAAAAAGTTCTTTTCCGAAAATATGACAAATAACATTGTACACAATACTCTGCAATCAGAACTAAAAAATATTAAAAATTGGATGTAAAATGAGCAGGTTTACTAAAAATTGTTTCACTGCGCATGCGCGAATGCAATAAAAATATAATATGCATAATGTATTAGCTAAGTATATAGAGCAACTTTCGTGAAAATCTTAAAAACATAGCTTAAAAATTCTGAAATATATCATCGATAGAATAAGCTTGAAAGCTGCTGTTCCCAAAAAGAAGCAAAAAGATGAGGGGTTGTATCAAATATCTGTTGATTAGTGCCAAGATAGCGTACACAATATTGCACATACTACTACATTTGGATACAACCCCTCATCTTTTTGCTTCCTTTTGGGAACAACGGATTTTGAGCTTATTCTATCGACGATAATTTTCAGAATTTTCAAGCTATGATTTTGAGACTTTCACAAAAGCTGCTCTATATACTTAGCTAATACATTATGCACATTATATTTTGATTGCATTCGCGCATGCGCAGTAAAACATTTTTTTAGTAAACCTGCTCATTTTTATTATTTTTTAATTCTGATTGCAGAGTATTGTGTACAATGTTGATTGTCATATTTTCTGAAAAGAACTTTTTTTTATATTAAGAACTCTGCAAAATATAAGCAAAAAACTTGGCGAAATTTGGGACTGTTTTTATAAAAATCTTAATTTCTCTACGAGTATACATGCTATCCTCATAAAAATGAACACAGTATACTACAATAAGCCACTTATTAATAATCTGGAGTTTGAACGCTTTTTCTACATTAGTTTTTACAGGGTTATTCAAAAGATATTCGTTCTTTTTTAATTTGTTGACAGTCTCCTATGGGGTTTCGGGAAAAAATCTTCATGGAAATATATAACCTATACTATACTGTTTACACACCTGCAGTTTCAGGTTAATTCCTCCTGTATGTTTCTAGATATTTAACAAAACGTCTAAAATCGCAAGTGACCGGTCACCTTTGGCAATATAGTGTATAACAAGATACATAGATAAATAACAATTATTAAGTAAAAATTAATTTAAAATTTTTAAGTGTAGCAACATGGTAAAAATGCTTCATGATTTTCAAAACACATTTTTATTGCTAACAATAAAGAAAATGTTTTAACCTTATTCAAAATCCAATGCAAATCCCTTTTCAAAAGCACGTATATTTAATTAACAAAGAAATGCAAAGAAAATGTTTAAAATGTACATATCAAATTCTTTGATTAAAATAAAAGATATTTCAAGAGATTAAGTGTTACATTTAAGGATTTTATCACGTTCGGATATTTAAAATAATGGTCTTGGTGAATACAAATGATTTCATATTTTTCATTTTTTTTAAAAAAAAGGCTTTTCAAGACGTACTTAGGATATATCTTTCTTGCGGAATTAATGGGATTCCAGACTGAATTAATAAAAATAACATTTGAAAGAAACAAGCTAATCTCTGTTTAAAGGGATGGTGGACGTTGAAAATCAGAAAAAGAATTTTTTTTTCAATTAAATAAAAAGCTCAAAAAATCGATGGTTGATTTATATATATATATATAAATTATCTGTATTTGCTTCAAATCTGCCTGAGTGTGATTTAAAACCGATCAATTTTAACTAGTTTTATGCAATCCCTGCTAAAAGACGTAAAATAAAAAGATTATAAACAGTAAAATAAGTTTTATTAGACTATTGACATGTTTCACCTCAATCTGAGCTATTATCAATACAAATAAAAAAATTCTATAATTGCACGGTCTATGAAGTTATTTGAAAAGCTATCGTTTAATTCTTCACGTACTTTTTAAAAATTAAGTACATTATTTTTTATTTTTTACTTGGATGTTTATTTCTATATTTGTAACCATATCTATATTTGTAACTCGAGCCACAATTTTGGTAAGTTAAATGATGCTGCATCTTTACATATTGTATTTTTACGTGTTACAATCTCTATGGTTTCTCTTATAATGGATGGATCGTATAGATTGCAGGGGAAAACTATTTTACTTCCATTGACATTTATTTGGATGATTTCTTCTTAATATAATCTTGCCAGGGCTGTGGTTTTTCTATCTTCTATACTAATAAAATAAAGTTTCGCTCTCTCTCTGTGTGTGTGTGTCTGTGTGTCTGTTGGCGATGGCTAGGAAAATTTAGCGCACCTAGAAGTCTGTAAATTTAGATTTATGTAGTCCAAACCCTCTCTTGGTGCACCTGACCCTCAGAATTTTAATATTTTGATAATTACCCAAGATATTAATTAGATTCTCATTAACCATCGCTTCTAAAATGACATCTTTTAAATCAAAATGGCGAAAGAAACGAACCGGCATTGGATTTGCAAGCGGAAATGAACGAATTCGAAATTATTTTACTAATTAGCGAATTTTAAGAAAACTAATTGAGATATCAATTTGAAAATTTCTGAGCATATGTAAAAAAATATTCTGCATCTGACTATGCGATTTTTGAAAAATTCGGTTGGTATTTTTTTTAATTTATGCAAAAAACTGCCAAAAATCTTCCGGCGCCAGTGAAAACGATCCGAGAAAGTTTCAGACAGGGATTTGCTTTCATTTAAAACTGAACTACAAAGAGATCTGTTTCTCTGGCCGATCCCTCCATTTAGTTTGCGAAAATGAAGGAAATAATTGCCAATTTTTACTAATGAACAAAAATTAGGTAACTAATTAAGATATAGATTTGAAATTGAGGTCGGGAAGGGGTGTCATCTGCCGGCTATTTTAGCGTAGCGTCTTAGTTATGTTCTAATTATCAGAAAAATGTAATTCTTTTTTTAATGCTCGCGTTAATGTAGGTGACGGTGGTTCTCTTGAACAAATTATTCATTATATTTGTGGGTATGGGGAGGGAGGGGTTTAACGCCTTTCTCTGAGATTGTAATTATCTCGGGCCCGGGCAACGCCGGACGGGTTAGCTAGTTGTATATAATATAAGCCCTGGCAAGATTATATCAAGAAGAAACCATCCAAATAAATTTCAGTGAAAGTTAGATAAGTTTTCTCTCCAATCAATACTATTCATCCATTATAAGAGAAACCATGCAGATAGTAACACGTAAAAGTACTATATGTAAGGATGCAGCATCATTTAACTTACCAAAATTGTGGCTCGAGTTACTCCAAGGTTACAAATATGGAAATAAACATCCAAGTAAAAAATAAAAAAATAACTTGTATATTTTTTAAAAAGTACGTAAAAAATTAAATGGTGGCGTTTCAAATAATAACTGTAGAATAATTGTAGAATATTCTTATTTGTTTTTATAATGGCTCAGATTGAGCTGAAACATGCCAACAGTCTAATAAAACTTATTTTACGCCTTTTAGTAATTAAAAGAAGTAGATAATTACAAGGTGATAAAATTTGCTATGTTTTTAGTTTTATGCAAGTTTTAAATCTTTCATCTAACTAGTATTGTTAGGCCTCCCGAATTAACCGGGACGTCCCGATTTTTAGGAGTTCCAAGACCCGCCCAGCTAAACCATTGGGCGATACACTGTAAGAATAAACGGCAGAAATTACAGTAAAATTTGCTGTAAATTTATGCACCCAAATTTCCAGCATATTTTACTGTAAATTGACAGCAAAATATGCCTTAAATTACATTATGTTTGGAATTTTACAGCAAAATTTGCTTCAAACATTCTACTTTTACTTCAAATACGACCACAATCATATTAAATTTTACAGCAAAAAATGCTGGCAATTTGGATGCATAAATTTACAGCAAATTATGCTGAAAATTTTGCCGTTTTTTCTTACAATGTACGCCAAAATTCCAGATTTTTTATTTCACACAAAAATTCTCTTTAATTTCGTTTAGTAACACGCTATTCGTTAATCTGCGTGGAGTGGAACTTAATGCAGTAAAACCCGCAAAAACAGAACCTGTCTGTACCGGAAATTTTTCTTTATGCTACACTGCCCAAAAAAAAAAACTGTTTATTTTACAGTATAATACTTACCCCGCCAGTTGTCAGTATTATACCGTAAAATAAACAGTAATAAGCAGTAATACACTGCCGCGCATGCGCGGTACGCCCATTAAATTTAACATGTGCATGTAATTACATGTGAAACAAAGTATAATTACCAAATTAGGATCATTACAAATTAATAAATGTAATATTAAAGGTAAAAATCGAGAAACCTTGCCCAATAGGCGGAAAATATTACTATAATTTTAGTAATAGTTTATGCATATCAACACAAATACACGAATATACATACTTTTAGGAGTCTAATTAAAGTAATCATAGGTTTTCTGCCATTGGAAATCTCATGGAATACTTTTAAATATGAATTCGTTACATATTATTTTCTATAAAGAAGTCCTTTTTCGCACAAATAATTTATATATAATGTTTTGTTTCAAAACATGCTATATGCACGTAGAAAATGCTTGTTTGACGACATTCACAGAGTTTTTAAATGAAAAGAGAAATTTTTTTAATGGTTACTATCCCCTTAAATATAAAAGAACATATATAGTGGGACAGACTATTATACCCACGATGAAAATTTATTTGATTTTTATCAAATGTTGAAAAAATATTTTTTCGCAACCTAATACTTCCATTTCATTCTTCAAAACTTCACAATTTAAGACAGGCCTTTTTAATGTGAAATTTTAAAGAGTTAATTGAGAAAAAAAATAAATTATGAGTCCGAATTTTTATCTGGGGATATAACAACGCGATCAATCTACGGTTACACAGTGTATAAGTACCTAAGGACTTATAATTATGGAGTACAATAATAAAACACGGTATCAGCAGTTTATTACTTTCCGTGCACATACAAAATAAGGAAGGTATTATAATCATGTTAAAAACTCGATTATGGAAATATTGGTATATTTTTATATTTTTGAGGTTCTCTGGATCCGTTTTAGCTAATTTTACAATGATATGTATGTGTGGATGTATACTTGTGTATTAGAATTTTTTCACGCTTTTAGGTCCCCAGAGCTCGTTTTTGGTGTTTTTAGGTAGATTTCGTAAGAAATACTACCTATTACATTCTCACCTAAGTTAGAAATTTTGAAAAATTTTTGCAGATCTACGCCTATCATGACTCCCAGAACCCAAAACCACCCCCAGTTCAAAAGTTTATATATATATCTATCTATCTATCTATCTATCTATCTATCTATCTATGTCACTTTTTTCTGACCACGATAACTGGAAAAATTCTGCATTAATCTTTTACAAACTGATACATAAAATCAAGGGGCATAAAATCTCGGTCAAGTTCGTTAATGGGCAAAATCTAACCAAGGGGGGGAGGGTGAGGAGGCTTTTTGTGAAAACAGAAAAAAACCCATAATTTCTTAATTATGATACATATCGAATCCGTTTAAAGTTATTATTACTTCTAGGAGAAGGGCCGAAAATGTATGTATGACAGATTTTTGATATAATTAAAAATGGCCCCAAGGGGGGGGAAAAGGGGGGTTTTAGAAGAAAAAAAATCATAGCTTCGTCAATTCACAAGATATTAAATTCGCGTAAATTTATTATTAATCCTCTTAATATTATCTAAAATTTTTATATTGACAAGTTTTTTATAGGACCAACCGTTATAGCAAAAAAAAATTAAAAACAAAAAAATCCCTGCCGGCTCCGCCTGCAAACAAGTTATTTTTCGAAGTAGGCGGTTCCAACTCACGCATATTTTCGAAACTGATACATAAAATCAAGGGGCATACAGTCTCGGTCAAGATCGTTAATGGACAAAATCGAACCAGGGGGGGGGGGGGCTTTTTGTGAAAACAGAAAAAAACTCATAATTTCTTACTTATGATACGTATCGAATCCGTTTGAAGTTATTATTACTTCTAGGAAAAGGGCCGAAAATTTATGTATGACTGATTTTTGATATAATTAAAAATTGCCTTAAGGGGGGGGGGAGGGGGTTTAGAAGAAAAAAATTCATAACTTCGCCAATTCTCAAGATTTCAAATCCGCTTAAATTTATTATTAATCCTCTTAATATTATTTAAAACTTTTATATAGACAAGTTTTTTATAGGACCAACCGTTATAGCAAAAAAAAAATTAAAAACAAAAAAATCCCTGCCGATTCCGCCTGCAAACAAGTTAGGTTTCGAAGTAGGCGGTTCCAACTGCCGCATCATCGTAAAAAGGTCATTTCTTCCGCAATTCCCGACAAACAGGCGCCCCACGGTCTGCGTCCTCGAAATCTACATGTGCCTGTAGGCCGAGCCGTCAGGGATTTTTTTTATGTTGGCATGTATGTTTGTATGTGGGTGAACACGATAGCGCCCAAATTATGGTTTCGATTCAGTTTCTATTTGGTGAATATGTTACAGGCCACTGTCTCAAAAACTGTATTCATTTTCGAAAAAATCGGCCAACGGGTTTGGTATATAAACCTTTTTCAACCATTTTGTGACGATAACTGATAAACATTTTTTTCTTATATCTCAATTAAATTATTTTTATTGCTCATGTTCATCTTATATCGGTACAAGAACTCCACCAGAACGTGACTTAATTCAATAAAATCCTTTTTCCTTTATTTTGTTTTTATTTATAGGCCTTAATTTCAGTACGGGCGGAAGGAAAATTTATTGAAAATATAGTCATTAGAAAATGTTTATGCTTTATGAATGAAAGTGCACGTTTTCTTTAAAAATTGAGGTCATTTTTAGGTAGCTTCATTACAAAAAGTAAAAAGCTACCTATTGAAGCCGTCCGGTGGAAAGCAACTCCGGAAATTTTCGGTATATTTTTACTAAGCATGACCCCCCGACCCCCATATAAATGTAAGATTTTTGTCATGCTGTAATGCTCGTATTTATGAACCGATCTGGAAGAGACTTAGCATGTGATTTAACATATGTACAGTGTACCAATGTCTTCCGAGTTCGTTGGCCAGCTTTATCCGCCATATTGTTTATGAATGGTGGTCACTTAAAGATTTCAAATTTAAAAAGATGTACAAAAAAAGTAGAAATCCTAAAAGTTTTTTCCGTTAAATGTTCGGCTTTGATCCAAGGATTCCGGAGCATTTTCTGTTTTGCCTCTATCTTTAAAAATGGCTGATATATAGCTCAGATTGAATTTTTAGGGTAGTTGACGTTTTGAGACAAGACAGCAGGAAACCTCCATAAACGTATTTAATCTATAAGTTTTAGTGAACATGGTTTCTGTCAAATTTTCTTTCATTGTTATAACCATCATTCCAACTTTTATATACTTAACATTATATGTTCATATCCGCCAACGTCAAATTCTCGCCAAACTTGGCGATACTTGACGAAATATTGCCAAATTTGGCGATAAAAATAGGTTGCCATAAATGAAGCCAACTGGGGTATAGCTGACTAATTTGGCGAAATTCTCATTCAATTCAATATTGACGAGAAATGGGTATGGATCTTCTGTAATCGTGTTCCACGCATTTTAGCTTCATGTTTTCCAATAAAATTAGCTAAAATCATAAAATCAAGGAATAAGAAAGCTACCTTTTCCTCCCGGTACAGGCCGGAAGCACTTTTAACAGTGTAAATATTTAACTTTTGTAAAATTAGGATCTTAGTTTTATTTGTTCTTGCATTTGTATTTATTTGAACGCACTGTATTCTGTAAAGTGTTCGGAAAATTTCGAGGAGTCACTCAGATATTTTATTTTAAAATATAACGATAATGATTCAAAATAACGATCAAGTTACATAGAAACATCCTCTTTAATAAAAAGCTATGCGTTGCTGACGACTGGGATTTTCGCTAATCGTTGCCACAGATTAAACTCGGAAAATGAAACATTTGAAGTTACTGAAAAAATTAATAGCTCGAAAATATTTGTCAGAAAATTGTTAGACAAACTGCGTTAGAAAGGTAAAAAATTGTATTTTTCTTGATATAAATTTCAAATCTAATGATTATGCCATTTTAAGAATATTTAATTTCAAAAATTACCAAATTTCACAATGGAGTACCATAGCGAAATCTTCACGCGTAAAAAGATAATGATAACGGCCATGTGTATTGACGTATACTGGCTATAGCACGAGTCACAAATTTTAGTAGTCTTACTATTCTGTTAAAATATAAATGTGAATTATGATGCCACGAGGGCATGATTTTTATTTAATTTTAATATAATCATCTTAGAAACAAGGTTTTAGAATTTTTTTTCGAATAAGACTAATATATTGGCCAATACTGTATATTATTTTGAGTTTAAAAGAGGAAAGGTGGGGGAGCGCTTTATATTATTTAAGTTTCCTCAGGAACGTTTAGTCAGAATTGAAAGTTTAATATATCAAAACACCAGAAATTAAATCGACTTTGAATCGGCAATAACTATAACGACTATCCTTCAGTTCGTTTGGATAAATTTTCATTTTAAAATATAAAATCATTCACCATTGATTTTAGGTATTTTTAAGGTTATTATCACAGATTCGGGCAAAGCCGGGCATGTCAGCTAGTTATGTTATATTTCATAACAAAACAAAACTTTTATCTTGCTTTAAGAACTAGAACTAAGCCTTGAAAACTAGACGATCAGATCATTGTTGTTGGGTAATTGCATTACGGCTCGTTATATCATATTTAACCTATAGTCAATCTTTTTAAACAATCAGAAAATGTCTACGTATGTTATTGACAACCTATGTTGCTGTACCTTCGTCCGCAAGTACAACATGTATCACCCTTCGATGCAACACTATGGTGTGTCCTTTCAAAAATATTTTCAGTTCTAATTAAAGCAATAATGAAAGGAAAGTACCGTTTTAATTCGTATAAATATACATATTTAATTGTATGGTGTTTATTTTGTCATAAGAAGTTATCTACATATAACAACACTGCACCAATTTTCGTTTTTCATATAGTAACGTTTACTTTTGAAATTTCATTTAATTTCCTTGGATCAAAGCAACCCGGAAATCTATATAGTTTATCCACATTTTTTTTAAATCTTCATAAAAAGGGGAGAAAGTTTGAAGATTCTAACGTTAAAAATTCACTTGATAAACTTTAATCTTCCCAAAAATCATCTGATTGAAAAGTTTGATTTATAATAAGGTGCATTAAGATATTTTTAATTATTAAAATTATTAATAAATTCATATTCCAAAAATTTATGAAATATGACTTACATTAAATTTTCATTTGTAAGAATCAGCGTCATCCAAAACAAGAGTATTATATGCTTTTTACAGTTCATTCCCATTCTTAGTTTTCTCGATATAGGTAAATTTTACTTTTTGACGATCTAATGGCAAATTACTAACATCTAACTAATTTAATTAACAGCAAATTACTAACATCTTCCGTTATCAGTTGCATACATAGAAAAGAAATCTTAGAAAGTAACCGGAAGATTTCCATAAAATTTTCTTTTTTAAACAGTCAGTTAATTTTATATTTTAATTTTTTTTGTACTTCTCTATTATCCCGTCGACCACTTTTCATAACAAAAAACTATCACCAAACTGTAAGATTAAACGCCAAATATGCTGTCCCATTTACTTGATGTCAGAAGCGTTACTGTTTTACTGATTTATTAGTTATTTCATTAATTAAAATAACAATTGTGTCCTTAAATTCTTATATTTTATTTATTTATTTATTTTGATAATCCAATGGCAACGTTCTCCCGTTTATTTGGCGTTGTAGTTTGGCGATAGTTTTTTGTTATGAAAAGTGGTCGACGGGATAATAGAGAAGTACCTTTTTTTCTGGTTGCAAATTGAATATTCCTGTATATTTTCTGGTAAAATCGTAATTTTATATTTCTAAATTTATGTATAAACTTCTGACTCATTTTCTTTTATAACTCTGTAGAGATTTAAGAAAATTCAGTAAATTCAGTAAACTAGATACTTTTCTGAGCTTCTTTGATCCAATGAACTTAAATAAAGAATCAAAAGTGGGAGTTACCGTTTGAAAGAGGAAAACTGATAGAACTTTTAATATTGTTCTACTAACATACAATATAACCCCCATTTTAACAAAATAAACAACATATAAATATAAAGAACTTTATAGCAATTAAAAAGAAACTTTTCTTTTATGTTTGCATTAATTAGAACTGAAATTATACCCATCTTTCGGATATTCTTCTTTTGACAAACTGTTTCTCAATATAAAGAACTTTATAGCAATTAAAAAGAAACTTTTCTTTTATGTTTGCATTAATTAGAACTGAAATTATACCCATCTTTCGGATATTCTTCTTTTGACAAACTGTTTCTCAATACACCCGCCATTTAGACAGTCAATGTAGTCAACAACAAGTGTGGTAAGGTTACTTTGAAATGAATATCTAAAATAAATTACTAAAGCCTCTAAGATTAATTTTGGCCCGGATTACTAACAATAATAAAAGTTACAGTAGAGAAACATAATAGTTTTAGAGACGTTTATTTTACTTTCATGGCCAAAAAAGAGAAAATCTGATACAGCGACATACCTTTTGCATTGAATGTACCGCGTTCACGGAGTTGAGATCGCATGCTTTGCCTATTTTTTTCCTGCGTTTTCAGGAATTTCGTAAAAGGCTGTCTTCCCTATACATAGTCATATGCAGTCGCACAAACTTATATGGCCAAATTACTAACATCTGTAATATCTTACTGAAGAAAATTTATAGGGCACGAATGAAAAGCATCGTACAGCTCGTAAGCCTGTTTAAAATATATTGAGTTCCTGTCATGGTCTTTTGGGTCATGGCAAAACCCTTTTTTCCAGATGGGTTCCGTCTTTACAAGGACCCCCAACGAGACTATAAAACATTTTTGAAATACTAATTACATT
This sequence comes from Maratus michaelseni, assembly GCA_963931845.1. NCBI lineage: Eukaryota > Metazoa > Arthropoda > Arachnida > Araneae > Salticidae > Maratus > Maratus michaelseni. The sequence continues at coordinate 91,495,755 of OZ007596.1, read as the reverse complement.
TCCAAAATGTATTGTATAATGGCAGAAACCCCAATGTTACCCGAAGCCTTTGATAAAACTGAAGAACTCTAAAAATCACAGAATAATAAAAAATAAAATGTTTATGTCACAATGGCTACTTTCAAACTAACATTACCGTCTATTCTCTTTAGTGTTTCCCTGTGTGCATAGCTGTAAACTTCTATGATGTCTGACACAATCAATTTCATAAAATAATTTTTGCCTCATCCAATCGCAGAAATCTGCAATTATATCGCCGATTTAATAAAGCAGAGATTTCTAATATAAACTGGTGAAAAACACTAGTAGAATTTTGGTAATGTAATACTCGAATCTGTTGAAATGTGGTGGTGTATTATTATATAAAACGTAATTTTATTTTCGAAATGCCAACAGCACACAATTTGTTTTAGTAAAATGTTTTTCTCTTATAATATACGTGCAGAAAAAATTTATTTGTCAATAAATTTGTTCGTAAATTCTAGTGACATTATATCATTTCAGCAATATAATTACTTTGACTCCGAAAGGGTCATATGGAATTCCGTGATGCAACTGCACATTGCTGCTAAAAATGATCACAACGGGTGCGAGAAAATCTTAGCCACCGACTTACTCGAGAGGTTTGTGAAAAAGGATACCAGAGATACTTACAACGAGAGACTTTTTAAGATTTACAGTGTCTATTTTAAATTAAAGTACATTATATTTTGAGTGTTTGTAAATAATATTAAAAAGGTACTGTTGTACCACCCCGATTACTTAAACAAGCCCATCTAATTTCCATTATTCCATTTCGTTATTTATTTATTTTTTTCTGGATTTTTGATCTGTCGATGTTCGAAAAATCACTTTGATTGAAAAACAGTAAGGGTAGAAGCGACAGACACAAACGAGCAAAAAAAGCCCCTGCAACATGCGTACAATTAACTTTTTATCCGGGAAACTTCCTGCATATTTTTCCAGGAAGTTTTGGATCAATGGTCATCTATTTTAAAAATGTCTTGGCATTCATAAAGCTCTTAGGTGACGGAAATGCTTTACTGAATGAGTGTTCTGGGGGGAAAGGGTGGGTTGTTCTCAATATAATATTGTACAGGGTGGCCATAATTAAAATCCACGTGTTTGGAATGCTCTATAAGCTAAAGTATTTGGAATATTTAAAAAAAAGATTTGGTATTTATACAATTTACAGCGTGCGGAAACAAGCTCTGCAATAAAAAAATTAAAAAAATTATAATACATGTCGCTGTATATCATTAAAATAAAAAAAAAGAGAAGAAAAACAAAGAAATTCCTACCAGCTAACTTTTAAAACTTTTTTATCACAAATTTCACATGATTCAAAATAAGGTTTGGCCATGAATAGCCTCATTAGCACTAACATTTTAGCCAAAAAAAGTGGCGCTCTCATAGGTGCCAACCTCTCATTAATATTCCGTAATATGCGGGTTAATTTAACCCAGGTTTAACACGTTTCGCACAAGAAATTTTTTTGAGAAATGAAATTAAATAAATTCCACGTATAAACCTGAAATTGAATAAATAGAGATTCATCCAATAATTTTTCTGTTTTGAAGCGTTGTTAAACTAGGTCAAATTAACCCGCATATTACGGAATTTTAATGAGAGGTTGGCACCTATGCGCTCTATTAATAAAGTGTTTTTTGTTTTTGTTTTTATCAAAAAAAAATGTGGAATAGTAATTATAACGCTGCTATGAAAGACTATCGTCTCAAACGATATTGATTTAAAATGAGTTATTTTTGTTAATATTTTCTATTAAAATATCCCTAACATGTACACGTCATCTATTAGCAAAATTTCGAACTAATCATTTTTATTGCATAACTCGTTTTTGCATACCAACGCTTTTCAAAATATTCCGTATAGTTTATCTTGTGGAGCTCATCAAACATGTGCACTTTAACTTTGGTTCCACCCTATTTTTATACTAACTGCAATTATACGCCTTTCTTTTTTCGAGAGTATTCTAATCTGCATACAGAAGTATGTGTTAAATTTCCCCTGGAAAAAAAGTGACATAAGTACAATGCGTTCAAACTAAGGTGACCAGATATCGAAGAACAAAAACCAAAACGTGTGCTGGTATTAGATTAACCGCTAACAAGTAAAGGTACTATAGTCTTTGGCGATGAATTTTTATGGCTCATTCGACTCGTCTCATAGAGCTAAGTAATTTGCTACCTCGCATATCGGCTATTGAGTTTAGATAATGACAGGGTTCCGGGTGAAAGTTTAAAATTTCGTTCATTGAAAACCAGTTGCCGTCAAAGAAATGAGTAAGATTTAAATTTATTTATGATTCTTACACTGGCATGCATTGATGATAGTCAATTTTTCACCCATTGTTCATTCCGAAGAAGTGAGTAAAACAAAAATATTTCTCACAGTTCGCACAACGAGCAAAGGCTTCTTCAGCCGAATCGATGACGCATTCAAAACAACTCTGCTTTCTTTCTGGAATTTTAAAACAGTAGTCTGTAAGGATGACGTAGTTTTCGCATTTATCAATGTATCACCCTATGGCAAATCCATACTTGAACATAGGAATGAACTTAATTGATACAAACTGATAATGTGTCAATGATTGACAATGTATTGCACTGTAAAAACAATTAGTAAACTTAAATCGCACCTATTTCTTTGAAGGCGCATCTGTTTTTCACTGAACGAAATTTTGAACTTTGACCCGGCCCCCTGTCATTATAAAAGCTATAGAGCCGATATGCGAGGTATAAAATAACTGAGCTCGATGAGACGAATCGAATGAGGCATAAAAATCGAAATTCGCTGCCACAGACTATAGAACCTTCACTTGTAAGGGTCATGAGGTAGTTGTATTCTATTCTGCTCACAAATAACCCCGTATAATAATTAGTAGTTTTATTGGCCAACGAAGATCTCAACGTCAACCTCACGGAAGACATTCTTTGAAATTTTAAGGATCAATTTCCTAAATGAAACTGCAGCATAGGAGCTTTTAAAAAAGAAACTTTAAGTCAATTTTATAATGGGACAAGTGGGTGTGTTTTGCTGCTTCGCTGACTGCAACTGTATTGATGTATTTCATAAGAAATTTTCCCTGTGGTTATATTCAAAGACTCTCCTTTTGCAATTTAGAATTTTGTAGCCTGAATAGATGAAAGAACGTGTACACAAAATAAATAATACTAATAATTCCTTCGTAGCAATTTGAGCGAATTCATGGTTACTTTCAAATCTAAATTGAATATTTTCTGATACATTCATGAATTTATTTTTATTTTATTTTAAAATGCACAAAATTTGAAGGTGTTATTACTCAAAAACCAGGAAGTCAAATAATGTGTAACATTTTTCGATAAAATCTTTCAAAAAAAATGCCACTAACGTTAGCGTTTTAAGCCAATTTTCGAGATACAAGCCAGGAAAAGTCGTCATAAGACAGTAATCGATAACAACTCAACTCAAGATGTAACTCATTTACATAAAAAATAAAAACATTATTCGATTCCAAACCAATTTAATAGTCATGCATACAAATTTTATGTCTTTATACGTAAAAATGACTCCGTGAATGTGTCAAAAAAATTTTGCATTGTACGCGAGGTTTTCTTTTTTGAGAACAATGAAATCATGTATTAAATTCTGAATTTGTTTCAATGTTCTTTATTTGTTATGACTGCATTCTTTAAATGGTCCATTTGACTTATAAAGTTAGAGTTAACGCAAATAAATATATATAATAAGGAACTTTGTTTCTTCAGTGTAACCTGCGGAGAAACCCAGAATGTATCAGATTCAGCATGGATATATTTTTCTTTTCATTTTAGTAAATTTATAAAAATATATAAATAATGACACCCTTCTCCCTAAGAGTGTGTAAAATTTCTCCCCCCCCCTTCCCCTGGAAAAAAAATAGTGTTTTTGAATGGTAAAAATAAACTTTGGTATTTAAACTAATGATTTCCAAAAACATTTTCTCTAAATTTGCTACTTATCCATCATTCTAAAGATGTATAAGTCCAGATTATCTTTACATTTTAAAGTTTCCTTTATTTGTACTTTTCAGCCAAATGTTTTGTTGTTGTTGTTGTTGTTATTGTTTTGTTTTGTTTTGTTTCACGTAGAGAAAAGTTTTTCGATAAAGAGGTGGAATTTGATTTCTTCCTACGACTCCTTTCAAAGAATCTTAGCTTATTCAGTTTTTCAAAAGTTGAATATGTATAAGCCGAGATTTTAGAGATTTCGATTTTTAGAGAGATTTCACCACTTAGATATTTTACCATTTTAGAGATTTCAATAAATACTGCGAGTTTTAAGAAAAGTGTCGGAACGTAAACTCTAAAAACAGGACGTCTGGTCATCTTATTTCAAAACTCAACCACTTTATTTTAATTCTTAAAAAAAATCGCTTATCGTTCACAAAATCTGTTGCTCCTATTGTTTAAGGCTCCGTCGTGGGACAGTCCTGGTGTTCGGAATTTTTCTTAACTCCTTGAAGAGCGTGGTTTATTTTTAAACCACTTAGTTTTAATCCCCAAATGCCACAACGGCACAAGAACTTTAGACTATTTTCATTTTATATTACATTAGTAAAGAAAATCTTTTACTTATTTTCAAATAAAATTTGTACGTAAATTCTGGTGTCATTCAAAACCATTTCAACATTTTAGCAATAGAAGTACTTTACCTCTGAAAGGTTTCACAGTTCAACTTTAAAAAATAAAGAAGCTTTGATTTTTTGTAAAGAATTTTGGGACAACACCAAATTCCATTTCTCTATTAACAAACCGACGAAAATATCCACTCTGCATAACAAACATTGTTGACTGAAAGGTTACGAACAAATAAAAGTGTTAAATAAACTGTTTTTTATTTATTTATTTTATTTATTTACTAGCTCACCCGCCTGGTGTTGTCCGGGCCCGTGATAATAACCTTAAACAAATCTCAAATTTGTATGATTTTATATCTTTAACGCGATTTTGTAGACGTTTCTACTTTTAAATAAAAAATTCGCGTAAAAGTATTGATATTTAGTGGTAAAAATGCTCGCAAGAAGATATTTTCTTGTTTTTTCAGGTAGGTCGTTTCATAGTTTTTTTTTCTTTTTAAATAGTTCTTGTTGTCCGAATACTTTGAAAATTTTATCGGTTCTCAATCAGGGCCGTAGCTAGGAGGGTGCCAGGGGGGGCTCAGCACCCCCTGAAAATTTTTGAGCCCCCCCCCCCCCCCTGGGAAAGTTGCCAAGGCCACCAAATGAAATTCTGTTTTAAAAATCCAAATGAAACTGTTCAAAAATTCAACTTAGTTTTGGGGGCTTTTTTCAGTTTTGCACAAATACTAAATTGTAGTATTTGTTTAAAAACTGCAAATAAGTACTTCAATAGGCGCGTATCCTATCTGCACATACTCAGAATTGGCAACCTTTTGCCGATGCAAACATTGACTTTTGCATTAGTTATATACTGAAATTTTTCATTTTGAAGCGTTTAACAAAGTTATTCTAATGAGTTATAGCCAATTTAAATACAAGTGGTTTTAGCTTTTGACTAGACACAAAAATAATTTTAAAATGCAAAATACACCCTTGATTTTTCTAATGTTTTTTATCATATAAAAACATAACTTTAGAATCCTTAAGAGCATGGAATATTCAGAAAAAAAAGTAAAGGTTGCAACTCTTTTGAAACAGGTGAACTGTCAGCTTTTTATTTACTTATTGTCATCATCACTTATATTTCACTAGTACAATTATTAGAGATCGACCGAAATTTCGGTTTCGGCGCAAAATCGGAGTTTTACCGAATATTCGTTTTCGGCGAAACTGCTGCCAAAATTTTGGCCTGACCAAAATTATCTATATTTCAAAATCTCGTTCTTCTTTCGGAAATTTTCAACTTTACTCATTGATATGAGTAGTATCGGCTAAAATAAGACACTGTTTATTGCTGTGAACTCCACTGTTTATCATTATCCGTCATGACATGACTGATTTATGATGCGAGCGTAAATTATAAAGCAAGCAATGCATATATGACTAAACTTAAAAGACGCTTATCACGTGATCTTTTAAAGCTGCAAACTTATCAGTGATAGAAATTTTTACTTTGAAACTCCAGATTGCTTCGAATGCTTTATGAGGAAGGTGTTGTTAAAACTTTGAAGATTTACGAAATTTATTACAAAAGATATATCGAGGTATGTATACTTAAAATATCTTTTTATTAGATGAAATTCGTATAGTTGGAAACAATTTCTGTCTTATTGATAAACTAATTGCGTTTTATTTTATATGAAAATAAATAGATTTGGATAGCGGCACAGAGAGTCAACTTGGCACCAGAGTTAAAATTTTCCAACAGCGGAGCCATTTCAATGCTTTCCTAGGGAGGCAGGGAGTGGCAAACCTTTTTTTTTGGGGGGGGGGCGGTGAGTGAGCAAAGATTGACCTTGTTGTGCACATCCTAAAAGAAAATTGACAACTGTTACATTTTTATCCTTACATATATATTTAAAATTAGCTAAAGTACACAATAATGTTAAACATGTCTCACTTTGAGAATACTGAAATGGAAAATAAAGTTTATTAAATAATAATTTCTAGGCTTAAAATGTTGTCTTAATGCCAATTTTCCTTTTTTAGTCAAATTAAACAAATTATTTTTAGCTTTTGTGCCCTTTACTTAAACTAACCTATAATGAATCATACATTCTTATCACATTCTTTGAGGAGGAAACTGACCCCCACCCCCCCTAACCTTCCCAAATGACACTCCTGTTTGTAAAAAATTGCACATATGGGAGCATAAAAGTTGCATATATATGTAGGTTTGTTTGTTAGAAATGTGGTTCAATACACGTATAATTAATAAATTAATTAGTAACGTAATTATTATTATTTGTAATTAATAATTATATGCAGTTATGCATGTATTAATCAGTTTTTAAATATTTTTTTACACTTTCGGTTTCGGTCATAAAAACCTGTTTCGATCGATCTCTAATGATTATACGCTGAAAATTTTCATTCTGCAGCCAGTCATGTAGTTGTAAAAAAACCAAAGGGCATACGCTTTAGGCAGAGGGTATACTCTAACAAGTGGGTAAGTGTGATTGAAGATCGCTCAAAGGGTTTCGTTTAATATTCCTTTCAAAACACTTTGTCTTTTCTTTAATAAATTCAAATAAATTTCCTTTAGCAACAACAACAACAAGTCATGTTTTTTATAAAGTAAAAATTTACCGGTCTATTTTTTTTCGTTTTTTGAATATCTAAACCAGCCGGATAGCGGGCGAAGCCCGCTATAATATTCTTTCATAATAATATCCGTCATACGGACTAAATGCAATATTTAAAAATAATAATTTCAAAATTAAACAAATTGTACACCTTCAAAATGTTAAAATATGCGAATATTTCCATAATCGGATTTTTATCACGATTCAATATCTTTTTCAAACTCATATATTTACTATTCTGTATTATTCATATTGATACTCGCGTTATATTATTTTCAAACATTTGAAAAATTCGAATTTGAAAACTTCCAATATGACGTCAGATTTTCTTTTTAATTCTCTAATGACGTGATATTAATCTGTTTTGTGTACATACACATACTCATACTGCTTGTATTATTGAGAAATCTTAGACATTTTCCGTTTTATTACCACTATGACGTCAATCAATTTTATTTCATATTTATCTTTTTTTTCAATTAGTGAAACTTTTTTATTTCATTTTCATTTTTCACGTGGAAATCGTCTGATAGAAAATTAATTATTGTAGAAAGAATTTCATTGTGGAAAAAAATGTTTAAATTTAATAGGAAAAGGCTGTTAGAATTTTGGTTTTTTATCTCTATTTATTAAAATAATACGAATTTTTCAAATTTTAATATTTTGAGCTCTTCACAGCTGATATTCAGATTTATACACAAAGTTTCAACTCTGTAAGTTACATAGTTTTTGAGAATGGCTCTGTGACGGACAGACAACGGAGCGGGAGTAATAGGGTTTCGTGAGATGAACGAAACCCTAAAAAGCATATGCTATAGTGTATTTGAGAAGAGGGTATATGGTATACCTTAAAATAATCCAGAAGGTATACGCCGTATCCACCGTATATCCTCCATTACATCCCTGTCTGCAGCCTTCACTTTTCTTAGCATCATATAAGGTTATTAGAAACAATTTAATAAGAAACATAGGGCCTACAATATCAATGTACACTAATTTACCTTTCTATATAATACTTCGATCATATATATCTGTGTTTGTACGTGCATGTGTCAGAGAGAGAGAAATAATTTGAGCCCCCCCCCCCCTACATTTTCTTGAGCAACCCCTAATTTTTACTTCTAGCTACAGCCCTGTTCTCAATGTAACAAATGTGCAGCTTGAGAAAACATTTCGTAAAATAATATTGATATCTAGTTGTAAAAGAAATATGTTTTCTCTCGCATTTATTTTTCTGAGGGGGGTCCTTTAACATAACAGAACAAGTTGGAAATTGTACGCCAAACGTAACAAATGGTAATATAACTAGTTTCAGTGAAATGAATTATACCATCTGTTATTATGATATAAGTAATTTCCGTAATAAAATAAGTACATTTTAAGTTGGTAACATTTTATCTTTTGTTGACATGTACTGAAAATTCCAGTGGGAAACTTAAGCATAGCTTTGAAATTTTAGAACTTGAAATCCATGTTTAGACTTTTTTTCCATTTAATATCTATTTCTCCGAAAACATCTATCCAAAAAACTGTCGGTAGATTATAGGATTGCTATAATTAAACAATTTTAGTACACAAATTCGGTTTTTAAATTCACTAATACGGAAATAATATGACTCCGTCTTAAATAGGACATAATCACCAAGGGAATCCACAATCATTACCTATCAAGGGATAGATATCATTGAATTAATTACGTATGCTAGAATTTAACAGAATGAAGAATGTGACTATAACTTGGTCACAGAGGTTATAAAATGTCATATACGTCATATATGACTATAACGTCATATATGACTATAACGTCATAGATATCATATAACTTGGCGATACACCTCGGTCGCTTAACGATTACGACACCTCGGAAGCTGCTATAAAAAGAAAGTACCGATTTTTAAAAAATCAAATTACTTATTAAATATTTTTATTAATATCTTTTTGATTCGATTTTCATAAAATTTGAAATTACTCGACAAAATTCTGCAACGATTATATATATTAAATTTCAAACCATTCGGTTGGGTAGTTTTTGCGCTGTTATATGCGGGCAGACAGACAGACGGACGGACCAGACGACGACTATAGTTGCTACATATTTTATATAATTACGAACGCACCTAAAATAATAGATCTTATCGCCCGATCTCTCTGAAATTTCAATCGGTTATAAATATAACTGTATTCAAAATCTCGTTATAATTTCATGAAAAAATATGCATATTTAGTAGTGAAAACATGAGTCGAAGCCGAGCAAAGCCGAGCCGAAACAACCCGCGTGTTTGAGTTTTCATCGAAAATTTCTCAGATATTATTTTTTTTTAAATGCTTCTACTCTCTAATTTTTATAGGCAGAACAGTTGTTTCTCGCGACGGCCCCGTGTAAACCCAGTATGTCGAGATGGTCTAAAAAGATTGTGTCGAAATACTGACGTTTAGTTACTTTTAGCTAGAAATAAAATCGTCTTCGGGAGGCGCGAAGCGAAGTGACCTGCAGTCGCGAATCTTTAAAAGAGTTAAAATTCGTATGTTTCAAAACCGATTGCACCGTCGAAGAGATGAATGTCTCAGCTTTAATTAGGTATTTTTGGGGAATCTGTATCTCTGAAATCGAGCCCTAGGGAAGGGTTGTCGAAAGGAAGAAAAAGTCAAATGCGAAAACGGCCATTTCTTAATTTTTTTTTATCAAAGGGTTAAGAACAATATTTTTTCGAACTGATTGCGGCGTTTAAGACGTAAAAGTACGAAATTAAAGAATATGTCTGTCTTTTTTTTCGTATCCAAAACGATTCAGCTGTAGTGCGTAAAAACAAACGGCCAAAAAGAAAAAAAAAACAGCATTTGTTTTTTTCTTTCTACGCGCTCCAGAAAGAAAGGACTGGACAAGCTCACACGTGCCTCAGCCGATTTTCAAAACAATATCGCGGATGAGTTTCTAATTAATATCTGGGTTAATTATGAAAAAATTTAAATTCTGAGCCTCAGATGCATCAGGACCTACCACTATTTTCACCCAAATTTTCAGACTTTTACGTCCGATGGATTCCGCCAGTGATTGCAGACACCCAAGGTCCACACACACACACACACACACACACACATAGAGAGAGAGGGGAACTTTCTTTTATTAGCATATATTTATTTAAAGGTTGTTCTCAAACGTAATTTTCTGCTTTCTGATACATTCACAAAGTCATTTTTATTTTGAAACATATGGAATCTGCAGGTGTTACTATTCATATACGAAGAAACCGAACAACGTTTCTCTTTTTCTTATAAAGGTAAAGAATTTTCCAAAAAGTGACGTTAAAATTTTCATAATGAACTGATTTTTGGTATGCGACAGTTGGCGGAAAATTGTTATTAGGGAGAAATCAAGTTTTACTTTAGGCTGCTTTCAAACACTAACTCCAAACTTTCTGATATATTCATGAAGTCACTTTTGTTCTTGAATGCATGAAATTTGCAGATGCTCTTATCGATAAACTGCGAAATCAAATAGCTTTTCCTTGTTATGCATCAATTATGATATAATGCATTAATCTTATTTCTTATCTTATTTTCATTGTTTAGTGAGTTTATACTTTTCTGATCTTTTCATTTATGATTATTAGGAAAAATTTCATATTTTTTTTTATACAAATATGTAATTTTATTTTTCAAGAAAAAAAAAGTTGTATAGCTAAAGTTTTTACAGCTGGATTAATTATCAAAACCAGATGTTCATATTTTAAGCTAATAATATTAGTAACACAAGCATTTCAGTATGTTTGTGTTGGATAACAATTTTGTTATTTTTTAGTTTTTTGCACTTTTCTTTTGCATCCTATTCATAATGTTATAGTAAATATTAGTATCCATATAAGTGAAACATCATGATAATATAATTTACTAAAATCACAATTTCAATGTTTGACTTTAAAAAACCATAACTTGACTATCTTTCCTCATCCATTCCATTTCTCCAAAAAGAGGAGGGGGGGGGAGGCTGTGTCATATTACTCAAAAAATATTTGAGCAAACCAAATATTTTTCAAACGTTGGCGTCGTATGTTTGTCAGAAATATGAATAAATATTCAAGAGAAAATCTAAACATATAACTGCACTAAAATGCGTTATTCAGAGCTCTTCAAAGGACTTTGTTGTTTTATTAAGAAAGTAATCTTGACGCTAGGCTCAAAACTTGAAATTTATTTCAGCATTAAGGGACTTAAACCGAGATATCAACACGCTTTAGCTTGGAGTTTGTGTTCTTACTTCGTCTCATCCTTAACGTCCCACTTATATTAGTTATTCTTGTCTTAGCTGTTCAGATTTTAATGCAAAACAAGGTGTCGGCTCCAAATTTTGGTGGTTTATAACTCTGAATAAGGGATAAAAATACTTAGAATTTGATTCATAAAATGGATATTGCGGTGATATGAGCCGTTTAAAAGAAGAGTGGAGAAAGTTACATCTATATTATAAAGCAACTAGTCGTTGAGGGCCACCGTAATAATTACCCATCATGGATATGCATAATATAAAATATGAAAATAAAACATGTGTAAATTATTTATAAAATGCATTGCAATTCGAATAAAATCGTGGCTTGATGACGCCACAAACTTTTAATGCTCTATTACTGAATTTGGTAAAAGAGACATCCTTATAACTCCAAAATTGATAATCATATTAACTAACGGTTTACTGCGTCGGATTAAGCGTCTCATTTCCAATTAAAATATATCTTTGAATTAAAATTTGAATCAAATACAGGGTCATGAAAAATCGAAGAGTGTGGAAATAGGATTACAAATATCTCGGCAACTGATTATCCGATCGACTTCATTCTTTATGCAAAATTTATGTTTTTTTTTTCTTTTATATTCACTCCTTAAAATAAACAATTTCGAAAATTTTTATACACCTTTTATCAGAACGAATATTTCGAGATCCCGGAAAAAATAGTTCCGGATAATCGAGGATACTGAAATTCAATAAGCTTCTTCCCATTATTACGTACTAAGTACACACCAAATTTCAAGTCTCTATCTCAATTTGTTCGGTAGATAGAGCGTTCACAGACACACACACAGACAGACGGACGGCAAAAAAAATTTCTAAAAATATGTTTTTCGGAATCTTCAATGTCTGAAACGTGTAAATCCGTCAAAAAAAATTTTCGATTTTCAAAACGATTACAAGACTTACACATTACTACATCATACTACGTATGATGGGTAAGTAATAATGTGTCGTGAGTGACGCTGGCGTCATTTCAACAGTGGCAATGACTTGAACAATCAATTTTGCCTTTATTGGAAATTTATTAATTTCTAAACATCACCGCACAATTTCACTTTTTATACCTTCAAATAGAGGGGTAGTTGTACTTTCAAATACAAATTGTTTGAAAACTGCATATCAATTTACTGAATTTTTATGGTTTTAAAATTAATTTTCAAGAATTATTTTTGTTAAAGAAAAAGATTAGCTATAGATAAAAAAATTATCTATATATAAAAAAATTATTTATATATATATATAAATATAAATTATGTATATCAAAGTATGGGGGAAGGTGTACTTTTAAATGCAATTTGTTTGAAAGCTGTATATCAATTTACTGAATTTTTATGGTTTTAAAATTAATTTGAAAGAATGATTTTTGTTTTAAAAAAATTATCTATATATAAAAAAATTGTTTATATATTTAAAAAAATTATATATATCGAAGTACGGGGGAAGGTGTACTTTCAAATGCAATTTGTTTGAAAACTGTATATCAATTTACTGAATTTTTATGTTTTTAAAGTTAATTTTCAAGGATTATTTTTGTTTAAAAAAAATGATCTCTATCGCATACAGCCGATTAGTGTAGTCTTCCAAAAACGGAAGGTTAACCCGTTTGCATTTAAAACAATATACTAAATAGTTCAGCATTTATTTCCGGTTAATATTCCATAACAAAAAAAAAACTTCATCAAAAATAAATAACTAAGAAAAACACAAATTTAATAAATACATAATCGAAGGACGTGAACACTGAAATCATCAGAATAAAAAAGACTGCTATAAATGGCGATTTTCTTTTCACTATTAACTCCTGGCATGCGACTAATACCAAAGTATTGCTTTTAATAAATTTCAAAACTTTAAAAAATCAGTAAATCTTGTAAAAAATCAATCTTCAGTTAAGAATTATTTTGACCACCGGGCAGTATGTTCTGTAACCAGGAAAGCCCGAGTTCGATCCCCTAGTTTCTTTAAAAGCTCAGAAACAAGGATTTTCTGGACGCGCTACAATATTTCCTATGGCAGAGACGGCGAACTTGGGTGACCAGAAAGCCAATTGCCACCAATTTTCATGAACACTTTTCTTCGCCTTATTTAATCTCAGAATTTCTTTTAATAAATAAATTTAAGAATATTCTTTTCGAAATAGTGGTGGCCATTGACCATTTGGCTCGCGGATTCGCCGTCCCTGTCCTATAGGGTAAAATATATTCCTGTGCAATTTACAGGCAAATATCGTGAAACTATCGCTTATACCGGTATTATGTGTATATACTGATATATCGAGATGCCCTTCCCCCCCTCCCCCTTGCATTTAACTTAATAGTTAACAATTAGTAACTTAACTACTCTGCCTTTAAATGGTTCCTATAAGGATTAGGAGAAAAATCCTAAGAGAGACAGGATAAAAAAATCAAAACTGATTTCAATTGATTTTTACATATTTATTTGAGTAATAATGCAATCTATTACCTTATGATAAATTGAGTTCAGCATGTGTAGAGGATTGTAATTAGAAAACTGAAGCGTTAGAGGTCAAGCTACTATTTAGCTGTAGCATATACCTCAATATCAACTTGAACTTGAAGATTAATGCAACTCCAACTCCTGTTGAGGAAGATGTTTAGTGCATGCGTACAAGTTTAAAGATAGTCCCTGCAACTGCTGTAACTCAGTATTTTAACTTCCTTTCAGTTTTGCCTTTATCTATGATGATCCATATTCTACATCACTGGTCACCAAATACCGCTGCAAATTTTGAACGGACCGCGACGAAACTGTGAATAAAAACTCTTGGGAGTGACCAATTTTGGATTAAAAATATCTATGAAAAAAAAAGATATCCAGAATTAAAAGCTTTAGCCATAAAATTGTGTACCATGTTTGGCTCAACTTAGTGTGTGAAGCATCATTCTCAAATTAAGAACTTGTACATATCTCTCAGATGACCACCTTAACAGCTTGATGAGAATCAGCTGCACTCACTTGAACCCAAATTTCAGGCAGGTTGTGCAAAATAAAACGTGTCATTTATCCCAGTGAACATTAACCAAAATGCTATTTAATGTGTGCTCTTTTTGAATTTATGTGTATTTTGTATTACTCTTCGTGTATTCTAAAAATCACAATAAAAACTATTCATTTGGTATTTATACACTTCATTTCACTGGCATCCATTGTGTTTTGCACTTAAGATGACAATTAATTTCAAAGGAAAGTTTTCCTAAGCAAAGGAGGTAGCCTAGGTTGGTAGAGTATTTTGTAGAGTGGAGTAAGGAGGTGGGGGGGGCGGTAAGTTTTCTGGACCGCGGAAGTTAGACAATATTTTGAAATGGACCTACGCGAAAAATAAATGGTGACCACTGCTCTACATAGTTATTCATTCTACTGTATTGTTATTTCTCTATTCTAAAAGAAAAGTAACCACAGCTGTCGCTGCCGCAAATGATTTTTTTGTGACTGGTGGACTTTCTCTGCTATATTAAGAAAACTATTGCATATAAAAATATAAAAATAGGTAGTTTTATAGAGAAATGTTCGATGAACACGTTGAAGCAGACAGTATATAAAAAGAAGAATTATTCTTAAAATTATTTAGTATTAAAATCGCTCGAAATAGCTCCGTTAAAAAAGTTTTATAGGATAAAAACTATGCATAGCAATTTAACCATCTTTTGGAGGGGCATACTTGTTGACAAGCTTGTATTGTGCAGTAGGCAATCATTTTTTTCTTTAAATTGACTAATTTTTTTCAGGGTTTTTTATCTTCAATTTATTATTCAAAATTCATTATCTGAATAGAGATTTCGATAAATCATTTTTTTTTATCTATTGCCAAATTTCAAAACAGTGCAAATATTATTATTTCTTTTTAATTAAAAAAATGTATTTATACGTGAATATTAAAAACAGAATGAAAACTTTAAAATAATAATTAAATTATTATGCTTTAAAAGTAGTAAATGGGGAAAAATTGCGTTTTTAAAATGTCCAAATAATACTTCACTTCAAATAAAAAAAAAATATTTACCCGTGAATATTAAAAACAGAAAGAAAACTTTAAAATAATAATAAAATTATCACGCGTTAACAGCAATAAATTGGGAAAATTACGTAATATTTAAAATGCCCAAATAATAATATTGCCAAACAGTTTAAATTTAAAAATATATTTATACAAAAGATTTATTTCATATTTCGAAAAAGTCTTTTTACCTATTGTTGCCAAATTTAAAACAGCGCAAATAATAATATTTCCTTTCAATTAAAAAATGTGTTTCAAGTGAATATTAAAAATAGAAAGAAAATTTTGGTGAAAATAACGTCATATTTAAAGTGATCATTTAAAACGTCTTATTTACAACAATTTTCTTATAGCGTCGTTTTAACGCTCTCAGCGTCTTAGGGCTTTCCTGCATTTTCATAAAAATGCTCATAAAACTAATATTAATTGAAATTTTCTTTCACAATTTGTTGCTAAAATACACTTCACGCCTCTTTATCATACATATATCTTAAAATACAACTCTTTTAAAAATATTTTTGCCTACAATCGCATTGAGTTGTTTTTTGGAAAACGGAAAATACAGGCAAAACGCTTAGAGAGTTAAAATTCAGGAAGACAGCGATATTGTTTACTTAGCATTTTATACAAGCTGGTTTTCAGAGGTTTAATTGATCTTATTTAATTGATCACAAAAAAATGCCGTTAGCTTTCGCGATAACAGTTGATTCGGCCTTAATAATCGAACAATCCCTCATTCAAAGTGAAATGAATCGCAACCCGATTACAAAAGATCGTTACTGGTCAGTTAATTATAATTCAATCTTCCGTAGTCTTTTTAAAACTGAGCAAATTATGTGTTTTTAGAGCCTGCTATGTCTGAACGAGGGTTGGCGAGCTTAGCTTGTAGGGGACAGTAAAAATAATATCCCTAAAATTTTAATGTTACATTTTAAAATTTAAAAGCTTATATCACTTTTAAGGTTATTTGCAATAAGCTGAAATGTTTTCATTTTGTTCTATTTGGTCAAAATAAATTTCTGTTCTGAAGGAGATTGCATATTTATTTCACAAAGGAAATCTGAAGAAAACGTTTTTAAACATACATATCGAATTCTTTGTTTGAAACAAAAAGATATTTCAAGAGGTTTTATGGCGTTCGGTTATTTTAAGAGATTTCGTGGATGAATACAAATAAACCCATATTATTTGATGGAGAATAAAAAACTAAACAGATTTTCAAGATATAACTAAGATTAAGCAGTTTCTTTTTAAAAATGTTTTTTGGAAATAATATGTCTGCAAAATAAATACATAAAATAATTTTCCGTTGAGGCATACTAATTTATAATCATTAATCCTATTGTTATTATTAAATAACAAGTAGATCCACCCGGCTAAAATAACCTTACCATTTTCCGGGATTACTTTAAATATATATCGCATTCAAAAATCGATAATATAATTTTATAAAAATAAACAATTAAAAATGTCTTCGCAAAAAAGAAAACAAGTGGGTAAGTGTGATCGAAGATCGCACAAACGGTTTCGTTTAATATTCCTTCCAAAACACTTTATCCTTTCTGTTGGATTCCACTTCTCCGTCCACACAACTTCGAAATATAATCCGGTCTTTTGATATGCTGCCACCACCGATATGAATACGTGATATCGGACACGATACTTGATGTGTATTCAAGAAAAACCTAACTCTTTCACTTAAACTTAAAGTAACAATTTATTAACAATATTTACACTTAAACTCGGATGTAAATTATCCGGTTTAATATTAAATCAAAATAATTACAAAAAGCTATCCTCTGTGTACCGTTAGATTACGTTCATTCACTCAGCACCGAGATTTCTATTAATCTCACACACGCTATATCTCTTCCTTTCGAGAGATCTCGTTCCACACACGTGCCCAGAGCTGCTCTCTGTACAAACAACCTACACGCTCCAGTCCTGCGTTCCAACTAACTTCCTCTCTGGTCATTCTCCAGAGCACCTTTCTGTCTACGGGGCTCCTCGTCTGTTTCCAAGGGTCTGTCTTCCTAAATAATGGGTGCAATCTCTTTCTTATCTATTAAAGACCACATCACAAAGGACATACTTCTCCCATTGTATTCAACTCGCCACCCTCCGGATTAAGATTCCAGTACTGAAAAGCCTCACAGTACACAAAAGATACACACACAATAAGATAATAATAAGATAACAATCACAATAGTTCCATAACAATAGTTTTTAAGCCTATAGGCGCCAGGGACCTGACACCCCCCACCTTAGCGGAAAATATGCCTTTTAGGGGCTAATTTTCCTCCAAACAAATGTAATGTCTGAGAAGAGTTCAACAGTTCCTTGATAGGTTTCTTCATTACTATAATTACATAAATATTTCAAGGTGTCTGAAAATTACCTACTGACATCTCTAATGAACCATATACTAATGTGATAAATACCGAAAAAAATTACACAATATGCTAATACACTGTTATAAACACAAGATGCAAATACAATTATAAATACACAAAAAAAAATAAAGTTACACTAGTATTATGTAATTTCAATGTCAGTCCTTAGGCTGATATTACTGGGGGCGGTACAACTTTTTCCTTACGATTTTTCCAGTCCTTCCTAGTTAACCTAATAGGTACAGCCCTTTTCGTAGTACACCCACTTGAATGGCTAACTTCTGCCTCTGAGGTCTTAATTAAATTTTCCTCAAACCAATCAGGCACTTGCCTGTCCAAGTCCTCTTTGTACGTAATAATGACATTGTACCATTTCTGCTTTATCTTACCCCTCTCCGTTTTACGACCAATCCGATTTTTCTCCATTTCTACCAGTTGGACAGGACCCATAAATAATTCCTTATTTTTCCTTAAGATTGATTTTATGTCCCCAACTTGAATATTTGTTAACCCTTCTATTTCAAATCCCTTCCTGTCTTTATTTTCCGGTTGTTCTCTGTCTAACAACAGATTTTTCCTACAGTCTTCAAACTCCCCGTCACTATCCAAGACAATATCGACTACTTTATTTTTAGCCATAAATTCTCTAATTTCATCTTGATACACCGGTTTCTTACTCCCGTCCCCTAACTCAATTACATATGCAGGTTGACCTGTTTCCTCTTTCTCCCTATCACTTCCATTCATTTCCCTCGTTAAACGACATTCTACACATGACTCGCAAAACGTTTTAGATTCCTCTGCCATATTTTCCCAATAAAATGAATGCTTGATTCTTTCTAACATTTTCTTAACCGCGGGATGTTCTCCATATAAGGAGTTATGCGCTAGTTTTAGAATTTCCTCCCTTCTAATTTTAGGTATTACTAATTGAGCTACCGTTTCGTCTCCTAATTGCTCTTTATGATATAACATCCCATTCACAATATAATAAGACCCTCTCTCATTTTCAGCCAATTCCCAAGCTTTCTCTAAATCTTTACAACTCATTTGGGATTCCTGGAATACGTTTAAACTACTTTCCGTAACTTTATTAATCTTACTTTTCTCTACCTCGGCTTTTTCCTTCTCCTGACTTTGTAAATTTTCCGATCTCGCGTCTACGACATAACGATTATTATTACCACTAGATGGAACCCGTCAAAACTTGACGCAAGAAAAATACTATAACAATATCAGTAAAATAAGCTTCTTTATTATTTATGAAGGAGTGCGTATAAAACAGTCTTTCAAATATTTTTTTTTTCCCAGTCAAATACAGTACTATTTCCGATGCAAGCTCCAAACAAACAATCCGTAAATAAATGTGTAATGCAAATCAGTTTGACATTACCACCATATTCTCCACGGCAAGAAAAAAAATCCATGGACCTATGAAGTATATACAGATAGTATATTCCTACGTTCATATCATATTCAGTAAATAACAGAACATAGTAAATAAAGCACACATCCCCCCCCTGTGATAATGCAACCGAATGAGCCCCTATGCGCATGTGCATTGCATCTGCCCAAAAGCACCGTCAAAATTCCACGTTAAAAAAGTTTTAAAATGATTAAATTAAAAGTTTTAAAATGTCCTCTTTAATCATTGTTCGTTTCAAATCCATATCTTCTAAAACGCATCCATTGTTTTAAGCTAATCAATTTTTATGCAAAGATTAAGAAGTTTTTTTACAGTAATAAATCTATCTGTAGATGAGGGAGATTTTTAATGTTTTCAAGTGTAATTTATTTGTATGGTTTCTTCGGTTCCTTGACATAATCAGGATGATTATCCCTTTTCCATCACAGTCGGGGATATTTTTCCTCTTATACAGTTGGCAAATGTAAAAAAATAAAAAAATACAATTCCTAGCATATCCTGATATCTGATGGAACATATTCATCAACGAATTCAAAATATCATTTTTATGTTCAACACATAAACTAAAAATAGTCTTTTTTTTCTTTTTTTTTTTTTTTCTTTCTTTTTTTTTTTTTTTTTTTTTTTTTTCTTTCTTTTTTTTTTTTTTTTTTTTTCCTGACAGATTTTTGTTTAGCGCCAAAATGTTCTATCTTATGGATAATCTGATCTTATGATTTATCACTTTTTTTTTTTTTAATTATTATTCACTTTTTATGATGGTTAGGGAAATCTATTTTCAATTGTGGCAACTTTCCCAGGGGCTATTTTACATTATTGAAGCAAACTGGTGGTCATTGATAAGATAGAATTGAAAAACTTTTCATGCTTGAAAATTATTTAAAAGGTCGTTAAATTATGCAGCAGTTTTCAAATAAATTTCAATCGAAAGCTAATTTTTTTTCTAATTGATGATGTAAGAATTGAAATTGTAAAATGTAGTAAAAAATAGAAATTTGTAGTATTTCGAATTGATGTAAGCGCGATTAAAGCTAAAGCGATAGCGCCTTTGTTGTCACAATTGTTGTACATTTCTAAAAATTGCCACTGTATTTTGGCTGGCGTCCAAAAGTAGAAAAACATTTTTTGACATCGAAAGAGAAATTCACAGTGAAAGAAATAGGACTTTGCGCTAATAAGGAACTGTTAAATGAACTTATAATAAATCTACCAAAATAATTCCTATGAAATATTAGTCGTACATTGTTTATTCTAGCTAAAAATACAATCACTATTTCAAGATTTATTTCTACCATAACGCTATTTTTAATAACTTTAAATTTCCTGAAATCCTTTACTTTTGTGATTTTTTTTACTAAAAAAGGAAATCTTCTATCCTATAATTTAAAAAAAAAGCAATTGGTAACATGTAATGAAGGTATGCAATCAAGATGAAGAAATCAATGACGACTCCAATTCTAATCTTTATAATTATGAATGCAAAAATTAGTAAAATTATGTCATGTTAACACAATCATATACATTTTTCTCTTTAGTTTTATCAATGTTAAAATGCACTTCAAGCTAAGCATAACGTCATTTTCACCGGCGCAAATTTTTCACACGTACTTCATATACCTTACATTAATGCTTAAACACCATGCACATAAATATAAATATATTTTGTATTTAATTGTAATGAAAAAATGGCATCAACAAAGTTATAATGCATAATGATAAAATAAACCCAATGGACAATATTCCCGTGACGTCACAATAAATATGAATTTTTATTCGCTTATAAAACACGCGGATAAGTATTTTTACCGAAATTTAACTTGCAAATTAACAAATTCGGCCTTAAAACCGCGTGCTTTTAATATTTATTATTTTTCTTTTATTCAACCACAGAGTTTAGAGAATAAACTCTGTGCTTCGCAACAGTAGGCGTTATCCGATTATGCCGTCATTAGTAGAAGTAAAAGTTTAATTGAAAATTACGGTTAATTAATTATATTTTCGAACAAACGAATGGACGATAACAAATCTGTAACCAAATATCTTTCATTTAAAAAAAGAATGATGTAATTTGATGCAGTAGTTTGTTCTCACGGATTGTCGAAATAAATCGCTTAGCGTTTTAAATATATAGATTTCTAATCCTTTCCCCTTCTTTCACTTTATTCCTACTATCTTCCTTACATTCCCTTTCTACCGATTCTCCTAATGATTTATCGTTGTTTAACCCTGATAATTCATTAGCCACGTCAGGATGTAAAATTACCTGTTCCTTACTATTATCAATTATTGTGCAAAGTACATCCTGATGAATTACATTAGTTTGACCGCGTTTTGGAATAGCT
Organism: Maratus michaelseni; assembly: GCA_963931845.1. Classification (NCBI taxonomy): domain Eukaryota; kingdom Metazoa; phylum Arthropoda; class Arachnida; order Araneae; family Salticidae; genus Maratus; species Maratus michaelseni. The sequence goes on along the minus strand of OZ007596.1, from coordinate 91,474,046 downwards.
AAAGGTAATTGAAGTAACGGCGATTTAACTGCCTTACCAAATATCCCTTGTAAATAGATGCTACCAGCCCCTCTTAGTGTCTCTGCTGGTACTAAATCTTTATGAACGACGCTAATTTCGCAACCAGAATCCACTAATCCTTTTGCTATTTTCTCATTTACACTAACTTCTACTTTCTCGAGTTTATTTAACTTCCCTCCAATAACTTTAGTTCTCCAATTCCCTTTTGCTCCGATTCTTGCCATACTCGCTCCCCTTGGTAATTCTTTAATTCCTCGCACTGAGATATTATTGATACTAGCCCTTGGTTCTTGTCGGTTATTAATTTGATTACTTCCCTCATTATTTCCTTTTGTACAAAACCGCTGGACATGGCCTCGTTGACCACACTTGAAACAGATAGGCGTCGTATCATTAGGTTTCTTATATTCCGGTTTTCTACCCAAAAATGGACTAACTTCATTATTCCCATTTTGTCTCCAATTACTACTAAATCCCTCATCTTTTTCCCTTCTAGAATCTCCATTATTTACGTACCTTTCTTTTCCTTTATAACCCTTATAAGTTATCGCATAATATTTTCGTTTAGCATCAAAGAAATTATCACATTCCTTAGCAATTTTAGAAACTTCTAACCAACTACTGTGCTGAGTTAATCCAACATGCGTCGCGGTTTCCTCATCTAAAGTAGTTAACAACTTATCTGTGACAATTAACTGATTAACCTTCTCATACGTATCTGCACCTCTGATCTTACAATAATTTTCCCAGGTTGCTATTAAACATGACACAAATAATACATGAGTTTCATTTTCATTCCTTCTAGCCTTCTTGAAATTTTCCAAACACGCCTTCGGTGTTGGCTCGTGTTCCCTTAGAACTAATTCCTTTAACTTCTCATAACTCTCAATTTGTTCCCTAGTCGTGTATATTAGCAAATTATCGGCCTTATCCCCTAGCATATTTAGTAAAATTTCGGCCTGCTGGGTTTCCGGTACATTTTTTGTTTGGAATGCTCGTCCTAAACTGCTAAAAAACAGATTCCATCCCTCAGTCCCTTCTGGAACCTTGATAGACAAAGTTTTAACACTTTTAATCAATTTCTCTAGGCTACTCTCATGATTAGATTCTCTAGTCCCATTAGCGTTATTAGCCGAACTTTGAATCTTTATCCTTTCCAACTCTAACTCATGTTCCAATCTCAATTTTTTAGCCCTTTCTTCTCTATCTAACTTTTCCCGTTGTAACTTTTCCTCCTTTTCTAACTTTTCCCGTTGTAACTTTTCCTCCTTTTCTAACTTTTCCCGTTGTAACTTTTCTTGTTCTAACCGTTCCGTAACAATAGTGCTAGATAATTCCATAACGGCCCCCTCTTCATATTCGTCGCTCTCCACTATCTTTTTCTTAAGCTTAAACCTGGTATCATCTTCCGAGACTTCAATCCCTAACTCTTCACATATCGCCTGAAGATCTACCCTTTTTATTTTTAGTAAGAAAGCCATACCTTCTACTGATAATTATTACCACCCTACAATAATACTTAAGCACAATATCAAATTACTACTACCTCCAATCCTACCTTCATAAATTACCTCCACATATTATACTATTTAACATATTTCAAATAAGTAATAATAAAATGATAAATTTCCTTTAACAATGGTACCCCACAATTTGCTTCCAATAACACAGTAACAATAATTTCAATTTGATTATTATGTAATACAGATTTTAAATTTATACAATTAAATAATAAAATACAATTTACACAATAATACTGATACAATTTGAATAAAACACTAATGCCAACCACTACATAAAAGTACCCACCTAACAAAAATTTGCATGAAATACACATAAATTCCTAAATTTAATCTTAATAAAATATTTCAATTTCAAAATTAGTTCTCACATTAAAAAGTAAATCACAGCACTTTTTTTTTCTCTGGGCCTTCAGTTCTTCCTTGAAGGTTATTTCAATTTAATTTAAATTCTACACAAATTTGCTTTCCTCATTTACTATTAATACTTCAAATTTAAAACAAACAGTATCACTTAATTTAAATATTACTTTAATAATAATTTAAATTTAAGAAATTTCAATTATTCCCTCCAACTATTAACACAATGCATTAATTTTAATCATTAATCTTATTCGTTTAAAACAATTAAAAAATCACTTCTAGTAATTAATATAATATCCTTTTCTTAAAACAATAGTGTAAAATGGCTGTTAATGTCTCATTTGATTTAGTCCAATTATTATATTGCACATAAATTATTATAAATTAACCACAACATTAACTTAAATTACCATCAATTATACACAATAAAAAACAGTAGGTTCGAAAATGTCAGTAGAGTAAAATTATCAAAACACCTTACCTCGTACTTTATTCGCTGGGGCAATTCTCTGCTCACTTTTCCACAGGGTAAATCTTGCACTCTCGGGCAAAAATCACTGTAACTTGAATCACTGCGTACACAAACACTACACACAAACAATGGAACTAACACTACACACAGCACCAACACTTCCGCTGGACGATCCGGCAAGGCACTCTGTAACACGGCTAGCTGGCACTGGTCTACGACGATAGAGCACACACACTTCCGCTAGACGATCCGGCATAAACTGACTGTAACACGGCTAACTGGCACTGGTCTACGACGATAGAGCACGAACACTTCCGCTGGGCGATCCGGTACAAACTCTCTGTAACACGGCTAACTGGCACTGGTCTTCGGTGATTCAGACCCCGTCGCAGCCACCATTGTCGGATTCCACTTCTCCGTCCACACAACTTCGAAATTTAATCCGGTCTTTTGATATGCTGCCACCACCGATATGAATACGTGATATCGGACACGATACTTGATGTGTATTCAAGGAAAACCTCTTTCACTTAAACTTAAAGTAACAATTTATTAACAATATTTACACTTAAACTCGGATGAAAATTATCCGGTTTAATATTAAATCAAAATAATTACAGAAAGCTATCCTCTGTGTACCGTTAGACTACGTTCATTCACTCAGCACCGAGATGTCTATTAATCTCACACACGCTATATCTCTTCCTTTCGAGAGATCTCGTTCCACACACGTGCCCAGAGCTGCTCTCTGAACAAACAACCTACACGCTCCAGTCCTGCGTTCCAACTAACTTCCTCTCTGGTCATTCTCCAGAGAACCTTTCTGTCTACGGGGCTCCTCGTCTGTTTCCAGGGGTCTGTCTTCCTAAATAATGGGTGCAATCTCTTTCTTATCTATTAAAGACCACATCACAAAGGACATACTTCTCCCATTGTATTCAACTCGCCACCCTCCGGATTAAGATTCCAGTACTGAAAAGCCTCACAGTACACAAAAGATACACACACAATAAGATAATAATAAGATAACAATCACAATAGTTCCCTAACAATAGTTTTTAAGCCTATAGGCGCCAGGGACATGACACTTTCTTTAATAAATCCAAATAGAATTCATCCCCCCCCCCCCCAAAAAAAAATCGTTTTTTATAAAGTAAAAATTTGCCGGTCTATTTTTCTTGTTTTTTCGAAAATCTGAACCGGTCTGATAGCGGGCGAAGCCCGCTACAATACTCTGTCATAACAATATCTGTCATGTGGACTAAATGTGATATTAAAACAAAATCAATTTCAAAATTAAACATGTTGTATAGAGACCTTCAAAATGTTAAAATATGCAAATATTTCCTATAATCGCGTTTTTATCATGATTCAATACGTTCCTCAAACTCATATGACGTTATAATCACTTGCTGACGTCCTATCTACTTGCTTTCTCTATTACACATATTGATACTCTCTTTGTATTATTCACAAACATTTGAAAAAGTCCGTTAAACTTTCAATATGACGTCAGATTAATTTTCTTTTTAATTCTCTAATGACATCATACTAACCTGCTTTCTGTGCTTACACATACTCATACTCCTTGTATTATTGAGAAATGTTTGAAAATTTACGTTTTATTACCAATATGACGCCATATTAATTTTTTTTCAGTTGGTGAAACTTTTTATTTCATTTTCATTTTTCACGTGGAAATCTTTCAATAGAAAATTAATTATTCTAGAAAGAATTTTATTGTGGATTTTTAATTGTTGGCAGCTGTTATAACGAAAAATGTTTAAATTTAATAGGAAAAGGATGTTAGATTTTTGGTTTTTTTATCTCTATATTAAAATAACACGCTTTTTTAAAATCTAATGATTTTCAGATTCATAGTAGATATTCAGTTATAAGTACACAAAATTTAAAGTCTGTAAGTTATATAGATTCTGAGAACCGGCTCTGAGACGGACAGACAACACAGCAAAACAAATAGGGTTTCGAGAATTTCAAACTGCAATGTCTCAGCCATTTTTAGGTAGCTTTCAATACAAAAAAGTATAAAGCTACCTATTGCAGCCGTTAGGAGGAAAGCAGTTCCGGAAAATTTCGATATATTTTCACCGATCATGACCCCCAGACCCCAAAACCACCGTCCGTTCAACTGTTGATTTATATATATATATATATATATATATATATATCTGACCTATGTATGTTTTAAGATAAAGCCAAAAAAAAAGTCCTTCCGGCCTGTACCGGTAGGAAAAGGTAGCTTTCCTATATCTTCGTTTTAAAATTTTAGCTAATGTTACACAAAAACAGCAAGTTAAAATGCAAAGAAACGTTTACAAAAGATTCCTTAATACTGAATTTGAATAAGAAATTCGTCAAATTATTGAGCAATAGCCAAATTGGCTTCGTTTATGAAGACTTATTTTGGTCGCCAAATTTGGCGATACTTCGCCAAATGTCGCCAATTTTGGCGAGAATTTGGTGCTAACGGATTTGAATATATAGTTTTATGCGTATGATTGGGAAAATTATTACAACAATGAAAGAAAATAATTTGCGAGTAATCGCGTTAATGTGCTGTTTTGTTTCAAAATGTCAGCCACCCTAGAATTTCAAACTGCTATATCTCAGCCATTTTTTAAGATAGAGGTAAACCAAAAGATGCTCTGGATTCCTCGTATCAAGGCCTAACACTTAATTAATTAATAAATTTGAATTTTTAACTTTTTTGTATATATATTTTAGTTTTAAATTTTTAAGTGGCCGCCATCTTGAAACAAAATGGCGGAAAAAGCTGGCCAACAAACTCGGTCGAGACATTGGTGAGCTTAATACACACAACTAGTTTCATCGAAATTGATTTATAAATACGAGCGTTATCGTATGACATAGGTCATATATATATATATATATATATATATATATATAAATCAACATTTGAACGGAGGGTGGTTTTTGGGGTCTGGGGGTCATGATCGGTAAAAATATATCGAAATTTTCCGGAATTGCTTTCCTCCGAATGCTTTCCTCCGGCTGCAATAGGTAGCTGTATACTTTTTTGTATTGAAAGCTACCTAAAATCTACGATTAATTTATGAGTTTTAGTGAACGCGATTTCTCGCAAATTATTTTCTTTCATTGTTGTAATCATTTTCGTAATCATACGCATAAAACTATATATTCATATCCGTTAGCGCCAATTTCTCGCCAAACTTGGCGACACTTGGCGAAATATCGCCAAATTTAGCGACCAAAATAAGTCTTTATAAATGAAGCCAATTTGGTTATAGCTCAATAATTTGGCGAATTTCTTATTCAAATTCAGTATTAACGAATTTTTTGTAAACGGTTTCTTTGCATTTTAGCTTGCTGTTTTCGAGTAACATTAGCTAAAATTTTAAAACGAAGATATAGGAAAGCTACCTTTTCCTCCCGGTACAGGCCGGAAGGACTGTTTTTAAAAAAATCTGAATTTCTCTTCGAGTATACATGCTATCTTCATAAAAATGAACCCAAATTATTACAATAATCCAGTTAATCATAATCTACAGTTTAAATGCTTTTGCAAGTTTTTACAGGGTTATCCAAAATATATTCGTTTTTCTTCAATTTGTTGACGGGCCTTTATAGGGTTTCGGGAAAAAATCTTCGCGGAAATATATGACGTCAATCATGTTGTTTACACTCCGGAAATTTCAGGATAATTCCTCATGTATCTTTCCAGATATTTAACAAAACGTCTAAAATCGCAAGTGACCAATCATCATTGGAAATATAGTGTATGTTTGATTTGTGTTATTATAATATATTAACTAGCGATGTTAAAATTAATCAATTATGTTTTATTTATATTGAAGGAATATTTTAATTATATTTGGCTAACATACAAGGAGAAACCGATAAATAAGAATCCCTCTTCCTTTCAAAAATGTAAACACACCGACCCACTGAAATACGCACATTGCGTTCTTCCCTGTAATACGTAAATTTTGTCCTTCGTTTTCAAAATTTCTCGATAGACGTTTGTTCATACTGAAACTGCAACGTAACAGTTGTTAGTGCATTGCGTCATGGAGAAGAGAGTCAATATCTAATTCTGTTTCGAATTTGGCAAATGTGCAACGTCATGTGCGGCAGCAATTTGCTGCTGCTGGACCATGCAAGTTATATCTTTTAGGTAGCTTTCAATACAAAAATGTATAAAGCTACCTATTGCAGCCGTTCGGAGGAAAGCAATTCCGGAAAATTTCGATATATTTTCACCGATCATGACCCCCAGACCCCAAAACCACCCTCCGTTCAAATGTTGATTTATATATATATATATATATATATATATATATATATATAATCTATGTCATACAATAACGCTCGTATTTATAAATTAATTTGGATGAAACTAATTGTGTGTATTAAGCTCACCAATGCCTCGACCGAGTTCGTTGGCCAGCTTGGTCCGCCATCTTGTTTCAAGATGGCGGCCACTGAAATTTTTTTAAACTAAAATAAATATACAAAAAAGTAAAAAATTCAAATTTATTTTGTAATTAAGTGTTAGGCCTTGATACAAGGATTCCGGAGCATTTTTGTTTTACCTCTATATTAAAAAATGGCTGAGATAGAGCAGTTTGAAATTCTAGGGTGGCTGACATTTTGAAACAAGACAGCACATTACAAAAAAGTCCTTCCGACCTGTACCGGGAGGAAAAGGTAGCTTTCCTATATCTTCGTTTAAAAATTTTAGCTAATGTTACTCGAAAACAGCAAGTTAAAATGCAAAGAAACCGTTTACAAAACATTCGTTAATACTGAATTTGAATAAGAAATTCGCCAAATTATTGAGCAATAGCCAAATTGGCTTCATTTATGAAGACTTATTTTTGTCGCCAAATTTGGCGATATTTTGTCAAATATCGCCAATTTTGGCGAGAATTTGGCGTTAACGGATATGAATATACAGTTTTATGCGTATGATTGGGAAAATTATTACAACAATGAAAGAAAATAATTTGCGAGTAATCGCGTTAATGTGCTGTTTTGTTTCAAAATGTCAGCCACCCTAGAATTTCAAACTGCTCTATCTCAGCCATTTTTTAAGATAGAGGTAAACCAAAAAATGCTCTGGAATCCTTGTATCAAGGTCCTAACACGTAATTAAAAAATAAATTTGAATTTTTAACTTTTTTGTAAATTTATTTTAGTTTTAAATTTTAAAATGGCCGCCATCTTGAAACAAAATGGCGGACCAAGCTGGCCAACGAACTCGGTCGAGGCAATGGTGAGCTTAATACACACAATTAGTTTCATCAAAATTGATTTATAAATACGAGCGTTATCGTATGACATAGCTCAGAGATATATATATATATATATATATATATATATAAATCAACATTTGAACGGAGGGTGGTTTTGGGGTCTGGGGGTCATGATCGGTGAAAATATATCGAAATTTTCCGGAACTGCTTTCTTCCGAATGGCTGCAATAGGTAGCTTTATACTTTTTTGTATTGAAAGCTACCTAAAACCTACGATTAATTTATGAGTTTTAGTGAACGCGATTTCTCGCAAATTATTTTCTTTCATTGTTGTAATCATTTACCCAATCATACGCATTAAACTATATATTCATATCCGTTAGCGCCAAATTCTCGCCAAACTTGGCGACATTTCGCGAAATATCACCAAATTTGGCGACCAAAATAAGTCTTCATAAATGAAGCCAACTGGGCTATTGCTCAATAATTTGGCGAATTTCTTATTCAAATTCAGTATTAACGAATCTTTTGTAAACGGTTTCTTTGCATTTTAGTTTGCTGTTTTCGAGTAACATTAGCTAAAATTTTAAAACGAAGATATAGGAAAGCTACCTTTTCCTCCCGGTACAGGCCGGAAGGACTTTTAAAGAAAATACCGGCGATGTCAAGGTTCCATAGTGTAAGATTCCGGCAAGTTTCCGGCGGTGCAAAGTTCTGTAATAATAACCTTAACAATACATAAAATCAGTGTTTAACCCTTTAGCGGGCGGTGGTCACAAAAAAGGACAACTATTTTTAATTCCAAAACTGATAAACGGCACCAAGAATATTTAATTAAAATTTTCCTTTTATAAAGTAAGGGAAAATCAGCAAGTTTTCTTTTCTAAGGAAATCGTTTGTAAAATCTGGTGTCAGTCCATTATTTCATTATTGCACAAACAGATTTATTGTGCGCCGGAAAGGGTTAATGAATTTATATATTTAAAAGAGAATCTTTATGAATGAACCTAATGATGGAGCCCCACTCCCTTCTTCAGCGTACACCCTCGAATCTGCCTGATTTTATATTTTTAAACGAAAATCTAACCAAACGAACTAATGGGCTCTCGTTATATTGATTGCCGATTTAAGTTTTGACGTTTTTAGATACATTAAACTTTAAATTCTGACTAAAAAGTTGTGAGAAAACCTAAATAATACATAACGCCGCCCCCCCTCCCTTTTTAAAACGCAAAATAACATTCAAAATAATATATCTCTCTTTGTTGAAAATCTAAGTTTTCTAACGCATTCCCACAAACGAAAACCCCTCCGCAAATACACTGCTCAAAACAATTAAAGGATATTGCAGTTTTAGGTGGATTTTGTATCTGGGAAACTTTTTAGCTCATTGATACATGGTCGACAGACATAGTAGGTTATATGAGAATAAATTACACATGTTTGGCAGAAAAAAATGCATTTTATTGCGCATTTGTGTACAAAAGGAAAAAAACACAATTTGTGCATATGAAAAAGAATAAGAAAAGGTGTTTTCTTCAAAGAAAATCATTTTCATTAGGGGGTATGGTTTCCACTGGCGGCCAGCAACGTTGAACACCTTTGAGGCATGGACTCAATGAGGCTATTAATGACGAGTTGGGGTATTCTGCCCCACTCTTCCAGAAGAGCTCTTTCCAGTTCTTGGAGAGTTTGCGGGGGTTGTTGGCGGCCAGAAACTCGTCTTCCTAGAGCGTCCCAAATGTGCTCGATTGGATTCATGTCTGGAGAACACGCTGGCCATTCCATTCGAACGATTCTTTCCTCGAAAAGGAAATCCTCCACCAGGTTTGCACGATGTGGCCTGCAGTTATCGTCCATTAAAATGAAGTTATTTCCGATTGCTGCAGCGTAAGGGACTACAATAGGTCTGAGGATCTCATCCCTATATCGGCGACCAGTCAGAGCTCCATCTCGAATGATGTAGAGGTCAGTACGCCCGTCAATGGAGATGCCACCATACACCAACACTCCTCCACCGCCAAATCTGACACTTTCGTGCACGAACGCAGGATTATTCCTACTGCCACGGTCCCTCCAGATGAAAATACGCCTATTATCCGGATGCACAGAAAAACGGGACTCGTCAGAAAACAGAATATTGCTCCATTCATTTCTCCTCCAGTTGACATGCTCGGTTGCCCACTCCCTGCGGTCGCGACGATGCCTTGATGTTAATCTAACACATACCATCGGTCGGCGAGCATACAGACCTACAGCATGGAGCCGGTTTCGGACAGTCTGAGTTGAAATCGTGGTGCCTGTAGCCGAGCGAAGGTGTTGTTGGAGAAGAGTAGCGTTCATGTTTCGGTGTCTCCGAGCTGTTAACGCTAAATACCGATCTTCATTGGGCGTTGTTGCCCGTCTACGACCTTGCCCTGGTCTTCGGCCTGCACATCCACTCTCCAAAAAACGGTTCCAGATCCTGGAAATGACACTTTGTGACACTCCAATGGCTTGCGCTACTTCGGCTTGAGTTTGGCCCCCTTCTAACCTACCAACAATTCTCCAAGCTTCTGAATCTGTCAAATGACTTCGCTGAGACATCGTATTCATCGAAATAAAGCAATCACTGAATGCCGATCATCCTTGTCTTCATTCTCTTTTATCCAGTTGAAAGTCAAATTTCATTCGCTGCCGCTGAAGCGACGTTTTTGACGTCGAACTCAAAATTTGCATACTCCACAGTTTGAAAACCAGAAAAATTTGCATTTGTGATTCTCTTCTTCTATTTTCGGCAAAAAAAATTTCGTTTATATCTTTATTTTATATAAAACTTCAAATATCCTTTAATTGTTTTGAGCAGTGTATCCTTCAGCGGAGAGGTAGAGAAAAAAAAAAGTCTCGCGAATACGTAATAAAAGTTCCAGTAAAGACTTCCAGAATGGAATATTTTTGACATAGTAAATATTAATATTTTTTAAAAACAAAGGCATCGTTAGAAAGGAGAAGATGCTATCTATAAGTAGATATATATAATTTTTTTTTATCGTATTTTGTTCATGAAAATAGATGCAGAATTTTAAAAATTGCAAAAAAAATGCTGCAACGGCTTTTTTTAAATGGTTAATATTTATATTTTTTTCAAACGAACTGCACTGTTAAAAAGATAAAAGTGCGTAAATACAGCCCGCGATATTTTTAGTTTTCTCGTATGTCGAATAGTTAACCTGATGCGGGCTTCGAAAAACGGAGAAAAAAACACGTAAAAAAGTTGTTTTGAAAATAAATTGCTTAAAAGAGTTAATATTGATATATATTTTTTAAGATTGCTTCATTAGAAAGTTCGAAAGTAAAGTACGAAATTTTAGCGTGTATTTTTTTTAAAATAATATTTCGAATCGTTAAGCCGATGCGCGCTGCGGAAGAAAGCAAACAAATTTGAGTTTTCCTACTCTGGGTTCTTCACGTGCTTTCAGTGCCATCGCTGTGATTTTTCCCGCCATTTAGTGATGTTCATTATGGTCTTTAATTAATATTTCAGTTAATTAACAAAAATTTAAAAATCTTAGCTTCGGGTACATTAGGGCCTGCCTTGGACCCTCATCCAAATTTTCAGACCTCTAATTACCGTGGATTTTCCTAGCCATCGCACACATACACACAGACATATTCTTTTATTTTATTAGCATAGATAAATAAAATCACTTTCGAAAACTTTATATTTAACATGTTCAAAATAAATAATTTTAATGTATTTTACAACTACTTCGATAAGTAAAACTATTTTAAGTTTATTCAAAAGTTTTGCTTAATAAGCAAAACTTTTAACAATGCTAACTATTATTACATTAAATATATTAGACTATACGCTGTACTAACTATCATTACTAACTATTATTTCTTGCAAACTATTTATCATTATTTTGGCCATAATAAAGAACTTTAAACGGAAAATAATGCTTTATTTACTTCACAACGAACATCTGAAGAAAATATTTTTAATATACGTATAAATTTATTTTATTTTATTTAGAAGATGCTTAAAGAGAGCATTTAAGGATTTTATCATATTAGAGTATTTTAAAAATATTTCGGGATGAATACAAATTACCGCATATTCTTTATGGGCGAAAAATTAACAAAAAAAATTTTGAAGACATCCATTTTTTTTTTTTTTTTTTTTTCTTATTAGAGAAAGTAAACTGCTTTCAAATTAAATGTAAAAATATAATAGTTATCATGAAAAAGTTGTTTGTTGACATAAACATTATATTTCATTGTCATGAGCTACATTGTTGAACATCTTAAAATTGTGCATTGTTTTAACTGCTGTATTCCATGTCCTTTAACCCCTTCGCGACAAGCGTCCTTTACAGAATTTTTAATCTTTTTTACCACCGGTTTTTCAAAAAAGAAATTTTCGCCTAATTGAATCGCAGAAATGCTGTCATTAAATAAGGCAAAGCTTACAATAAAAATTAACTGGTGGGAATAATCGAGGATTCTGAGCATATTATGCGCCACGTATACGTGTCGCTCGTCCCCAAGGGGTTAAGGGAAAGGGAATATTTTATGTTTTATATTAGAAACTTTTCAAAGTTGAAGAAAGTCTTGACAGTACTACTAGAGAAATACCATCAAATTCTTATTCTATTCATTCTTTCTTACCCTTTTTAACACTTTCCAACAAAGTTAAAAAATGTTTATGAATTCGGTTTGTCTGTCTGTCTGTCCATACCCAACCTCTGGTAAATATACTCGAATTGCCATATAATTTTTATCTGTTATTGAGGTTGAGTATAGAACGTTCGGTATTGAAAATGAAGTGTGTAGCATTTATTGTTCGTGTACAGGGACACACAAAATAATTCCATTTCATTATCATATGGGGGTCTAATCATATGGGAAAACTCGTTTACGGGACATTTTATTGATGTAACGTTATTTGAAATATAATGAGATTGATATTCCTGAAATAGACTACAACATGCTTTTTCAAGAATATAAGTAGCATGTATAGTTCGTTTACAAAGACGCTCAAAAGACGTCCATTACATTATGATCTATGGGAAAAAATCGGTTACGGTGAATTTTAATGATGTTAAGATTGTTAGAACATAATGAAATTAACAAGTTGGAAATTGTACGTGAAACGTGACAAACGAGGTGCGTTCGTACTATAGCTAGTTATATAAATATTCAGATCTTGATGATTTTTTATTCTGCGACATGAATTATGTCGTCTGCAGATTAATTTCTGTCATACAATAAGTTTCTCGGTCGCTTAACGATTCAACCTCGGAAGCTCCTATAACAAGAAAGCACCGATCTTTTTTTTAAAAATTTCAGGATTTCTTAATAAATGTTTTTATTAATATCTCCTAAAGTTTTTATTAGATTTTTATAACATTTGAAATGTCTCGACAAAATTCTGCAAAGATAATATATCTTAATTTTCAAACCTTTCGGTTGGGTAGTTTTTGCGTTGTTATATGCGGACGGACGGACGGAGCAAGCGACGACAATAGGTGCTACGTATTTATATAATTACGAACGCACCTAAAAAGGATCAATGAGGTACACTACAGCGTATTGTGGAATGCACATCGCTCATTTACAAAGACTCACACAAAAAAATCGATTACAAGATCGATTATGATCGATAATTGCTGGGAGTCTGTTTTCCGCTGTGGTATGCATTTTCAAACTTATCTAATTTTTAGTGTATGATGTGGTGTGTATAAATTCTATAAATCATATACCGAGCTGCAAGACAGAATTCGTACAAATTACCGCATAAGGACAGCTTATTTAGAAATCTCATTCCATTGTATGAAAAAATGACAATTTTTAATACTCCTTTTGTTAGATTAATTTTGACACAATTATTCAAATTGGTATTCTGTTACTGTTGGAAAGTGTTTCATAATCTATGCTGATGTATGACTTTCAGTTCTTCTTTTATTTCGTGACATTCTACAAAAATGTTATAATAATGCTGGATTGTTATCGTTAATCCGGGACAGTCTTGGAGAATGCGGGACGGTTAGCTGCTTTAGGTTTCGGTGTGTAAGCTTACTTAAAAGGTCTAATCTAAACAGGGTATAAGTAGTCGGATGTATCAATCCCAAAACTTTCTTTTATCCCATGCATGTTACTACTTCAGAAAGCATATATATATATATATATATATATATATATATTTTTGTAATTACGCATACCTGTTATAATTTACACGTAAACCTAGTCAGCACTAACTTATGTCAGGGTCTAACTAAATATGAAATTTGATAAAATTCCGTGCATTAGTTCTTGAGCTATGACTATCGTGTAAATCCTGAAAAATGCAGCATAGTAGCGCCACCTGTTAGGATATTTACACCAAAACATAATCAGCAACAACTGATGTTAACGTATTACTCAATCTGAAGTATGTTGAAAATCGGTTCATTAGTTCTTGAAATAGAGCTATTGCGGAAAAAATACAGCATGGCAACGCCAGCTGTTGAGCGATTTATACCAAAAACTAATCAGCACCAATTTATATCAAGGACTAACTTAATTTAAAGTTTAATTAAATCAGCGCATTAGTGCTTGAGATAGAGCGTCTACAAAATTTTGTCACAGACAGACAGACATTTTTAAAAACAGTCAAATCGTGTTCAGTACCTTCTAAAGCATGTAATTCCGTCGAAAACCGGAAGTCTAAAATTTTCCTGAATCCAATACTTTATTTTTGTAAAGACGATAGGAAGTAAAAATGAAAGAATCCCATTGTTTTAAGACTGCTGCATCTGCGGTAGGGGTAAGTGTAGTACATGCGTACAGCAAATTTATAGACACATTATTGTTAAATAATATTTCGCCTACAGAAGCTATCCTTTCAGTCGACTGCGGGTGAGCATGCTATTTCATAATTATTAATTCTATTGTTTTTATCATTTGATAACTATATAACTTCTTAAAAAATAACGAATTTATCACTTTTCCCCAACAGTAATTTAGAGTTACTTACCATAAGCTAAACTATTTTAAAATTTATTCAAACGTTTGTATTTCTTCTGTTCAAAAGAAAATTTCTTTTCAAAAGGCGAATGCATTTTTAATTCACAAAGAAACCTGAAGAGATTGTTTTTAAATATAAATATCAAATTCTTTGATTAGAGTAAGAGGTTTTCCAAAAGATTAAGAGTAATGTTTAAGGATTTTATCACGTTGCAATATTATTTAGGAATTACCGGGTGAATACAAATACTGTGTATTCTTTAACGAAGAAATAAAGTAACAAAAAGGATTTTCAAGACATATTTAGGAATAATCTTTTTCTAAAAGTATGCTTCTGAAAGTAAAAATATATGTGTAAAAAAATTTCAAGAGCAAAAGATAAAATACCGTGAAGTTTTAGAAATACTGGAAAAAAATATCTCTTTTTTACCTTAGATGAATTTATCAATTTTCCGCAAACGTAATTTAAAATTATTTACAACAAGCTAAACTATTTTAAAATTTATTCGAAAAATTGTATTTATTTTGTCCAAAAGTAAATTTCTTTTCAAAGGGCGAATACATATTTAATTCCCAAAGAAACCTGAAAAGAATGTTTTTAAACATATGAAATTCTTTGATTAGAGTAAGAGGTTAATAAAAGATTAAGAGTGGTGTTTAAGGATTTTATCACGTTGCAGTATTTTAAGAGAACTGCTGGGTGAATACAAATAATTCTTTAATGAAGAAAAATGTAACAAAAAAGGAGTTTCAAGACATACCTAAGAATAATCTTTTTGTAAAAGTAGACTTCTGTAAAATGTTTAAAACATATATGTATGAAAAGATTTTAGGGGCAAAAGATAAAATACCGTGACGTTTGAGAAATAATGTAAGAAATACCCCTTCTTATATAAATTTATCATTTTTCCTCAAAAGTAATTTCAAATTAAGCTAAACTATTTTTAAATTTATTCAAAAGTTTGTATTTCTTTTGTCAAAAAGAAAATTTCTTTTCAAAAGGCGAATGCATTTTTAATTCACAAAGAAACCTGAAGAGAATGTTTTTAAATATACATATCAAATTCTTTGATTAGAGTAAGAGGTTTTCCAAAACATTAAGAGTAATGTTTAAGGATTTTATCACGTTGTAGTATTATAAAAAAAATTGTGGGGTGAATACAAATACTGTGTATTCTTTAATGAAGAAAAAAGTAACAAAAAATATTTTCAAATCATACTTAAGAATAATCTTTCTCTAAAAGTATACTTCTGAAAGTAAAATGTTTAAAAAAACATATATATGAAAAGATTTCAGGGGCAAAAGATAAAATACAGTGAAGTTTGAGAAGTACTGGAAAAAAAATACCCCTTTTTTACCTTACATGAATTTATTACTTTTCTTCAAAACTAACTATAATTTATTTACAATAAGTAAACTATTTAAAAATTTATTCAAAAGTTTGTATTTATTTTGTTAAAATAAAATTTCTTTTCAAAAGGCGAATACATTATTTAATTCACAAAGAAACCTGAAAAGAATGTTTTTAAATATACATATCAAATTCTTTGATTAGAGTAGTAAGAAGTTTTCCAAAAGATTAAGTGTGATGTTTAAGGATTTTATCACGTTGGAGTGTTTTACGAAAATTGTTGGGTGAATACGAATCGTATGTTCTTTAACGAAAGAATTAAGTAACCAAAAGAATTTTCAAGACATACTTAAGAATTATCGTTTTCTAAAAGTATACTTCTGAAAGTAAAATGTTTAAAAAATATATGTAATATGTATGAAAAGATTTCAGCGGCAAAAGATAAAATACCATGAAGTTTGAAAAATACTGAAAAAAAGATGTATCTGTCGGGACAAAAATATGCTTAATTGTAAAATTTACCTTTATAAAATTACTAGCTGTTACCCGTGACTTCGTTCACGTAACATTTAAAGAAAAATAAATGTACTAATCAAGCAAAATATTTCACTCCCAATAATTAAAAACATAAATAATTAACCAACTCTTTATCACATTTCATAAAAGAAAATACGATATATCTTTGTTATAGGAGCCTTGACATAAATCAGTTTAAAAAAGGTGAAATTTTGTGCCAAATAACCGCGAAAAGGAAACTGCAACCAATGGAAAAAAGACGGCCAAATAAAATCGTGTAAATCGACGAATTGAGTAAAAAGAAATGTCAATATTACCTGATAAACCATTTTACTTTTAACGACTTTGAGAAACGTTTTAACAGCCATCATTTAAAAATAATTCATTGGAAATAGTATATGCTTTTTCTTTAAATTCAATTCTTGTGAATAGGGAGGAATAATTCTACACCAAAATGCAAGAAGCTTCAATTGCAAAGCTTTTCGCAGCCCAAAATTACATGCAAACGTAACACTTAAATTGCAAAGCTTTTTGCAACCCAAAATTATATGTAAACATTACTTTTGCATGTAATTTACATTGCAAATTAACATTTATTACGGTACAAATTAAAATTAATTTGGGTGCAAATTACATATAAATGTTACGTTTGCATGTAATTTGGGATTGCAAAAAGCTTTGCAATTGCAAGTGTTACGTTTGCATGTAATTTGGGATTGCAAAAAGCTTTGCAATTGCAAGTGTTACAGCAAATTTGTGTCCTTGGTTTAATCTATAGCTGAAACAAATCTTGATTTCTTGACAATATGCTGACAGGCGATTTTTGCTCTGCAGAATAAATTGATTCATAAAGTTTGAATATGTGGAAATATGTTTTTATTTTTCGGAAATTTTACTGTAATCAAGATTTTTTTTTCACCAACTATTCAAATTGAAAATAAAATATTTTTTTTCAGTTTTAATGAGAAAATGGCGTAAAAATATATTAATCTGTTTTATTTCTCTTTTTTTATCCACAAAAATGGAGTAATTTAAGTACCGTTTTTAGAGAAATTTCGTTAAAATTTACAAAAAAAATATTAATATCTCGAAATTTAATTCAAAATTTTAAATTCTCAGAGTTTATATGACATCCTCGAATCAATGATAACCGGTATTAAGTAAATCACGTTGCATTAAGAGGAGTAGTTGCGAAATACACTCAGTCATATTTTAACTTAATAGACTTGTGTTCAATTTTCTTTTCCTAATAATCTTACTGATGCTTGTATTATTAATCACAGTGTTCAGAGAATAAATAGAGATGAAATGTTCATGTTTGGCGTGATGCTGAAAATGCAACCCTACAGTCAGCCCAAACAACTGGCGGCTTGCTTTGAAAACCTCTCCCCGTCCAATGAATCCAGTCATTGTTCCACGTGCAGCCTCTCTCCATCCAATGAAGTCAGCCCTTGGGCCTAATGATTTGAGCGATAACCGGCTTCATATTGCAAGCCGATTTTACGATTCAAAACTTCTCTATTCTTTCACTGTACTCAGTGATTATTAATGTATGAAATTGATACACGCTCTATTTGAAACATATTTAAAAAATCCTGTTTTATTATGACGACACTTTGATCCCAGATAAATCTCTTTTCAATGATATAATGTTTGTTAATTTTCTTTTCCTGGCAATAATGACGTAAATTTTAGCAGAAAACTCATATCTGTTTGTAACTGATATTCAAGCTTATTATTAATCAGTATCAAAAAAATATTTCAGTTATTCATCTTAAATATGACGTCCATTATGTATATATACTTTTATTATACACTGATAGTCATGCTCTTTGTAATATTTCGAATATTTGAAAATACATGTTTTATTTATGACGTCATATTTGTTCAAGCCAAGGAGGATCCTTTTCATAGTTCCATGGTTCAAGCAAAATCTTTTTCTTAATATTATAATTATTGTTAATTCTTCTTTCTAATTATAACGCAGTTTTTGACAGAAAAAGATCTTTTTAATGTAACCGATATTCATACTTCATCTATAATGACAAATACTCCATATTGTTGTTTCAAATATCACAGAAATTCATCTTCTGTTGAATTATTTTCATTTTTCACGCGAAAATCGTTCAATTGAAACTTAATTGTTGAGGAAAAATTATTTTTCCGCATTTTTATTTATTGGCAACGATTAAAGCCCTAGCAGTGATAAAGTAAAATGGTTAAATTTTATCTAAAAATGTCCATTGATTCTCTATGAAAATAATTAAATTTTGAATTATTAAGAAAAGTATTTGAATAAAATAAACAAAAACCAGTCTATGTTCATTTCCGGGTTATAATCCACCTATATGCAAAAATACAGGGCCATCAATTTCTCCATTTTGACACTGGCTTCTTTGACATGACGTCTCTTTTTTTCCAGAGAAATATCCTTTTTAATGACATAATTCTTGTTAATTTTCTTTTCCAGGCAATTAATTTCAATACTGGCATAGGGGAAATCATGTTACTTTAACGAAATAATATTAAAACTTATGTTTTATCAACAAAAATGGAACTATTAACATTCGTCATTCTTTTAGGTAATCGAGTTATTTCTTTCAGTTTTAAGAATGAAAATAGCTATTTCTCGATATTTATGGCATCATTTTCGACATAGATAATTTTGCGGAGCATATTATTGATATTTGCTAACCATTTTCTTTTGAAACTTCTTTTTACTTTTTAAAAATTTAAATAAAAAATACGGTATAGTTATATTAGCCGTGCGCAGACGGTAAAACGCCAAGTATTTTACCATACAAAAGAAAAAAAAAGTTAAGAAAAAACCCAAGATCATTTTATTTCACCAATCAAAGCCTATCAGCTTTATTTGCGATGTATGGCGTCATATTCGCCTGTTTCCTATGGTTACGCATATTGAAACTTTGTATTATTATCAAAAACTTAAAAAAGTACGTTTTATTTCTAATAATATTATTTAATCTTCTTTTTAATTCTTTAATTTTTTTATTTCATTTTCATTTTTCACGTGAAAATTTTTCAATTGAAACTAAATTGTTGAGTAAAAATTGTTATTCCGGGTTTTAAATTAGTTTTGGCAACGATAAAGTATTAGCAACGGTAAAGTAAATTTAACCATTTTAAAGTATTATACGAAAAAATGTCCATTTATTCTCTATGAAAATAACGAAATTTTGAATTATTAAGAAAAATATTTGAATAAAATAAACAAAAACCAGCCTATGTCCATTTGTACCAAAAATACAGGATCATTAAATGCTCCATTTTGACGCTGGCTTCAGCCTAACATTTGCACACAATCAGATTTATAATATTATTAGGATTAGGATTTAAAAGATGTATTGCTTTAACCCTTTAACGTTCATTGGTTTCCCTAGGAAACCACAAAACTTTAATTACGAAATTCAACAATGACAGCAGAATTTTAATAGAAATGTTTTCCATTTATTATGTATGTGAAATATTGCTTTTTTCTTATATACAAATAAATTTTATCATAATTTCCGGTGTCAATCATTTATTTCAACATTTCAGCAATTGAAGTGCTTTATCCGTTAAAGGGTTAAATGCTGTTCTCTATTCCCCAAAGGTTATTTATTAAATGTTTTGTATTAGAGACTTTTCAAAATTGCTGCGGTAAGTTTTGAAATTAACATAAGATATTCTCAAGTTCTAACTCAGTAATGAGATCGACACCAGGGCTTAAAATAAATATTACGTCTTCTCAACATTAAGAACCGAAAATGTATGTACAGTGACACTTGTTTTATTTTCCATAAAAGCATTTATTATGGAAAATACAGAAATACATATATATACAGAAGTACAGTATACAGTATACAATGTATGTTACAAACAGCATTTTTTGAAGTATCGGTTTTTTAAGGTATTTTGCAATTGCAACATACGAAGTTATTTCAAATTTATTCAAAAGTTATTATATAAAATATATGACTTTAAAGTCATATATTTTATATATACATAAACAAACACAGATATGTTCGCATTTGTATATGTGTATATGAGATTTCAAAAAAGGTAAAGACGAACTTTAAAATTGAATGATTTACTAAATATTATAAATATATGGATGAAACAAGTTCGTAAATTGAAATGTAAGTTTTGTTTACAAAAGTTTTTAACCAAATATTTTTTATTTTAATCGTTAGATGATTCTGCTTTATCTTTGCTGTAAGAATTATCAAACTGACGTGTAAAGCTGGTTCAAAATTAACTCAAATTTTACTCTTCACTCCATTTAGCTATTAACATGCGAAAGAAAGAAGTTTGTGTTTTAAACTCAGCCAATAAAAGAGACAAACCGCGGTACTTCCATCCTTCTTGGCTGCCAAGTGATTAAGATAGGCTGTTTTCCACCAACTGTCGAACTGACATGTAATCGTAGGTTGAAAAGCAAACGAGATCAGTGAAGTACGACCGGCGGTCTATCGCTTTCGTTAACGGAGGTTTTCGTTAATTAACTCAAATTTTACTCTTCACTCCATTTAGCTATTAACATGCGAAAGAAAGTAGTTTGTGTTTTAAACTCAGCCAATAAAAGAGACAAACCGCGGTACTTCCATCCTTCTTGGCTGCCAAGTGATTAAGATAGGCTGTTTTCCACCAACTGTCGAACTGACATGTGATCGTAGGTTGAAAAGAAACCGAGATCAGTGAAGTACGACCGGCGGTCTATCGCTTTCGTTAGCGGAGGTTTTCGTTAATTAACTCAAATTTTACTCTTCACTCCATTTAGCTATTAACATGCGAAAGAAAGAAGTTTGTGTTTTAAACTCAGCCAATAAAAGAGACAAACCGCGGTACTTCCATCCTTCTTGGCTGCCAAGTGATTAAGATAGGCTGTTTTCCACCAACTGTCGAACTGACATGTGATCGTAGGTTGAAAAGCAACCGAGATCAGTGAAGTACGACCGGCGGTCTATCGCTTTCGTTAGCGGAGGTTTTCGTTAATTAACTCAAATTTTACTCTTCACTCCATTTAGCTATTAACATGCGAAAGAAAGAAGTTTGTGTTTTAAACTCAGCCAATAAAAGAGACAAACCGCGGTACTTCCATCCTTCTTGGCTGCCAAGTGATTAAGATAGGCTGTTTTCCACCAACTGTCGAACTGACATGTGATCGTAGGTTGAAAAGCAACAGAGATCAGTGAAGTACGACCGGCGGTCTATCGCTTTCGTTAGCGGAGGTTTTCAAGTTGTCATGTTGGCCATTCTAACGGATTGAGGAAATTTAGCGCCATATTGTGACTAACATTTGAACTATTTTTAAAACTACTATACACAAATATATGAGATGCTTATAAACTTATTTCATCTTTGTATTTATTATTATGAAAGAATTATCGAAATTTAAATTTGAGTCTTTTTTTTTCTTAAAAATTAAGATATTGTATTTAAATATAAAGTATAAAGCATTTTTTGAAGTATCGGTTTTTTAAGGTATTTTGCAATTGCAACATACGAAGTTATTTCAAATTTATTCAAAAGTTATTGTTTGTTTTGATCAAAATAAGTTTCTGTTCAAATGAAGAGTGCATACTTAATTGACAAAGAATATCTGAAGAAAATGTTTTTAAACATACATATCAAACTATTTGATTAAAACAAGAAGATATTTTAAGAGAGTAAGTGTAACGTTTAAGGGTTTTATCACGTTCGAGTACTTTAACAGAATTGCTGGATGAATACAAATAACATATCCTTTAATGAAGAAAAAATGACAAAAAGGATTTTCAAAGACATACTTACGAACAATCCTTTTCTAAATCCTTTTCCGTCAAGAGTTCGGAAAATAAATGCATGAAAATACATCAGAGTTAAAGGGTAACAAAAATATGAACTTTGGTAAATACTGAAAGAAAAGGCATGTGTCGAAACAAGAATAGATTACATTTTGAAGAATTACATTAATAGTATTATTTTTCATGTGATATATTGTTTTAAATACTGCGTCCCATATCCCTCAAAGGTATTTTAATTAATTTTTTGTATTAGATGCATCAAAATTATCGCAGTAAGTTTTAAAATAAATATTAGAGAGTCTCAAATTCTAACGAGCTAATTAATGAGTATTAATAATCTATTATAATAAGTAAAAATAATACAAATAAGTAATTAATGAGATCAACATCAGAGCTAAAGATGAATATTACGACAAAAAAAAGGTATGTGCAGTGACACAGTTTTAATTTTTCATAAAAGCTTATAGATTAAAGTCAAGTATTTGATATAACCTTAAATATACACGCTAATTTTGCGTCAAAGGTTGCGTACGCATAAGCTATTCCAAAAAAGACACGCCCTAACTTTGAAATTCAATGATTTGCTAACTATAATAAATTTATAGATGGAACAAGTGGTATGATAATAAATTAAAACATAAATTTAGTTTGCAATAATTTTTAACCAAACTTTTTAATCCGTAGATGACGCTGTAAGAATACTCAAACTGACAAGTAAAGCTGGCTCAAATTGCACTCAAATTTTGCTCTTCATTCCGTTTAGCTGTTAAAATGCGAAAGAGAGGCGTTTGTGTTTTGAAATCGGCATGTTATGAACATTCTTATAGATTGAAGTATTTGTAAGCTAAGATTAGACCTATTTTTAAAATTACTGTGCACGAAAATTTATTATTTATAATGAGCTACTTTATGAAGATGTTACTTATATCATCTTTATATATACTATAATTAAAGAATTTTTGAAATTAAAAATTTGGAGTCCTTTTTTTTTAACATCCAGTATATATCTATTTGATTGGTATGATTCTTAAGTAAAAAATACTTCTGAAAATTTTAAATACACCATCTTAAAACGAAGAACATTTAGAGAATATGCAATTACTTACAAAAAGCTTTTATTTTAAAACTATACAAAAGGTTAGTGTTAATTTTGATCAAAAAATATTTATGTTCAACAGGAGGCTGCATATTTAATTCACAAAGAAGATCTGAAGAAAATGTTTTTAAACATACCTTAAATTCTTTGATTGTAACAAAGAGATTAAGTGTAACTCTTGAGGATTTTATCACGTTCGAATATTTTAAGAGAATTAATGGATGAATTCACTGCGTTTTTCTAATAGATAAAGTTTTTTTTTTTTTTTAAGGCATTATGAAGAGTATTCCTTTTTTTCAAAATTTGGCACGAAAATAAAGTGTTTGCAAAATGAGTCTTTAAAAATAATATTTCGAAGAAAGAATGTAAAGCTCTTTAAAATAAGTTTAGAAAGTAATTGAAGATTATTGATGTGCCGGTACAAAAATTTTATTTAATTTTTAAAGAATACTTTTCAAATTATTAAAGTATACTTTGTTTTAATACTTTGTTCCATATCTGACAAAGGTATTTTATCTAATGTTTCGTATAAAAGACTTGTTATGAAATAAGTTTTGAAACTAATCCTATAGAGTCTTAAGATAAACGTCTGTTCAACAGTAAATGCAGATTTAATACACAAAGAAAATCTAAAGAAAGTGTTTTTAAATGTACAGATCAATATATATATTAAATGAGATGTTTCAAGAGACTAAGTGAACATTTAAAGATTTTATCACGTTCGAGTATTTTAAGAAATTTGGTGGATGAGTATACAAATTACTGTATGCTCTTTAATGTAAGTAACAAAATATTTTCAAGACATAATGAAAAGTATTCCTTTTCTTTAATTTATTTCATTTTAAAAATAAAGCGTTTACAAAATATATGTATGAAAATAATGCTTTGAAGAAAGAAAGTGGAGTTCTTTAAATACGAAATATTAAAAGAATATGCATGTATTGGCACAAAACTATATACAAATTTCAAGCAATATATTGTTCAAATTATTAAAAATATGCCTTGTTTTAAATGCTGTATTCCACATCTCTCAAATGTATTTTATGTATGTGATGTTTTGTATTAAAGACTTGTCAAAATTGATGCAATAAATTTTCAAACTAATCGAGGGAAATTTCTAACTTAGTAATAAGGTAAAGGTTAGAATCTTGTGATGTCTAATGTCGACATAGTTTTCAGTAAAGCAAGAATCATAGCCCGTACTTCAAATTACTACGCATCAATTATCAGAGAACCTTTAGAGATTTAAACTCAAGATCTCAAGACTCACTTGCCATGATATACTCTCCTATAATATATCCAGGATCTATAGCGCACTAAATGTACCTGGCTATTTTGGAACGTAACTATACTATCTTAGCCAGCCCTCCTCCTCTTTCCCTCCCCCTCTCCTTTTGAAATAGATTCGTCTCTTGGCTATTTAACCCATTAACGCTAGTGGCATATTTTTAGATCACTAGACTTAGTGTCAAGAAAGCGTCTTTCACACCAGTAAATATGAAGATAAATATATACTCTCTTTCACGAGACAAATCCCTTGATAAAATAATATAAAAAATACCCTTCATTTAAAAGTGGTGGTTAATCTAAAATTTAAATTTTAACGAAGAAAATAATTTGGGCGTTAATGGGTTAATCAACGTACATTCATGAACTTTCACGCTCTCCGAAATTCCCCTGATGATGACTGCTTAGAGCAGTTGAAAGCGCTCGGGTTTTTAACAACTTTTTAACATCTTTTGACGGGTTTTTACGTTTGAAAACCTTTTTGTATATTTGCACCTTTTTAGTAAAATAACTATTCTTATCTATTTCATTTAAATTTCAAGTTGAACATGACGTTTTAAAACTTATAGTTTAACTATATTTTATATTAATTTTATTTTATAGAAAAAAAAAAACAGGAAAAATATTCAATAATGTGTTGTATGCACATAATTATATTTCTTAATTTATATAATGAGGACTTTTAAAGCATGGATGACGACATTCTGATTGCGCTTGTTAATGTTATGCAGCATGAAACATAATTCTACTCAAAGTGGACTTGATTCAGTTTCAAAATCAACGCATTTCTTAAACATCGTTGACCCAACAAATTTATACTCATATTAAAAGATATTTATTGTGAATGGATTAAAAACATAAAACCTTAAGGTAATTTGTCATAAGATTTAGTTTTCATGAATCTTATTTACAAAATGGACATGCCCCACTTACAAAATCAATGGCACATATATACAGGGTGGTCATAAAGTCTTTCCCTCATTACAATAATTTATTCCAGAAAAACTAATATAATTAGGCATATTCTCGTTTACATATATTATAAAGACATTTATGAAGTTTTAAATACAAGTACTGACATCATTAAAT
Source organism: Maratus michaelseni (assembly GCA_963931845.1). Taxonomy (NCBI): domain Eukaryota; kingdom Metazoa; phylum Arthropoda; class Arachnida; order Araneae; family Salticidae; genus Maratus; species Maratus michaelseni. The sequence goes on along the minus strand of OZ007596.1, from coordinate 91,448,299 downwards.
TTCGATGTGAGCACCCTTGGTAGCTCGAAGATGGTCAAGGCGGTATTCCATTTCTCGCCATGTATTGCTCAACATTTGGGCTGTCACGCTAGCATCTGTTTGATCCTAACCTTGAGCGTTTCAATATCTTTTACTGATGTTACAAACACTCTGTCCTTTATGTATCCCCAAAAGAAAAAATCTAGAGGAATTGGTCCATCTTCCAGGAAATTTGTCATCGAGGAATTCATGAACAACGGTAGAGACTGGACTAAAAAAATAAGAACATGACTTTTCCATAATAAAAATTTTACAGTATTACATTCAATGGTTATTTCGTAATAATTTTTGTAATAAGAGCAAGACTTTATAACCACCCTATATATTGTGTGTATGTGTTCATGAAATATAAATCGTATTAACTTTTATGCGTATTTTGTAAAATACTCTTAATGACCAAAGCAAATAACATTCTAATGCACAAAACGGAAAAAAATTCCTGTAAAAAAAGTCGGTAAGCGTAGAATCAAATAAAAAAGAATATCATATAATTTTCCTTTCATGTAAAAAAAAACATAATGTGTCCAATATAGTAATCGCTTTCATATATCGCCACCAAAAATATTTCAAGGTTAATCGATTCGTATAGAGGAGCTAAGGAACTGACGAACATAGTTATAGATTAATATTTTCTAATCAATAACTATGCTTCCAGACTGATTGTCTAGTAACCGCGTTTCCAAAACACACAGAATAGTGACAGAAACCACTCTTTTTCTACGGTAGAAGCTCTAAATTCGTTTTTTTTTTTTTTTTCATTTCTTTTCTTTCTTTTAATACTTTGTAACACAACTGAAACAATGTCCTTATTATTGTTAGTTTGATGTAATCAGAAGCAGAATATTTTTAATTTCAGAGCATTTTCTGACGACAGTTAACTTAATTTTAAACAACTAGGGGGCTTTGCCCCCTGCTCGCTACGCTCACCAACCCCGTTCTGATTTCACAGCCTCTTAAAACCTGGTAATGTATCCTGTTTTAAAAAGATGATGGTGATATCACGAACGGCGACTTTCTTCTGTAATCAGGTTATAATGCTTTTTCATTTAACTGGTTATAATGCTTTTTCATTTAATTCATCTTTTTTATTTTTAATATTCATGTGTAAACCCGATTTTTATGACGTATTTTCTTTTTTTCCTGCTCACTCACCAAATAATACAAATTGACATCATTTTTATTTTAAATAACGATTAATAAAAATATAAATAAAACGTCGAAATAAAAATAACTTGATGACGTAAACACGTGTTGTCAAGTGAATGTGACATTTTCGATCAACCATTATTGGCATTTAATCTTACAAGTACCTAGTAGACCAATCCTCGCTCGGTAATTTTTTTCAACAGGTATTTTTTTATTTTTATTTATTTATTTTATTTTTTTTTTTTTTTTGCTAGCTTATTTTAATTACTTTTTTTTTATTCATGGAATTTTCCAATCGATTTTTAACACAATTCCTGATAGGCAAGAATTATATAAATTATGTTGAAAAGTGTTTTGCCGATGACAATACAACATTTTAATATTTTTACAATTTAATTATAAATTAACCAGAGGGTCCGTGCGAGGATTTCGCACTGAAATCTAATATTTTTAGGTACTTCTCTATTATGCTGTCGACCACTTTTCATAACAAAAAACTATCGCAAAATTGTAAGATTAAACGCCAAAAATGCAGTCCCATTTACTTGATGTCAGAAGCATTATATGTGTTTGTTAAATCATCAAGTGGTTTTTAATTCGACATTTGCGTGTATTTTTCATTATGTTTTACTGGTTTATTAGTTATTTCATTAATTAAAATAACAATTGTGTCCTTAAATTCTTATATTTTATTTATTTATTTTGATATTCCAATGGCAACGTTCTCCCGTTTATTTGGCGATAGTTTTTTGTTATGAAAAGTGGTCGACGGGATAAAAGAGAAGTACCATTTTTTATCAATATGTAATAGTTATTAGATGCAGGTTTAAACTTCTAAAGAAAAAGCAAGGATAAAAATATCTGTAAACAACATTTAGTTGTTAGTCAATCCAGAATATCATCTAATATATTCCATCAAAGTTAGAGTCAAAACTGATCCAAGATTGCTAAAGACACGCGCGATAAAAAAAATTAACAATCGTATTTTAACTGCATTAGAGGATGACGTCATCCGCTTCGGGAAAATCATGGGACATAGAAATATAAATCTCAACATTTCAATTTCAATTTCGCTTTTTAATCATAAATATAAAATAAACCCGTGCGGTGTTTTTTATAATAATTGCTGAGTATCATATAATGTGGTATTTTATTTTTTTTGGCAACAATGTTTTGAGGAAAACCTTTCATTTCATTTAGGAAAACAATGCCGATTTCATTTTTAATTATCAGCAATTTTTAATCGAAAACATGTTTTAACGAAATGTTAAGTGTGCTATGTCAGAAGCGTTTTCAAAATCCTTTCATATGCTATCTCATTCGTCGTTCTGCGTTTCGTATTTTCAGAAAAAAGGGATGTTGACAGGAGAAATAATATATATGATGATGATATATTCACTTGAAATTGATTGTTCTTTTTCAATTAGGCGGTCACAGGTGATAAATCGCCAAATATCTCTGTAACTCGTGCAATTGTATGGGAATTGAAAAACAACGGATTTAATTATGTGACAGTAAAATGCTCGCCAAAATAGGCCAAAGCGCTATGAAATGGCAAAAGTCAATATTTAAAGAGTTAAAAGTAAAAAATAAATTGTTAAAAAAATGTAACATACAGAATACGCTTTCATCAATTAATAATTAAATATCAATAAATTTACGATTATACGATGACAAATAAATTTAAAAGAGTAAAAAGATAATTTAAATAATGTTTCATTTTTCTTTCTGATTCTCTTTTGTTGATAAATAAACAGAGCAAAAAGTATATATTTCAAATAAATTCATTATTTTGAGCTTCCTGGCAAACGTATAAAAAAGAAGTGAATTTTTCATAATAGAGGTCTTTGCCCAGGCCAAATTAATGCATTGTAATAGATATTTTACGTAAAAAATATGAATTGTGGTTAAAAAAATTCCGCGGTATTTTCAAGATGACCATTGGTTGCTTATAAAAGAGTGTTTTTGAAAAACTATTTTTGGTATTTCCGCATTATCCCGTCAACCATTTTCCATAAAATAAACTATCGCCAAAGTAATCGCCAGACCCAGTCTCTAACGCCAAATAAACAAATGGGTGAATGTTGGCATTGGAATAAAAAATAAAAAAAATCGGAAAAGCTGCATTTACTCAAGTGTCAACTATCAATATTTTATTAAAATAAATTTTAAAATGTATTAAGGAAAACAGAAAAAAATAATATTGGATATTTTTTTATTTACAATATTTTTCATAATTATCCCTCTCGACAGGTGAATGTTTGGGACGTCAGTAGAAACTGATCTAATCTATGTAACTATGCATCACTATTTTTTTTCAATTCTTTTACCGCTTTTAAAATTTTGTCGAGACCGTTTAAAAACACAATTGTTAGTTAAAGAGGATACTACACTCACACAAAAATACTTGCTGGCTTACTTTAGTCCTGTGGGATATATTTGTTTTAATATCTCGTTTGCATTGCAATATTTATGAATGTTTTTTTTTCCTTTATGTCTTTTTTTGGTACATTTTGGTTCGAAAAGCACCCACTATTTTTGGCACTGGATAGCTAAAGTCGATCTGGACAAAGAACTTTCTGTACTTTTTCGATTTTGTTTCAAGACTTGTTTTTTATACCACGTCGAGTTTTAAACAAAGAAAACGAGTTTTCTCGAATTAGTGACCTAGCTAGATCGATTTCTCGAGCTCGAATTAGTGTAGTCATTAATTTTTGTGAAAATCGTTAGTGCCGTTTTCAATATATAGCAGCATTCTTAGTGCTGAGTTGCTTTTAATAGATCAAAATGACCTTTCCTGAATTCGAAACCTAGCTAGATTGATTTCTCGTGCTCGAATTAGTATAGGCAACACGTTTCGTGTAAATCGTTTGAGTATTTTTCCATTTATAACAAAAAACATTTTCAGGGCTGAGTTTGTTTTACCCTGTAAAAACGAATTTTCTTGTATTCGGAACCTAGCTAGATCTTTTTTTCGTGCTCGATTTAGTACAGGGGACAATTTTCGTGAAAATCTTCCACGCCGTTTACGATATCATTCATAATCAGGAAAATCTCTTGCTCGTTTAATATATATGAATTTGGCGGCAGTAATTTGGTCGACAGGATAACTAACAAGAACCAATTGTATATATAGTGTTACGAATATTGTAAATAGCTAGTGTTTGTGCTTAAACATAATGTAAATAGTTCAATTAAGCTCTATTCATAAGCTAATATTAATTTTTGTTGCATTGCAATATCTTAATTTGGTGATTTTTTGTAAGCGAGTAAACGCTATTGGATTTCAATAGGAGTCTATGGAAATTTGGCGAAATATTGGAAATAGCGTCAAGTTGGCGCCACTTTTGGCAGCTAATTTTGGCCGCCAAATTTGGCGATATTTCGCCAAGTTGGCGCTAAAATTGGCCACAGACTTGTGTCTCTTCCTCTTGGTAACCCCTCTGATAGCGTCCATCCTATCTAAATTCTCTACTTTCATGTTAATTCCCCTAAGAAAAGTCAGAAAGCTCTGACCAATCAGATATGTTTCGAGGTATTAGAAGGATTCATGTGTAAACACAATTTTTATGACGTAATTTTCTTTATTTCCTGCTTTCAACACGTGATCATTTAATTATTATTTTAAACTTTCATTAGTTATTGTTTTTAATAGTCTCGCGCAAATACATTTTTTATCACTACATAGTATAAAACAAAGTCGCTTTTTCTGTCCCTATATCCCTATGTACGCTTAAATCTTTAAAACTACGCAACGGATTTTGATGCGGTTTTTTTTAATAGATAGAGTGATTCAAGAGGAAGGTTTATATGTATATCCATTAAATAGTGGACAAATACTGTTATTTTTGAGGTTTTTAATGTGATGTCGTAAATAATTTCATTTTTTCCGCTTATACATTGCAAACGCAGGCTGAACCCTACAAGATTTATCAAAATAATGTACTAATTATTGTACACATTAAAAAGGTCTACAGAAAACACAAAGAGATGAAGGTTTTCAAGGTTAACCCGAAGCAAAGCGAGGGAGGGCCGCTAGTTTGAGATAAAATATAATCATTTGCGCTTTTTTGGCAACAATATAAAAAATGACTTTTTCAATAAAAGATTTTTTACTCGATTTTTAAGGATTTTTTGAGTTTTTATTGTCCGACCGTGATAATTTTTTGAATTTCTGAAAGCTTGTTATATTTCGCGTCTGGTGGTATGATTTTCGAATCCGTAGGATGGCTAGAAAAAAAGTAATCGCTCCTCAAAAAAGTCCCTAATACAAAAGCGATGAGACTAACCCGGAATATCTACGCAGATTTTCATTGGTCCATTTTTAAGCCAAAACTTTTTTTTATATATAGAAGGACTATGGGAGTGCAATGTTAGGTTTAAAATATCTAATATGGAAATTAATATTTTTGACTTATTTTTCCTTCTTAAAGGATTTTTTGTTGTTGTTTATTTTAGTTCTTAAAATATTTCTAAAATATATGCTTAATTTTATCTGAAGTGTTAAAATCTTACTCAAAGCTAGTACGATTTTAACACGTAAAGTATGACATTAGATTTACACAATCAGTGATTCTAGAGGTATACATTCAAATACAAAAAAAATTACCATTTACGTCAGAATATTTGTTTTCGTAAAAGTTACGGAATTTAGATTTGTATATGGTCTCTGGATCCTTATAAGTTATATTTATAATACGCATTCTCTATACAAGTAAAAAATAATAAAATAATAATAATAATAATAATAATAATAATAATAATAATAATAATAATAATACGGCCAAAATTTACCGAGCTACGGTTCTTTGAATTTTATAAATTTTCAGCATTTACTGGCCCTAAAATCTCAAATACATGTTTTTGTCATAAAACGCTGAAATTTCATAAAATTCAAAGGCCCTAACTCGGTAAATTTTTGTAGAAAAGAATAATTTATTTTCTTTGTTTTACTTGGTAGAAAATAGAGATTTTTTTTACTAAATATAACTTACAGGACTCAGTAGGCAACATCCCCAACTGCCAGCTCTGGATTTTGGTATCGTTCGCGAAAGCTCTTATGACGAGGATCAAGCAGTTTATACACTGAAAAAAAAATTGCGCGGCAGCGTATTACTGCTTATTTTACTGTTTATTAAATTACTACTTATTTTACTGTTTATTAAGTCCCGCAGTGGCCCGGACGGTAAAGCTCGGCTCTCGTAAGATCGCCGAAAGCCAAGCAGCATCGACCACGGTCAGTGCTTGGGAGAGTGCATCGTCTATCCTCTCTCGTCTGCCTCTGCTGTGGGACCGTGTACGGGATGGGAGCTGGTGCACGTTAAATCTGTTCGTGGCTCCAAAGTCCTCCAAGTTCTGTATAAGCGCTACCTCTGGGGGTGCCAATCCAGATGCAGGTCTCTCATCTGGAATTGGTTCAAAATTAGGAGACCTGGGGGAATAGTACAATAGACCTCTGGTCGCGGTGCTTTGGCTTTCGAGCCTCCCCCCCCCCCCAGTAATACAGTAAAATACTGTTTATTACTGTTAATTTTACGGTATAATACTGGCAGCTGGGGTGCCAGTATTATACTGTAAAATCAACATTTTTTTTTTTTTTTTTTTTTTTTGCAGTGTAGGAACTCTTGGATCTAATAGTTCATGAGATATGTGCCCCTTTCTGTTTCGGAAGAAGAGAAATAGAGAAAGGATAAACAGCATGAGATTCCTTCAAAAGCTATCGAAGACAGGAATTTTGTCTTATAATTAATCATGATAGTGTTTTTCTACGTAAAATTATTGAAAACACAAGTTTTTCCAACACCAGGCACAAACAATCAAGGGCATTATTGTTTGACAGTCAGTGTAGGTTCCTTTAGTAAGAGTGAACCATCCATGCTTTGGCGATCGGAAGACTAGAAATTTTTTTCCTAATTTCCACTGCGAATATTTCGTGAACTGCTGGATACGGGAGTATAGTTCTTATGCATTTCTTGATCTTTGGGACAAGAGCTTTCGAACGATACCACTCTAGTTAAAATTCAGAACTGACAGTTGGGAATGTTCCCTAGTCAGATAAAGGACAGTATAAACATTTTAAACTTCGCAACTTTTTCAAAAATAATTTTTTTTGACGTAAATGGCTTATGTTATCCAGAACAACATTTAAAACATCATATTGCAATTGAAACTAGATCTCTAAAACCAACGACTTAGGAATTACCTATTATACATTAACAACAGTGGACACTCTGTATACTAATTAAATGGCAACCTGATGTAGAGATGTGGCGTACATGAACAAACTAAGTTCAAATGAAATTCCGCGAAAAACTGGACTCTTCAAATGAATGCTCTGTCTGTCTTCCACTAATTCCGATTTTGCGGTATGGGTCCCGTGAACTACTTTTTTCGCATCTAACCGGGCACATATGATATTGTACCAAGAACTAATTTGATGAATTATCGCAGATTTCAGATATTAGGTTCGCGTTATTCCGGTCATGATTACGCAGTATAGTACGCAAGATTTACTATTATTACGTCACTTCTTTCGTATAGGGCCGGACATTTGATATATGCCGTACATCAATTAACTAGATCCCGTATACCGAGAACTTTTGCAGTTCACCCTCCAGCCCAGCGGGTAATAAATTCATAAAGATTACAGATGAAATTTTGCAAGACCTCGGAATATTGATACGCGATTTGAAGGATTTTTGATTAAAATCCGGCTACCTGAACCCTCCTCCTCCTCCCCCGCCATGGCAGAATAACCACGACTCCGGATCTTCGATTTATTTTATTTTGAAAATTACGGATGTTAAATGCATTAGATAGATTTTTAAATTCTTTTAAAAGTAAGAAATCTAAAGACAGTTTGATACTAAAACTATAATATCTATATTTTTTAACTTCTGAAATATTTTTTGGGTTTGTTTTATAATACAACGTACTTTTTAAAGACGTAACTACAAAACTTATAAAATACATTATCAAGTTAAATTACAGATACAAGCACGAAAGAGTGACTATTCATAAAATTTATCTACGTCATTACTTCTGATCTCAATGTTTCCCGGCTGGAAATTCAACCGTCTAAATTAGGAAAATAATCTAGATTCAGAACCAAAAAAAAAAAAAAAAAGAAATTTCCCAAGGGGTTTTGGTATAATCGCCTTTTACCGGAATTATCGAGGTGAAAATGTGGAAAACTTTCAAACATTTTGCTAATAACTGAGAAGAAACGTGATTTCTTTGATAAAAACGATAAAAAAGTTTGCAGTGACTTAAGTTGTCTTGCTATTTGATTTCTCTTTTTTTTTTTTTTTTTTTAGTCTTTGTTAACCATATAAGATGCATTTTGCTTTCGGAAAATTGAACCAACAAAGTATAGTGAGCGTGTTTGATGTTTATATTTGTAACTTTTTTATTTAGTTCAAAAAATCGCTCAATTTTTATATTCTTTTATTTAACTCAACTTGGTTTTTAACACTTTCCAACATACTTGAAAAGTGTTTATGAATTCGGTTTGTCTGTCCGTCTGTCTGTCTGCCGTCTGTCTGACCGTGCTCCAACTAGCGTAAATATACTCGGAGCGTCATGCAATAGATATATGTTATTGAGGTTTACTGTGGCATGTTCGGTATTGAAAATTAAGTGTGTAGCACTTATAGTTTTTTTACAGGGACACTCAAAATAATTCCGTTGCATTGCGGCCTATGGGGAAAAATCATTTGCGGTTTATTTTAATGATGTTACACAATTTAAACATATTGAAATTGATATATATCACTGAGTTGCACTACAAGAGACTAATTATAGAATGTGGTGTGCATAGCATTTATAGTTCCTTTACAGGGATACTCAAAAGAATTCCGTTACATTACGGTCTATGAAGAAAAATCGTTTGCAGTTTATTTTAATAATGTTTCACTATTTCAAACATATTGAAATTGATATATATCACTAACGTGGATTACAAGAGGCTTGCTATAGAATATTGTGTGTATAGCTTTCATCGTTCATTTACAGAGACACACAAAATAATTCGGTTAAAGTACTGCTTATTAATAATAATTGCAATCCTAATGCTTTTTCAGTTGATGAACGCGTTTTTAAATGTAACACATTTTTTGTCTATTACTTGGTGTGTTAAATTGTATAGATTGTATACAGAGCACCACAAAAGTTCTCGAGTACATTTCTGTTTATGGTCGGAAATTCCAGAAGGGAAATTTTAAATTGTGCTACGCGTTTCCTAACTGAACTAAAATTTAGCATTCTATTTAGTATATATACAAATCTATAGATCATATACAGGGTTGAACAAAAGAGCTCGGATATTTTTCCGAATATTGTTGGTAATTCCTAGAATTGTATTTTTAAATATGTTATGCGTTTTCAAAATTGCTTAGTTAGATATCATCTTACACCTTATGGTAAAGATTTGCAAAATTATTCTGGAAGTGTTGGAAAGTGTTACATAATCTATGCTATTCGCATCATGATTCTTTTTTCTTGTTGCATGTAAAGATGGAATTTTGTAATCGCTTCTTTACTTACTTCTTGATATGCTAGAATTATACAAAAATTATGCAGAAATGTTTGTTTCCGATGGCAATACACCATTTTAATATTTTTAGAACTTAATTATAAATTAATAAGTTAATTGAAAGCCCTTTTTCACGTTAGCCCGCCGCATTTGATACATCGCCAAATATTCTTTATAGTTACAATTGTACACGAGTTACAATAACAATAGATTTAATTATGCGCCAAACCACGCTCGCCAAAAAGGCCAATCGGCTGCAACAACGAACTATTTTAAACGCTAAAATATAAAAAATAAAGAGTGTAATATATTTTTAAAAAATACGCTTTAATCAATTAATAGTTTCATATTAATTAAATTGTGATTATATATTAAGAAATCAATTTAGAAATCCCAAAAGGATAGTTTAAATAGTGTTTTTTTTTTTTCATTTCCTGTTGCCATATCTTAAAACAGAAACAGAGGAAATAATTATTTTTTAATAAATTCCCTAGATCATATTTTCTACCAAGTGTACAAAAAAGCTGTGAATTTTCCATGATCGGGTTCGGTGTCCATGGCAAATTAATGTATTGTAACGAAAATGTTTTAAACTAGTCGGATGTGCCAATCCCGGAACTTTCTTCTATCTCATTCATGTTAATATTTCAAAAAGTGTAATTTTTTGAATTATTCATTTTAGAAACAAAAAATGAAAAACTTGGAAAAAAATAATCGCTACCACAGTGTCTTTATCCGGGGCAATATTCCTATTTTCAACTGAGACCTGACGTCCACAGTAAAAAACATATAATATATGAAATTTGGTTCATTCGATGCATAACTTCATGTTTATCATCGCCTCTTTCTTTTGTTGATGACCTTAGAACCTTTGGAAAAGAAAGGCCAGGGGAATGATTTACGACTTTTTGTCGCAAGTGCATGGGCGAACGAAGTGTATGGAGAACATGCACTCACTGCATGAACATAGAAATAGATAAGGACTTCAAACGAAATAGCCTTTCGAAGAAGAAAATCGCTCCTCAAAAAATGTTTCAAATAGGTGGCTCTTGTGTAGGACAGTTGTATCACTTCGCCTGCTTCTTCAAATTGTCTGATTGACAGTCATCGTCTGGTAGGTATCCGATATACGAATTTTACTGTCATATTGTTATTTATTTTAATTAGATATTAACATATATCCCTTCAGTGCATATTTATATTGCAATACGAAACATTGTTGCTGACAGTTTCGGTTTGTTGTTTATAGGTAGAGCTAACCTTAGCACAGTTGTACGTCGGCTGCCATTTAATTCCAAGGTCGCGACTCGATATTAACACTATTTTGTTAGAAGACCTTACCTATTTCTATGTTCATGATGCTCTGTTATTGGCACGTGTGCAGGAATGGTACAAACGTTTCTTCGAGGGACGAGAATCTGTGAATGATGATACCATTGACATTTGAATACAAATAGACGCCGGATTCCTTTCTTCTCTCACGAGAAAGCTGAAGAAAACATCTTTCGCCTTTCATCGCCAAAAAACGGCGAAAGGGTGCCACTTTTTGGCGGTAATCCCTTTCTTGGCAACTTCCTGTTTCCGTTCTAATGGTGGGAAGCGGTGGAATGTGGAATTCCAATGACAGTTTGGCGGGGGAAAAAACCTGTTTGGCATATTCTCCCACCAGCACGTGACAGTGAGGTAGGTGATGTTTTCTTCAAGAAAGGATTACTAATCCGGTGTCTATTTGTATCAGATGTCAATGGATGATACACGTACCTGGTCAAGGTCAACTCGTCATCACGCCGTCATCTCGTTGTTACCGTCATCACATCGTCATCACGTTGTCACAGTTGTCACATCGTAATTTCGTCGTCACACCTTTGGTCCGCTGAAAAAGGCATTGATAAGTCGCCGTTTTCACTCGGACAACTAAGTCACGGACAATGTTCGAAACATGTTTCGATTTTAGCTAAATAACTTCAATGAGCTGGATAGTTACCGTTTTGCTGAAACAGTGGGAGAAGTGCTTGTGTAGCTTTGGAGATAAAGTTTGAAATAAACTACTCCATTTCATTCTGTAGCTGTTATATCTTCCGTTTCATTTGATCCACCCTAATAACATTCCGGGATAACAAATAATAATAAAAAAAATTTGAGAATACTAAAACGCATTCCTTCTGTCTATTTTACGGTACACGTTCTTTACGGTACACGTAGCCGTTTTCTACAACAAAACGACAAAATTCAAACGATATAAAGCTAAGTGAGATTACAAATGCTAGCGCGAAACTTCCGTTATATTCGTGTACCGGGTGTTTCAAAGGTGAGAAAGAATTGCAAAAATCAATAATGCAAATCACCATTGCAAACTAATGGAGATAGGAAGATGCCATATTTACGCAGAAATAATGGAAATAAAGCTCTCTTTTTTCTGTTTCTTTTCTTTTTTTTCTTTTTTGTCAATACACCAAAACTGGTAAGAGAATTATTCTTTTCGTTGAAAAGAGATGGCACTTTCGGCTCCCAGATTAGATTTTCAATATTATAAAAAGCAGTTCAAGCTGATAACATTATTCTTGAGATAGGCAACAATAGTCATTCTGCGTATGATAGATGCAGCACATCGCATATTGTTGAGATTGTGAGCTGACTCCTAACATTTAAATCGATTCGTGTTCTAAAGGATTTTTTCCGCGTGCATGGCCACACAAGTGTCCGATTTGCTTCAAATTTTGTATATATGTTCATTGTAATAAGGCGCTTCCCTGATTAGTTTTGGGGTTTCATAGGTTAATTATAAGAGGGGAACGGGGGGATGATCTCTTTAATATATTCTCGATTTCTTTATTTTTCGGGGGGGGGGGGTATTTCAAATTCTTTGAAATAAGAGTATAATATACAATTTGTGTGAACAGCCTGTGAGCTCAATGCCCTCTGTTTTACTGGGCAGTTTTCTTTTTATAAATATTGTCTCCTTAAATTTTAAGTCTTTCTAAGAAGATGATAAAATTTCATCAATTGGAAACTTCGAAGTTTACAGGCTTTTTTAAAATATTTAAAATTTAACGAGACAATTTTTAAAAACGCACAGCATCAGAATTTGGCGTCTACTTTCTGTTGGTGAAAACAGTATTTTAATAATTATATTAGGTAATGAATAATAGCGTTTCAAAGTTTTCACATTGGTCAACATGGGATTTCGCGATTGGGGAATTTAATTGAAACGGTCTCTTAATAAGCCCCCTTAATGCTGTAAACAGTAGGATGATTTGCCTGAAAGTTATGTTGCTGAGTAATGGCAGTCTAATAAAGATAAATAAGAAGTTATTCCTTCCAATGTCTTATGCTACATGCACTTGACTTGAAAAAAAAATCGCATATAAGAACGTAAACTATATTGCCATATAATTCTAGTTTCGTCACAAAAAGTCCAGCTTAAATACAAAAAAGTATAAAACTACCTATTGAAGCCGTTCGGAGGAAAACAATTCCGGAAAATTTCGGTATATTTTCGTCGATCAGGACCCCCAGACCCCAAAACCACCCTCCGTTCAAATGTTGATTTATATATATATATATATATATATATATATATATATATGTATATATGATCTATGTCATACGATAACACTTGTATTTATAAAACAATTTGGATGAAACTAATTGTGTGCTTTTAGCTCACGAATGTCTCGACCAAGTTCATTGACCAGCTTGGTCCGCCATGTTGTTTCAAAATGTCACTGAAAGATTTAAAACTAAAATAAATATACAAAAAAGTTAAAAATTCAATTTTTTTTTTCTTAGGTGTTAGGCCTTGATACAAGGATTCCGGAGCATTTTTGTTTTAACTCTATCTTAAAAAATGGCTGAGATAGAGCAGTTTGAAATTTTAGGATGGCTGACAAAATTTTAAACAAGACAGCACATTATAAAAAAGCAACAATTAATTTATGAGTTTTAGTGAACGCTATTTCTCGCAAATTATTATCTTTCATTGTTGTAATCATTTTCCCAATCATACGCATAAAACTATATATTCATATCCGTTAGCGCCAAATTCTCGCTAAACTTGGCGACACTTGGCGAAATATCACCAAATTTGGCGACTAAAATAAGCTTTCATAAATTATATCAACTTGGCTATAGATCTCAAATTTGGCGAATTTCTTATTCAAATTCAGTATTAACGAATCTTCTGTAATAGGATTCACTGAATTTTAGCTTGCTGCTTTCAAGTAACATTACCTAAAATTTTAAAACGAAGATATAGGAAAACTATCTTTCCCTCCCGGTACATGCCGGAAGGACTTTTTTCTATTCTTTCAGTGCAAACGACATCTTTCCGTCTGTATCACTTTGCGATTTTTTTTAACTTTCCCTGACTTTTAGAGCACCCGGTATATCTCATCATCATATACCAATATATTTAATGCTTATCACAATGGTTTATCAACTGAAAAAAGATTCATTTAAATTATGAAAACATCCAGATTCAAAACTTTAAAAGAAAGTTTCTCGAGGGATTTTTTTGATGTAATCGCCTTTAACCCAGATTGTGTGGCCGAAGCGAAAAGGAAGAAAAGACTTTCTACATTTTGATAGTAAATGCTGAAGAAACGTGACTTCTTTTATAACGGTGATAAAAGATATTCTTGATTCTACATAATACATGATCTCAATTTTAGTTTAATCCTATGTATTATTTGTTATCTGAAAACAAACCAACAAAATTATATGAATGCATTTCTGTGATTTCTGAACGATTTTAAACGTCTTTAAAAAAAAAAGAATAATAAGTACTCTTTTTAGCTCGTTATGTAACTATGTATGTCTTCAATTTTCTGGATAACCACTGAACGGATTCGAATGCAACATTTTACCGTAGAATTGTAGTATACTAAAAATGGTTTTAACCTAAAAATAGCTATCATATCGTGCACTGTTAAAAATTTGCAGCAAACTCTCCAGTCATTCGACCGTATTTATAGAAAACGGTTACATAACCGTAATTTAACTGTATTCTGACCATAATATAGGCAAAAATATGGTCAGAATACCGTTAAATTACGGCTACGTAACGGTTTTCTATAAAAACGATCGAATGACTGGACAGTTTGTTGCAAATTTTTAACAGTGTGTATAGTTTTATTTAGACACACACGTCCCTACATTTAAGAAATAAAATTAGCAATTGAAGCAGATAATAGTAATGTATCGACATGATAATAAATTATAAAAATTTGAGATTAAATCTCTGAATACCTATGGTGTGAGATTTTTAAAAACAATTTTTGCGTAACTAAGCTTCAGCTGGAAACGCGCGTAAAACAGTGTTAAAACTTAACAGAATAAAGGTCTTGCAAAAATATTTGAAATAATAAATTCATAATTTTCATTTACCGTTGTGTAAAGTTTGTGTAAAATATTTTTTACTCATTTCTCCCGTAAAAGAAATATTAATCTCACATAAAGCAAATACATTCAAACTCAGACGTTTTACATAAAACAACAAGCAACTGCAATGATTAAAAATTAAATAAATAAAATAAGATCGAGCATCAACAAGAGCCAAGGGAGTAGCAAATACTTTTATCGCTTTCAGGAAAGAAAGTACATTTCTCGATCTTCAATTATGTACAAGAGGTGGAAGATTTTACTCTTTTTTTAATTTAGCAGAGTAGGAAAGAGACGATTATTTCAACAAATCCCTTGAGGGAATTTCTTTTTATTTCAGTTTTTCTTTAGTTCAGAATTTAGCCTATTTTCTTAACTTAGAAAGGGATATTTTTAAATAAAGCATTAAAATGGAGAAATACTAATAAATTTTGTGCAGAATTCTTCCTTAATGGTGATAGTTATAATCTTTTTTACATTTATTTTTTATAATTCTTTCTTTATGTTGTAGAAAATCATTTTAGTAGGGCTTAAGTTCTGTGCATTTCTTAAATTCATTTATAAAACAAAATTTATTAATGAAAATATCACAAATAAAATATTGTTGTTTATTGTTATTTGGAAATTCTTTGAGTATCTAAAAAATTAATTTGTGCCATTTTTCTAAAATTAAGCTGATTTATGATAGATGTAATTTAAAACTTTCCAGACTCTCAGCTCTATTGAATACAATACTTTGTCCTAGATTTGAAAGCTATCGAAAGATTGGCAGTCTGACGGAACAAAATCAGAAGCATAGGTTAGATACTGTAAAAATTTTCACGCGAGTAAGTTGTCAAACTTAAGGGAAAACGCCATTTTGACGAGTACAAAATTTCTAAAATTTTTGTTGTTGCTTAAAGTAGCCCTTATACACATGAAAATCATATTGCTTTAATTAAAAATTGATATCGAAAGAGACAAAATAATTTCGGAGCTATAGAAGTAGAGCACGCCACAACGAGCAAAGATTAAAGAAAACTTTAAGTGCATTTTTCAACACTTTCCAACGAAGTTGAAAATAATTTATGAATTTGGTTTGTCTGTCTGTCCATACTCTAACTCTTGTAAATATACTCGGATTGTCATGTAGATTTTATATTTTATTGATGTTTACTATAGAATGTTCGGTATTGAAAATGAAGTATGTAGTATTTATAGTTCGTTTACAGTGACACACAAAAGAATTACTTTACATTATTGCATGTGGGGTAAAATTGTTTCAAACGCATTTTACTGATGTTACAGTACTTCAAACAAAATGAAATTGATATAGATCACTGAGGTGGACCAAGACATGAGTAAATAATAAGTAGGCAAAGGCACACAAAGGAATTCGATTACAGGACGGACTATGTTCGATTTCATTGTATTAAAAACAAAAATTTCATAAGTATTTCATAACTTAGGCCTAATGCATATTTTTTTAGATCAGCATTTTAAAAATCAGTAGGCATTCTATCTCCGCCAATTTTCAACTAATCAACTCGATCTTTTTGAAAATTAATCGTCATTTTTTTTCTAGTGTAATACGTATGATTGGTTTCGATATATTGAAATCTCGCTGTCATGTGTCACTTTAAGTAACAAAATTTTCTGTTAAAAATTGACATTTTACTTTGAATTGATGCCATTTCACTAAAAATGCACATTTTCTAAAACGCACTTCCCTTGCCTTTTGGAATAAAAAAAACTAATTGTTTTGTCTTATTTTTCTAGTTAAGTCTACGATAAGTTAACGTGTCCACCGCTTGACACTCTTTTTTTTTTTTTTTTTTTTTTTTTTGAAGGCCTCACCAGTGGCTGAGAGGTTCTACTCTCAAAGCTGGTAGACGGGAAGTGCTGAATCAAACCCCTGTCGCGCTCGTCGACCTAACCGTTCGGAGTTTTCCGTGGTTTTCTTCAAACCTTGTTGTAAATACGGGTTAGGATCCCTTAGAAAGACCCCCCACGGAGGGCACTCCCCCTAGGGCCTATATCCCAAGTGTTGGTAATCGGCCGTCATAAATCATCCATCCTTTTTTCGAAGTGATCTCAGCTGTAAAGCTAGCTGCCATTTTTTTAACATATCAACTAAAAAAAGTACATTTTTCTACTTTACTATATGTATATTAATTTAGTGGAAATGAATTTATTATAAACACTTCGCATTTCTTTAAAATTAATTAAATAAATAAATAATAAATCACGAAAAAAAACCTTAAATTTCATTGCTTGAAAGTGGTGTTATTCCCCTTCGAGACCAAGACCCCTTACATGCTTCTTCAAAAGGTGCCTACGGAATTTGTTTTTGGTGTCAGTTATTTTAAAGACATACTTCCGTTTTTCAATCATATTTGCCTTTGAGGGTTTGTCATTGTGCATTGTTTTTTTACGTATGTTCACTCGATGCACACTGTGACAAAACACTCTATTTTAGATGCGTTCGTAATTATATAAATACTTAGCACCTATAGTCGTCGTCTGGTCCGTCCGTCATATACATATTTAAACGCATACCAAACCCAATTTCAGGAATTACCAACAATATTCAGAAAGATATCCGAACGCTTTTGTGAACCCTGTATATGATCTATAGATTTGTATATATATCTTACATAGAATGCAGAAATTTAATTCAGTTAGGAAACGCGTAGCACAGTTTAAAATTTCCCTTCTGGAATTTCCTTCAATAAACGGAAATGTACTCGAGAACTTTTGTGCTACTCTGTATATGATCTATAGAATTTATACACACCAGACAACAAACAACAAATTAGTTAAATTTTAAAACGCGTTCAGCAATTGAAAACGCACTTCCAGTAATTATTGTTAACAGACAGTAGCGAATTCTTTAGTTTGTCCCTGTAAATGAACGATGAATGCTATATGCACAATATTATATAGTAAGCCTCTTCTAATGCACCTTAGTGAAATATATCAATTTCAATATGTTTGAAATAGTGAAACATTATTACAATAAACCGCAAACGATTTTTCTTTATAGGCCGTAATGTAACAGAATTCTTTTGAGTGTCCCTGTAAAGGAACTATAAGTCCTATGCACACCATATTCAATAGTAAGCCTCTTCTAGTGCACATCAGTGATATATATCAATTTCAATATGTTTGAAATTGTGTAACATCAGTAAAATAAACCGCAAATAATTTTTCCCCATAGACTGTAATGAAAAAGAATTATTTTGACTGTCCCTCTGAATAAACTATAAATGCTACACACTTCATTTTCAATACCGTACATGCCATAGTAAACCTCAATAACATATATCAATTGCATGACATTCCGAATATATTTACGTGAGTTAGAGCACGGAAAGATAGACGGCAGACAGACAGACAAACCGAATTCATAAATACTTTTCAACTATGTTAAAACGTGTTAAAAATGAGAAAAATGGGAAATTTTTTTGTTCGCTGTCTCTGACTTTCCCTCTTTACAAACGAGTTTTCTGTAATGTATTTTTTAACTAGGCCATCCATTTCCTTTGTTTTTTGTTCGTTAAATCAGGAGTTCGACTGTATTTTCTACCAAATATAATATGATAATGATAATGATAATAATATATAATATAATATATTATAATAATATATAATGTGATAATTTCTTTCATTTCTAATGCTAATTTTCAAAATACTTCAACTGTCGATTGTGTGTCGACAATCACAGGTAAATAAAACTGGACGCTTTTATAAATAAAACCACTTGAAAAAACAAAAATCACGATATTCGTTTTATGAAAAAAAATATTAAGTGTAGTTTAGTTTATTGTGTTTCATTACTTCACCTTCACTTTTCTTAAAAAGTAAAATCTTACAAATCCTTTGGAAGAAACTTTTCATATACCTTTATTGGTCAGTTTTCCCGAAAACAGTAAACATTTGTACAAAGAAAGTCGATCGACATCAAATGCTAAGAGCGTTACAAACTATTTTATTGTTTTTAAAAGTAGTCACATTTCCGCGCAATTATGAACAAAATGGAGAAAGTTTTCGCACTTTTAACTCTAGAGATCTGACTAAGAGGGGGATTATATGAAAAATACTCTTGAGAAATTACTATTTGTAGTTCAAAATCTTAGTATTTTTAAATTCTGGAAGTTAAATTTTGTATGCACAACAGGGAAATTAGAAGACAGGGTACATATAAATGTTGTGAGGAGTTTTTGTTTAATGTTTGAGACTAACGTCGGAATTTTTTTTTTTTAAATATTCGGTATGTCGAAGACGGTTTAATTCTAGGTTAACTTCACTAGAGTTCAAAATTTTACTTAGTTTGTATGGCAACTTACGATTTTTATGCTTTAAAAATTATCCGTAATAGATATAGTACTTGTATTTGTTTTTGAATAAAAATACTGTTTTAATGTATAAATAACTCTTTTTCGAATTAAAATTTTACACACGTCCAGCACCATAAAAAACATACTTATGCTATATGATAAAGTACAGAAAATTTTTGAATAAAATAATGAGATTGTGCTTTCATATTACTACTTGCCTGGCAAATGAAGAAAATAACAGAAGGAACAAGAAGATTGATGAAAAAAATATATAGATAATTTAAAATGAAGCAAAACGTTCTTAAATCAATTTGAATACTAAGAATTATATAAAAGAGTGGTGAAACGCTTTATAGAATACGTCAGAAAATGTAACTGGTATTATCTTGACAAGAAAGCTCTAGAAAATAACAAAGGTTTGAAATCCGCCAAGCGCAAACTGTGTGTTGTATTTTTTCACTGAAGAGTGTAGATGAAACAATCACCCAATACAATAAGGAAACCGTAAATAATATTAAAAAATCTACACAAAAACAACCCATATAAGTGTGAAGATCAAAGAGAAAGCGAGCTACCTGTTCACAGACAAACAAAACAGAAATTGAAAAAATAATCCCGGTGACGCATAACACATGAAGTTTGACAATCCATTGCGGATGCGGATACAAGAAAAAAAAAAGTAAGTACTCTAGTGAAGATGGTATCACAACTGAGCTTATCAAAAAAAAGCAGGAGAAGAATTTGCAAAAATTCTAGCCATACTGATTGCCAAGTGTTTAGAGAAAGGTGTATCAGAAGACTGGAATAATACTGTGATGGAACTACTTTATAAGCGCGCGGAGAAGAAAAGCATAAAAAATTACCGACTGATCAACTTACTCTCAGTGATTCATAAAGTTTGACCAAATACTTAATGCCACAATTTGAATCAGCCCTGGATTCACCATAACCTAAAGAATAAATAGATTTAGCACAATAGATAATAATCAAACAGTAAGGGAAATCATATAGCATAATAAGGAATATCAATTACCTCTCTGCTTTTTTTTTTATTGATTATGAAAAAATATTTGATTCTCTCTACACATCGGTGTAAGCAAACCTTACATCATTATTATAAAGAAGATTTAGAAGAAACAGAAACCATCCGTTTGGATGCAGGAAAAGCAAAGATAAAGCTTGGAAAAGGAGTTAGACAAGGAGACACCATTTCACCTAACTTTTAACTACTGTGTTTGAAAATGCTTCGAGAAAAATGAATTTGGAAAACAGAAGAACTATAATAAATAGGAAATACTGAAGTCATACCAGGGTTGCTGATAACACCTTTAATTTTCAGTAACAGCCTTAAACAATTGGAATGAATGTTAGAAGGTTTGGCAGAAGACATCATGAATGTAGAGTCAAAAATATTTTGGAAAGACTAAGGTGGTGTTAAATTTACTTGCACCAAAAAAAAAAAAAGACCATCTACAACAACACTAAAATTAAGGAAAACCAGAATTATGTGTATCTTGGACAGGAAATAATATAGGAGAACAGCAAGATGAATGAAATCAACAGAAGAATGAGAAATCAATGGAGTGCTTTTGGGAAGAACAGCATTAATCGGAAGAGCAATATGCCTCTTTGTTTGAAAAGGAAAGTATTTTATGAATGCGTTTTGAGTGCACTAACTTGTTAAGCGGAAATATAGACACTAACAAAATGGATAGTAGAAAGATTACAAACAACACAGCGAAGTATAGAAAGACCGCAGCCAACAAAAGAGACAGGCCGTGGTATTCCACTGATCTCGGCTGCTTTTCAGCCTACCTTGTTCACATGTCAGTTTGACAATTGAGGAAAACAGCCTATCTTCTTCACGAGAAAGAAAATCCTTCACTAAGAAGGATGTAAGTATCGTGGCATGTCTCTTTCGTTGGCTGCGGGAAAGATGTACGTTAAGCATAACTAGAAGAGACAGGAAACGAATAATCTGGATTAGAAGTCAAACGGAAGTTTTTGACATCGTCTAGAGAATTAAATCAGTTAAAATGAAAATGGAAAAGACACACTGCAAGAAGACATGACAGCAAATGGAGTACAAACATCCTACACTGCTGTAACAGAGATGTAAAACTATCGTGAAGACGACCTCGGGTAAGATGGAGCGACGAAATCAGAAAAGTGGCTGAAGTTGATTGGATGTCCAATTCATTAGGCAAGAAACAATGGAAAAATCTGGGGAAAGATCTTCATCCAGCAGTAAACGGAAAACAATTTATCATTCTGATGATGATGACTTGCCTGTAGTGTTTTGATTTTCCCCCTTAGAAGTAGTAGCTGATAATGTGTTATCATTTTTATTTCTCCTCGTAAATAAAACTACGTCTGGTAACATTTTGTAAAAGAGGTGAAGAAAAATAATATATCCTGTATTTTAATTGCTATTATGGATAGTGTGTAGTAGTGAGTATGAAAAATGTGGAAGCAAGCATACAAATACAAAAATTATAGGAATTAAAAGAAAAAATCCATATTTAAGGATACACATTTTAATATTTGTGACCTTCATCTTAGTAAACAAATTCGTGTAATTCAGTATCAACTTAAAGAGCATAATTTATAAAAAACCTATAAACTTTTGGTACCAATTCAAAAAGTATAAAGAGATATTAATGATGCGTCTAATGAATACCGGGTGTCCCAAAAATGACTGATGAATTTTAAAATTCAATAACTTGCAAACGGTGACAGATATTAAACAAATTCTTGCAGGAGGGTTATGTATGATTTCAGGAGTTTTTGTACTGTGATTCTTGATTTTAGTTCAAATTTCGAACAATAGATGGCACTGACAGCGATTGGCGTTCAGTCGAGGGAGAAACTGACGTTACTCAGCATTGAAGCACCGCCCCCTGAATACTAGATGGAGACTGTCGCAGGCAGATATTTTTTTTCAGCGCTTGAACGGTCCCTCGAACTTCAACACCAATAATATCTAAAAGTTTTCTTTGAGTTATTTGATCTCAGAAAAACTAGGCGAAGAAAACTCTTAGAAATTATTGGTGTTGAAGTTCGAGGGACTATTCAAACGCTGAAAAAAAACCGCCTGCGACAGTCACTATCTAGCATTCAAGGGGTGGTGCTTCAAAGCTGAGTGGCGTCAGATTCGGCCTCGAATGAACTCCAATCGCTGTCAGCGCCCTCTATTGTTTGAAATTCGAACTAAAATCAAGAATCACAGTAAAAAAACTCCTGACATCATACATAACCCTCCTGCAAGATTTTTTTAAATATCTATCACCGTTAACAAGTTATTGAATGTTAAAATCCATCAGTCATTTTTGGGACACCCGGTACATGTAGATGCATATTTGATACAATTATTTTTGAAACAAAAAAATAAAAGGAACACATTATTACATTGTCTATTTTTTATCTACTTACTGCAAGCCAACTGGAGTGTTTTAATGAGAACGATTTGGCACAACACAATGTTTATCCTGACAACCCTTTATCATTTTCCACATTAAATTTAATATAGATCAGGGGTGCCAAATTTTTCTCGTGGCGAGCCAGATTTTAAAAATAAGTTGTTCTCCGAGCCACGGATATTTTATTTACTAATTTTAGCACATCCCAGAACTTTCTCACAGCTGATGGGTAAAAAGAAACATCCTGAGAAAATACGCATAAAAATATGACTTTAAAGAGATACATTGTAGAATTCAATCCGGGAAATCATTTGAAATTACCGGACGGCCCTATCAGAGAAATGGCTCTAGAAGAACACAATATAATACGGAAAACATCATTGAAATATTCAATAATATCTTCAATCTTCGATATGGTATTGAACTCTTCTAACTCACTACTTTCCAGGCTTCACCAAAGTGGTTAAGGTAGGGGCCAAATAGTTTTGCTGCGGCTCTGCTACTTACACTATTATAAAATTATGTAACAATATTTAAATTTAATTGGAGAAATCAAATTGGAGGAAAATAATTTAATCATGAGACACTTGAGATTGTTTGGCAGAACAAAATGTATCCAAATATATTTCGACTGATGGCGTTGCGACGCGCAAGGTGTTTTCTAGATGTTCATCTGTAATTTTAGATCTCAGTTGGGATTTAATATGCTTCATCCTGCTAAAAAGTTGTTCACACACATATGTGTTTCCAAATAATAAACGCAGGAATAGCAACTTCTTATACAGCTCCTGGTATTTATTTCTGTCCAAATAAGTTTTGTAAAATTCCATCTTTCGAACCTGTTGAAACTTCTATTTCAATTCTAAATCACATTGCAATCCATAAATTTTCATCTGTAAAAATACTGGTAAGGAATTCATATCAATTGAAAATGACGTTGAAATTAAAGGAAAATGTGACTGAAGCCTCTTGATAGCCTTTGAATCTATTTTCAAAAACAATTTTCAGTAAAGGCAAATAAACTTCTTAAAAACACCATAAAATTAAGAAATGCGGAAGATCTTTTGAAAGAACTTTGTCGTTCTTCTTCAGGCGCAAATATGACGTGCTTCCACTTTGAAGGCAGGAACAAGAAGCCTTATTCCTGCCTTCAAAGTGGAAGCACGTCTTCTTTGCGCCTGGAGAAGAAAGAAAAAGTTCTTTCGAAAAGCCTTGCGCATTTCTTAATTTTATGATGTTTTTATGAAGTTTTCTTGCCTTTAGTGTATCCCACCAATTGTTCAACATTTTAATGTAAAGTTTCAGTTCTGAAATCAGAATAGAATACCTGCTCAAATCATTAATTTCCGATTGAGCAGACGGTGTAGCGAAATGGATAAGTTCATTTCTCACATTTGTTATCATAGCCCCGACCGATGGCACCTGGCGCCGATGAGGGTCCGACTCCAGGAAGTCTGCTCAAAATTTTATTCCAAATTACAACGTATTGTTATCGAGTACCCAGTATTACGGCTCAGAGAAAGGTGAGCGATAAATCAAGACATGTTTCTTTCAATATAGCTTTTTGGCGGGGAGCAACAGAGGTAAGGAGTTACAAATAAAATTGTCACGTTGCTACATAATTTACAAATTTCATATTTCGATTTCAGTTCGTATGACATATTTTCAAAAACGTTAAATTTTAAGATGTTCTTGCAATTGTGGAAAAATGGACGGTAGGCGGCGAGTAGGCCACACCTGATCTAGATTATTGTAACTAGAATGCCTTCACAAATAAGAAAGGGCGACATAAGCACTGAGCATCCTCAAATTGAAAACTTTTCTCCAAACTAGGACATACCGCCTTCCAGGACTTGGCAATACTCATTTAGAAACGTTAGATTAGACGAGTGAGACAAGTCAACAAACATTAGATTAGCAATAAATGCAGTCTCACGAAGTTTTTCCCCCAATCATCTCCACCAGTCAAAATCTATTGATCGTATATTGCCACTCTCTTATTTATGAAGGTATTCTAATTGCCAGCATCGCCAACGTTTGAAATGCGGTACACAATTATTTAGTAGATTTAATATTCTTGGCAGTTCATTATATTTTCCAACTAATTTCTGAAGTATTAACAGCAGAAATTACTGGGTATTTTAGTACAATGTTTTATTATTATTATTATTTAAATAAAGAATTACTGCTAACTACATTATCACATGAGCTGGAGATGCTTTAAAATATAATTTATTATATTTCGTTTAAATATTCCTTTGAATGTCTTTTATTCCATGCAATTTCATATATTACTATTAAATACTCTTTTTAACCCTGTTTCTAGCAGCAAACTTTTAAACTATGAAGCTATAAGGTACCATCACGATCACCGCTAATGGGTATTACAGCAATTCGAAAATAATAAGTAAGAAAATAGGTAATGCTCTGAGCCATCATGATTGTGATGGTGAGGCTTAAAGGGTTAATTGTAAGGGAATTAAAGAGTCGTATGATAGACTTATGTCGGTGAGGAACGGTTTCTTAATTAATGCTGAAATTCCTATGTTTTTATCTTCTATATAGTAATGATAATCTTGAATGACTTTTCAGATAATCCCGAATGACGTCAAATTTGTTTCGAAAATCCTATATCAATAAAATTGAAAATTTATTCTTAAACGTGATTGTATGCAAGATTCTTTCATTTTATTCACATTTTCATACTTATTTCCATTTTCTGTTCTTAGTTGGTAATTATATCATTATTGGTTTTATGTTCTACAATACTTCATTATATTTCCCAGTAGACATGGCTGCAATAATATGTTCCAGAAATACAGGATATTATATTCCGATATGTTTTGCAAAATTGTTACTTACTAACACGAATGCTCCACATGATGGGACTTATAACAGGGTGGTCCTGAATTCCGCATTATCTCATTAATTTGATTATCGTAATTATCTAGATACGTAACTTTCTTACAGTGGTTCTTAATTTCTCAATTACTACGGAGATATTTTCGTAATCCCTCTGTTTTCGCAGACTAGTAAGATTTAAAATTGAAATTACTGATATTTTTAGGCTATTGAATAAAGGTTGACACAGATATATAAACTATTTACAGTGTATTTTAAAGCAGTATTCTTAGCTTTCCCCTTCCGTTTACTTACAAGATTATTCTCACATTCTTGATATGTGAACATTTTTACATTGAATGCTGGACTTCTTAGTTCCCCTTGTGATCCACAAACCGCAGTTTAAGAACCGCTGCGACTGGAATATTCTCTTCTTAAATCTTCTATCCTAAAATAATTGAAATATTGGTTTCGTGATAATGGCATTAGTAATTAGATTGTATGGTTAATTATTCTCATAAATATTTTATAATATGGGATAATCCTTATTCTTCAATTTACTTGAAATGGTTAAAGCTTTGGATACTCGTCTGTCTCACTATAATTCAACTCTTCAGCTCGCCAGTCTTATAAATTAAGATTTGGTAAACAATGTTTTTCACGTATCTGCATTTAAAAAATATCCAAATGATATTGGGAACTTGTTTATATATTTTGTCTGTATTGTTTATTTGGATTTTTTGCTAGCGTGAAATTCTGTTTGGATATCGTGTACTAATATAATGCAGTCAAAATTCCTTATTTGAATTTACTTTGAATTTAAATTTTTGACAACATATGTACAAGATTCATATAAACACACACGCACATACACACACACACATATATATATATATATATATTGGACAAAGGTTATTACTGTTAAATATTATATATAGATATATGTGTGTGTGTATGTGTGTGTAATATTTAATAATAATGACCTATTACCTTTGTACAATAACAGTGGTTGCAGGGTGTGACATTGAGCAATTGACAGATGACAACATGGGTTGCGATAATAGGTAAAATTATCCAACAGTTTAAAAAGTAGCGGTATCCGGCGGTCGGAACGGGTAGGAAAAAAAACCAAAAAATTCACAATGTTTATTTAATGTCCTCTCCAGCACTTCACAATTCTCGAATATTTCGCATTAATTTATCTTATGATATTTTACCCTTCACCCTCAATCTTTCTCATATGATGTCGAGACTCTTTTGAAACTCGCTGGATATCACTAATCACTTCGACCGCCGGATTCCAGAGTTTTTTCGACCACTGAACAGAGCTATGTTTTAAACTGTTAGATGCCTTTATGTCTGGACTAATGCATTTTGTTACTTGTCAACAGCGGTCGGAAGTAGCTCAAGCAGAGTCGACCTTATTGAAAGCGAGGCCCGGTGCAAGAACTTTTGCGAGGTCCTTTCCTACTAAACTACCCCTCCTCTTCCCACAACACCATCATCATTCTTAAAAACTCGCATAATATGAATATCTGCGTAAACAGTTGCAGATATGTTCAAATGATCAAAAAAGAAAACTTGATTAAACAATAAAATAGACAGCATTATGATAAAATATATTTTTACTTTTACAGAAAGGAAAATCTCTCTTTTTTTTTTTTTCTTTTTTTTAAGCGTAGCGAGCCGAAGATGAGCGAAATTTCCTACGTATCCGCTCCAATTTGACAATCAAATGAAAACGATTTCTCGGCAATATCTCGATCAATTACGGTGAACTTTACTACAAACATAGATTTCAATAATCAGAGGTAATAACGTGGCCCGATTTCTTAAAAATTCGATCTGAGTCTTGAGTAATTAAAGGTCAAAGTTGTACCGCAAACCATATATGCGATTTTTTTAAAAGTCGCACGAGAAATTACGAATTACATAATAAATATAAAAATTAGCAATAAATAAATAAATATAAAATCTCATCAAAAAGTCACCTGTAAAAAATGCAGCCAAGTCTCGTAACTCATTTACCGTAAAAAGTACTGAGATCGTATAAAGCCAAGTTTAACTATCTTATTAACTCTGAAATTTTCATTCGCAAATCACTCCTAGTCTCTACATCTTTAGTTAATTATTATTTTGTGACTTGGCAATTACGTAGCACGAGAATGTGATGTATATAGTTAGTCTTAATCAAATAATACTATAATATATTAAAGTGTAATAACTTCCCTGTGCGTATATAATTTGCCTTAATTAAATTATCCCATCCTATTCCATAACATAGTAAGGTGTAATAACTTCCCTGTGATGCGTAATTGCCAAGTCACAAAATAATAATTAACTAAAGATGTAGAGACTAGGAGTGATTTGCGAATGAAAATTTCAGAGTTAATAAGATAGTTAAACTTGGCTTTATACGATCTCAGTACTTTTTACGGTAAATGAGTTACGAGACTTGGCTGCATTTTTTACAGGTGACTTTTTGATGAGATTTCACTTCTTTTTGTAAGTAATCCTCCTTTTCTTGATTTTCTCCTTTTCTTGAGATCATCCACTGATTTTCGCTAAGCCCACACTCTGTCCCTATTATTTACAGGTATAAAAAATTTGAAGCTTTAGTTTCGTTTGCAAAGTACTGTAGATAAAAAGAGATTTCAGGTTCCTAGGCAAGCACTAAGTTATGGGAGGGGGGGGGGTGTCAAAAGTACTCTCAATTGCTTCCAGGATAGGTGCTATCCATCTGAGATGTTACTCGCAGCTCTAGATACTTGATATTTAACATAAAATAACTTTTTAGTGTGAAAAGAAAGCCAAAATTAAAATTTCCGGAAATTTCCAATAAATCAAATTATATTCCTTTATTCGATGTTTTTTTTTAGTCTTTTTTTTTATTATTATTTACAGATTTTTTAATTTTTCCTTAGTTTGTGTACTAAAACCTGCCTTCCTGCCAAATGTCAAGCTTCTAGGACTGCAAAATCGAATTATTTTCAAATTTTCGACTTTTTATAAATTTATTGATTTTTCGATTTTAATTCTAAGTTACCTGATTGTCATGCCAATATAGTAATTATTTGATCCGTCTTCTTAGGATCATTTAGGTTCAATTTAGAGATACATCAAGTGAATCTTAGAGTTACCATGATTTTATTTAGAAAGGACTATCAAGCCATAACCAGCCAGTAATGTCGGGAGGGTAGGGGGAGCTGTGAAAATTTTTGTGGGGATGACAACATTTAACAATCCATATTTCATATGTGAAGTACATAGAGTATACAACCTGTGAAAGAAAACAAACCTATCTATAAAGAAATCGCCTATATCGTAGCCAGTCTATAGCGGAACTTCTCTATAACGAAATTTGTAAACGAAAGAAAAGAAAACCATAATCCGGGGGAAATAACATAAAACAATTAGGGGCGTTGTACTAGCTAATAGGACAATTATCTTAAAAGTAATGTTTCTAGCAGTATAAAATCAAATTTTTTTCGAATTTTCGATTTCTTAAAGATATTTCGATTTTTCGATTTTATTTTCGAATTTAACGAATATTTTAATTGTTCCTTTTATTGAATAGTAAATACTACTTTTACACCAAGTTTTAAGTTTCTAAGACTACAAGATAAAATTATTTTCAATTTTTGATATTTTCGAATTTTTTTTATAATTTTCTGGATTTTTTAATTTTTCTTATTTTGTATCCTTTATTACAAATTTCAAGTTTCTAGCGCTACAAAATCGAATTATTTTGAAATTTCCGATCTTTTTCGAGTTTTTTTTATACTATTTTCGAATTAATTGTGTTTTAATTTTTCCTTTTTCTGTATCCTAAACAATAAGTTTACGCCGAATTTTAAGTTCTAAAGCTACAAAATCGAATTTTTTTCAATTTTTCGGATTTTCGAATTTTTTTTTCGAATTTTACAGATTTTTTATTTATTTCTTTTTTTGTATCCTAAATACTACCTTTATTCCAAATTTTAAGTTTCTAGCTTTACAAAATCGAATTATTTTCAAATTTTCGTTTTTTTTTTTTCGATTTTTTTTTTTCAATTTTTGTTGTGTTTTTAATTTTTTCTTTTTCTGAATCCTAAACACTACCTTTACACAAAATTTTCAGTTTCTAAGACTACGAGATCATATTATTTTCATTTTCTCTCTTTTTCTTATTTTTCTTTCTTTCTTTTTTCTTTTTTTTTTTTTTTTTTTTTTTTTTTTTGAAATTTTCGATTTTTTTTAACTATCCATATTTTTTAATGTTTCCTTATTTAGTATCTTAAATATTACCTTTATTCCAAATTTCAAGTTTCTAGCGCTATGAAATCGAATTATTTTCAAAATTTCCTTATTTTTCGATTTCTTGATTTTATTTTCGAATTTTATTGCGTTTTTATTTTAACTAATTCTGAATCCTAAACAGTATGTTTACTGCGAATTTTAAATTTCTAAGGCCAAAAGATCAAATTATTTTAATTTTTTTCAATTTTTTTCCAATTTTTCGAATTTTTGATTTTTTTTTCGAATTTTACAGCTTTTTTATTTATTTCTTTTTTTGTATCCTAAATACTACCTTTATTCCAAATTTTAAGTTTCTAGCTTTACAAAATCGAATTATTTTCAAATTTTCGTTTTTTTTTTTTTCGATTTTTTTTTTCAATTTTTGTTGTGTTTTTAATTTTTTCTTTTTCTGAATCCTAAACACTACCTTTACACAAAATTTTCAGTTTCTAAGACTACGAGATCATATTATTTTCATTTTCTCTCTTTTTCTTATTTTTCTTTCTTTTCTTTTTTTTTTTTTTTTTTTTTCTGAAATTCTCGATTTTTTTTAACTATCCATATTTTTTAATGTTTCCTTATTTAGTATCTTAAATATTACCTTTATTCCAAATTTCAAGTTTCTAGCGCTATGAAATCGAATTATTTTCAAAATTTCCTTATTTTTCGATTTCTTTCGATTTCTTGATTTTATTTTCGAATTTTATTGCGTTTTTATTTTAACTTATTCTGAATCCTAAACAGTATGTTTACTGCGAATTTTAAATTTCTAAGGCCAAAAGATCAAATTATTTTAATTTTTTTCAATTTTTTTTTCCAATTTTTCGAATTTTTGATTTTTTTTTCGAATTTTCTGGATTTTTTAATTTTTCCTTATTTTGCATCCTAAATACTACCTTTATTCCGAATTCCAAGTTTCTAGCGCAACAAAATTTGATTATTTGAAATTTTTCCATTTTTTTCGATTTTTCAATTTTATTTTTAATTTTTTTTTTTTTTTTTTGTGTTTTGATGTTTTCTTTTTCTGAATTCTAAACACTACTTCACACCTAATTTTAAGTTTTTAAGACTACAAGATCGTGTTATTTTCCATTTTCAATTTTGTTCGATTTTTTTGAATTTTCGAATGTTTTGTTTTTTTTTTAATTTTCCGGATTTTATAATTTTTCCTTTCTTTGTATCCGAAACACTAGCTTTATTCCAAATTTTAAGTTTCTGTGGCTGCGGGATCTACCCAATCTTTTTGATGACGCAAGAGCGAGTGAGTGACAAAATATCGAAACTTTGAGTTCATATATCGTCTGAACTAGAAAAGACAGAAAGTTGTAATTTTAAATTTTGTTTCTGTGTGCTAAATACTCTAGAAAAACAAAGTTTCAAATTTTTGGGATACTCCAGCGCGGAGATATGGGGGGGTCAAAAGTGCCCTGAGTTGCTTCCAGAAAAGTATGCTTACGGCTGTCTTCTCTCGACTTGGCGGAGGCACTGCCGTGCCTCCAGATCTTGCCAAGGCTGTGGTTTTCCTATTAGACTTAATGTTAGCTATATGCTCCATTTTTCTGCAACTAAATTTCCTCATGCCAATATAGTAATTCATTGATCCGTTTTCTTAGGATCGTTTATGTTCAATTTAGAGATAAATCAAGAGAATCTTAGAATCACCATGATTTTATTTAGAAAGGACTATCAAGCCATAACCAACCAGTAATGTCGGGAGGGAGGGAGAGATGTGAAAATTTTTGTGCGACCAACATCTTTTAACAACAAATATTTCATATATAAATTAAATAGAGTAAAGCCTGTGAAAGAAAATGAACCTGTCTATAAAAAAAAAGGTCTATAACGTAGCCAGTCTATAGCGGAACTTTTCTATTACAAAATTCGTAAACAAAAGAAAAGAAAAGCATAATCCGGGGAAAATAACACAAAACAATAACGGAAGGTGTACTAGCTAATAGGACAATTATCTTAAAATCTATCTAAAACAAACTATCCCCATCCTGTGGGATTTGTTTTTCAATGTTTTACTTTATTTAATGCAAAACATAGATTGCATCCGACAACTCATAAAAAAGTCCTCCGGCCTGTACCGGCAGGAAAAGGTAGCTTTCCTATATCTTCGTTTTAAAATTTTAGCTAATGTTACTCGAAAACAGCAAGTTAAAATGCAAAGAAACCGTTTACAAAAGATTCGTTTACACTGAATTTGAATAAGAAATTCGCCAAATTATTGAGCTATAGCCAAGTTGGCTTCATTTATGAAGACTTATTTTTGTCGCCAAATTTGGCGAGATTTCGCCAATTGTCGCCAAGTTTGGCGATAATTTGGCGCTAATCGATATGAATATATAGTTTTATGCGTATGATTGGGAAAATGATTACAACAATGAAAGAAAATAATTTGCAAGAAATCGCGTTCACTAAAACTTATAAATTTATATTAAAATCATTAAAATTACAGACATTACAATACACTTTCATAAAACATTAAAAACATATTAAAATTGGACGTTTCGGATTTACATGGAAAATCCCTCTTCAACAACAACATTTCACTTAGCGTAAATCATAGTTCAAAAATATCAACAAATAGAAAATGCAACGTATCAAAATTTCGAAGTCAAAGTTACAGTTATAATAACACGGAGTATTCATTCGGGATTGCACCTGCTTGACCATTATTGACCATAAATTTATCGTTGGTTTTTTGTAATGTGCTGTTTTGTTTCAAAATGTCAGCCACCCTAGAATTTCAAACTGCTCTATCTCAGCCAATTTTTAAGATAGAGGTAAAACAAAAAATGCTCTGGAATCCTTGTATCAAGTCCTAACACCTAATTAAAAAATAAACTTGATTTTTTAACTTTTTTGTATATTTATTTTAGTTTTAAAATTTTCCGTGGCCGCCATCTTGAAACAAGATGGCGGACCAAGCTGGCCAACTAACTCGGTCGAGGCATTGGTGAGCTTAATACACACAATTAGTTTCATCCAAATTAATTTATAAATACGAGCGTTATCGTATCAAATTATTTTCATTTTTTCAATTTTTTTCGAATTTTTTTATTTTCTTTTCGAATTTTCTGGATTTTTTTAATTTTCCTTTTTCTGTATCCTAAATATTACCTTTATTCCTAATTTGAATTTTCTAGCTCAACAAAATCCGATTGTCTTCAAATTTTCGGTTCTTTTCAATTTCTTCGATTTTTTCAATTTTGCTTTCGATTTTTTTGGTGTTTTTGATGTTTTCTTTTTCTGGATGTTAAACACTACCTTCACACCAAATCTTAAGTTTCCAAGACTACAAGATCGTATTATTTTCAATTTTCAATTTTGATGGAATTTGTTGAATTTTCGAATGTTTTTTTTTCGAATTTTCTGGATTTTATAATTTTTCCTTTCTTTGTATCCTAAACACTACCTTTTTTCCAAATGTCAAGTTTCTGGGGCTACGGGATCTACCCAATCTTTTTGATGACGCGTGAACGAGTGAGTAAGAAGTGACAAAAAATCGAATGTTTGAGTTCATATATCTTCTGAACTAGAAAAGACAGAAAGTTGTAATTTTAAATTTTGGTCCTGTGGGCCAAATACTCTCTATAATTGAAGTTTAAAATTTTTGGGATACTCCAGCACGGAGCTACGGGGGGGTCAAAAGTGCCCTGAGTTGCTTCCAGAAAAGTATGCTTACGGCTGTCCTCTCTCGACTTGGCGGAGGCACTGCCGTGCCTCCAGATATATAGCAATAAATATAAAATTTAGCCTTGCAGTAATAATAGGTACAGCAATGTTAACCTTACTAAAAATATACCTGATGCAAAAAAACCCAGGAGTAGTTGTGTTTCCGGATTTTTTTATAACCACTATTTCATCCTAATAGTAATATTCACCTTATATATTATGAGATTAAATAAGGCGAACATTATTATACTTACTATTAGAAAATGGCGACTATAGAAATTCAGAAATACAATTACCCTGAAAACCAGTATCAGGTATGTTGGTTATACTGCGCCAATATTTGCATTCATCGCTAACAGTGCTACCAATTTAACTGAAATCTGAATTCAAAATATCTGCCAGACTTTTGAAATAGTAATTTTTATTTTATTTATTTGAGGAAAGTCTGCCATTAAATACAGCGAAAATTATTATTAAAAAATTCAGGTATATATTTTGAATACAAAAAATACGCTTAATTTTCAACACTCATGGCTATTGCTGATATTTGAACTGAAACATTAATATTGGTAAAATATTGGGTTTACATTGGAAATACTTGTAACAAAACGTTAATTCTGCAGAAATATTGCTGTACATTGTAATTATCTCCAACAAAATGTCAATATTGCGATAATATCCACTTTATGTTCGAAATATTAATAGTGAAATTGCAAAATATGCTTTTGTGATTTGACGCTTGCAGTCACATGTTTATTAATGTCTCAGTTATTGGCTTTTTTTACCAAAGAAATGATTAGAAATCGCATGTGCCAAATGTAAACATTGCCGTTTATCGTTAAAAAAACACCACTTTCAAAGTATTGAATATTGAATCTCATCAAAAAGTCACCTGTAAAAAATGCAGCCAAGTCTCGTAACTCATTTACCGTAAAAAGTACTGAGATCGTATAAAGCCAAGTTTAACTATCTTATTAACTCTGAAATTTTCATTCACAAAATCACTCCTAGTCTCTACATCTTTAGTTAATTATTATTTTGTGACTTGGCAATTACTTAGCACGAGAATGTGATGTATATAGTTAGTCTTAATCAAATAATACTATAACATATTAAGGTGTAATAACTTCCCTGTGCGTATATAATTTGCCTTAGTTAAATTATCCCATCCCATCCCATAACATAGTAAGGTGTAATAACTTCCCTGTGCTGCGTAATTGCCAAGTCACAAAATAATAATTAACTAAAGATGTAGAGACTAGGAGTGATTTTGTGAATGAAAATTTCAGAGTTAATAAGATAGTTAAACTTGGCTTTATACGATCTCAGTACTTTTTACGGTAAATGAGTTACGAGACATGGCTGCATTTTTTACAGGTGACTTTTTGATGAGATTTCACTTCTTTTTGTAAGTAACCCTCCTTTTCTTGATTTTGGGTTCTTTTTGGAGATCATCCACTGATTTTCGCTAAGCCCACACTCTGTCCCTATTATTTACAGGTATCAAAAAATTGAAGCTTTAGTTTCGTTTGCAAAGTACTGTAGATAAAAAGAGATTTCAGGTTCCTAGGCAAGCACTAAATTATGGGAGGGGGAGTGTCAAAAGTACTCTCAATTGCTTCCAGGATAGGCGCTATGCATCTCAGATATAACTCGCAGCCCTAGATACTTGATATTTAACATAAAAGAACTTTTTAGTATAAAAAGAAAGCCAAAATTAAAATTTCCGGAAATTTCCAATAAATCAAACTATATTCCTTTTTTCGATGGTTTTTTTTTTCGTTTTTTTTAGACTTTTTTTTATTATTTACGGATTTTTTAATTTTTCCTTACTTTGTGTACAAAACCCTGCCTTTCTGCCAAATGTCAATCTTCTAGGACTACAAAATCGAATTATTTTCAAATTTTCGACTTTTTATGAATTTATTGATTTTTCGATTTTAATTCTAAGTTACCTGATTGTCATGCTAATATAGTAATTATTTGATCCGTCTTCTTAGGATCATTTAGGTTCAATTTAGAGATAAATCAAGTGAATCTTCGAGTCACCATGATTTTATTTAGAAAGGACTATCAAGCCATAACCAGCCAGTAATGTCGGGAGGGTAGGGAGAGCCGTGAAAATTTTTGTGGGGCTAACATCATTTAACAATCCATATTTCATATGTGAAGTAAATAGAGTACAACATGTGAAAGAAAACAAACCTGTCTATAAAGAAATCGTCTATATCGTAGCCAGTCTATAGCGGAACTTTTCTATAACGAAATTCGTAAACGAAAGAAAAGAAAACCATAATCCGGGGGAAATAACATAAAACAATTAGGGGCGTTGTACTAGTTAATAGGACAATTATCTTATAACTAATGTTTCTAGCAGTACAAAATCAAATTGTTTTCGAATTTTCGATTTCTTAAACATATTTCAATTTTTCGATTTTATTTTCGAATTTTTTAATTGTTCCTTTTATTGAATAGTAAATACTACCTTTACACCAAGTTTTAAGTTTCTAAGACTACAAGATAAAAATATTTTCAATTTTTGATTTTTTCGCATTTTTTTTTTATAATTTTCTGGATTTTATAATTTTTTCTTATTTTGTATCCGTTATTACAAATTTTAAGTTTCTAGACCTACAAAATCGAATTATTTTAAAATTTCCGATCTTTTTCGATTTTTTTATTTTGTTTTCGAATTTTATTGCGTTTTTATTTTAACTTATTCTGAATCCCAAACACTATCTTTACCGCGAATTTTAAGTTTCTAAGGGATCAAATTACTTAAAATTTTTTCAAATTTTTTCGAATTTTTCGAATTTTTGATTTTTTTTCGAGTTTTCTGGATTTTTTAATTTTTCCTTATTTTGCATCCTAAATACTACCTTTATTCCGAATTCCAAGTTTCTAGCGCAACAAAATTGGATTATTTGAAATTTTTCGATTTTTTTCGATTTTTCGATTTTATTTTCAATTTTTTTTGTGTGTTTTTGATGTTTTCTTTTTCTGAATTCTAAACACTACCTTCACACCAAATTTTAAGTTTGTAAGACTACAAGATCGTGTTATTTTCAAATTTCAATTTTGTTCGATTTTTTTGAATTTTCGAATGTTTTTTTTTTAATTTTCCGGATTTTATATTTTATCCTTTCTTTGTATCCGAAATGCTAGCTTTATTCCAAATTTTCAGTTTCTGTGGCTGTGGGATATACCCAATCTTTTTGATGACGCGAGAGTGAGTGAGTGTGTGAGTGACAAAAAATCGAAACTTTGAGTTCATATATCGTCTGCACTAATTTATGGGTATTTTTGAATTATCCATATTTTTGAATTTTTCCTTATTTAGTATCTTAAATATTACCTTTATTCCAAATTTCAAGTTTCTAGCGCTATGAAATCGAATTATTTTCAAATTTTCCTTATTTTTCGATTTTTCCGATTTTTTCGATTTTTTTGTTTTATTTTCGAATTTTATTTGGTTTTTTATTTTAACTTATTCTGAATCCTAAACACTATCTTTACTGCGAATTTTAAGTTTCTAAGGCTAAAAGATCAAATTATTTTAATTTTTTCGATTTTTTTTCGAATTTTTGAATTTTTTTTCGAATTTTCCGGAATTTTTAATTTTTCCTTATTTTGCATCCTAAATACTACCTTCCGAATTCCAAGTTTCTAGCGCAACAAAATCGGATTATTTGAAATTTTTCGATTTTTTTCGATTTTCGATTTTTTCAATTTTTCTTTCGATTTTTTTGGTGTTTTTGATGTTTTCTTTTTCTGGATGATAAACACTACCTTCACACCGAATCTTAAGTTCCTAAGACTACAAGATCGTATTATTTTCAATTTTCAATTTTGATGGAATTTGTTGAATTTTCGAATGTTTTTTTTTTTCGAATTTTCCGGATTTTATAATTTTTCCTTTCTTTGTATCCTAGACACTACCTTTTTTCCAAATGTCAAGTTTCTAGGGCTACGGGATCTACCTAATCCTTTTGATGACGCGTGAACGAGTGAGTGAGTGAGTGACAAAAAATCGAATGTTTGAGTTAATATATCGTCTGAACTAGAAAAGATAGAAAGTTTTAATTTTAAATTTTGGTCCTGTGTGCCAAATACTCTAGAAAAACGAAGTTTCAAATTTTTGGGATACTCCAGCGCGGAGATATGAGGGGGTCAAAAGTGCATTGAGTTGCTTCCAGAAAAGTATGCTTACGGCTGTCCTGTCTCGACTTGGCGGAGGCACTGCCGTGCCTCCAGATCTAAAACAAACTATCCCCATCCTGTGGGATTTGTTTTTCAATGTTTTACTTTATTTAATGCAAAACATAGATTGCATCCGACAACTCATAAAAAAGTCCTCCGCCCTGTACCGGCAGGAAAAGGTAGCTTTCCTATATCTTCATTTTAAAATTTTAGCTAATGTTACTCGAAAACAGCAAGTTAAAATGCAAAGAAACCGTTTACAAAAGATTCGTTTACACTGAATTTGAATAAGAAATTCGCCAAATTATTGAGCTATAGCCAAGTTGGCTTCATTTATGAAGACTTATTTTTATCGCCAAATTTGACGAGATTTCTCCAATTGTCGCCAAGTTGGCTTCATTTATGAAGACTTATTTTTGTCGCCAAATTTGGCGAGATTTCGCCAATTGTCGCCAAGTTTGGCGAGAATTTGGCGCTAATGGATATGAATATATAGTTTTATGCGTATGATTGGGAAAATGATTACAACAATGAAAGAAAATAATTTGCGAGAAATCGTGTTCACTAAAACTTATAAATTTATATTAAAATCATTAAAATTACAGACATTACAATACACTTTCATAAAACATTAAAAACATATTAAAATTGGACGTTTCGGATTTACATGGAAAATCCCTCTTCGACAACAACATTTCACTTAGTGTAAATCATAGTTCAAAAATATCAACAAATAGAAAATGCAACGTATCAAAATTTCGAAGTCAAAGTTACAGTTATAATAACACGGAGTATTCATTCGGGATTGCACCTGCTTGACCATTATTGACCATAAATTTATCGTTGGTTTTTTGTAATGTGCTGTTTTGTTTCAAAATGTCAGCCACCCTAGAATTTCAAACTGCTCTATCTCAGCCAATTTTTAAGATAGAGGTAAAACAAAAAATGCTCTGGAATCCTTGTATCAAGTCCTAATACCTAATTAAAAAATAAACTTGATTTTTTAACTTTTTTGTATATTTATTTTAGTTTTAAAATTTTCCGTGGCCGCCATCTTGAAACAAGATGGCGGACCAAGCTGGCCAACGAACTCGGTCGAGGCATTGGTGAGCTTAATACACACAATTAGTTTCATCCAAATTAATTTATAAATACGAGCGTTATCGTATCAAATTATTTTCATTTTTTCAATTTTTTACGAATTTTTTTATTTTTTTTTCGAATTTTCTGGATTTTTTAAATTTTCCTTTTTCTGTATCCTAAATACTACCTTTATTCCTAATTTGAATTTTCTAGCGCAACAAAATCGGATTGTCTTCAAATTTTCGGTTTTTTTCAATTTCTTCGATTTTTTCAATTTTGCTTTCGATTTTTTTGGTGTTTTTGATGTTTTCTTTTTCTGGATGTTAAACACTACCTTCACACCAAATCTTAAGTTTCCAAGACTACAAGATCGTATTATTTTCAATTTTCAATTTTGATGGAATTTGTTGAATTTTCGAATGTTTTTTTTTCGAATTTTCTGGATTTTATAATTTTTCCTTTCTTTGTATCCTAAACACTACCTTTTTTCCAAATGTCAAGTTTCTGGAGCTACGGGATCTACCCAATCTTTTTGATGACGCGTGAACGAGTGAGTAAGAAGTGACAAAAAATCGAATGTTTGAGTTCATATATCGCCTGAACTAGAAAAGACAGAAAGTTGTAATTTTAAATTTTGGTCCTGTGGGCCAAATACTCTCTATAATTGAAGTTTAAAATTTTTGGGATACTCCAGCGCGGAGATATGGGGGGGTCAAAAGTGCCCTGAGTTGCTTCCAGAAAAGTATGCTTACGGCTGTCCTCTCTCGACTTGGCGGAGGCACTGCCGTGCCTCCAGATAATGCAAATCTTTTAGGATTAACATTATATTCTCCATATGTGTTTTGAATTTATTTTTAATTCAATATTTTTATAAACAAACGTCTGAATTAATCTTTGTCCATAGTTGTTGGAATACTTGAAATTATAAATGTTATGTTGACTTCAGTGTGAAATTTTTGAATTAACTCTTCAGCTTTTTAAAACGTTTGTTTATCTTAACATTCGTTTCCATGTATATTTCGATACATCTATTAGGTAGCTTTCAATACAAAAAAGTCCTTCCGGCCTGTACCAGGAGGAAAAGGTAGCTTTCCTATATCTTCGTTTTAAAATTTTAGCTAATGTTACACGAAAACAGCAAGTTAAAATGCAGAGAAAGCATTTACAAAAGATTCCTTAATACTGAATTTGAATAAGAAATTCGCCAAATTATTGAGCAATAGCCAAATTGGCTTCATTTATGACTTATTTTGGTCGGCGATATTTCGCCAAATGTCGCCAAGTTCGGCGAGAATTTGGCGCTAACGGATATGAATATATAGTTTTATGCGTATGATTGGGAAAATTATTTCAACAATGAAAATTTTTGTAATGTGCTGTCTTGTTTCAAAATGTCAGCCACCCTAGAATTTCAAACTGTTCTATCTCAGATATTTTTTAAGATAGAGGTAAACCAAAAAATGCTCTGGAATCCTCGTATCAAGACCTAACACTTAATTAAAAAATAAATTTGAACTTTTAACTTTTTTGTATATTTATTTTAGTTTTAAATTTTTAAGAATAACGCTCGTATTTAAAAATCAATTTTGATGAAACTAATTGTGTGTATTAAGCTCACCAATCTCTCGACCGAGTTCGTTGGCCAGCTTGGTCCGCCATTTTGTTTCAAGATGGCGGCCACTTAAAACTTTAAAACTAAAATAATTGTACAAAAAAGTTAAAAATTCAAACTTTTGTTTAAATTAAGTGTTAGGCCTTGATACGGGGATTCCAGAGCATTTTTTGGTTTTACCTCTATCTTAAAAAATGACTGAAATAGAGCAGTTTGAAATTCTAGGGTGGCTGACATTTTGAAACAAGACAGCACATTACAAAAATTTTCATTGTTGTAATAATTTTCCTAATCATACGCATAAAACTATATATTCATATCCGTTAGCGCCAAATTCTCGCCAAACTTGGCGACATTTGGCGAAATATCGCCAAATTTGGCGACCAAAATAAGTCTTCATAAATGAAGCCAATTTGGCTATTGCTCAATAATTTGGCGAATTTCTTATTCAAATTCAGTAATAACGAATCTTTTGTAAACATTTTCTTTGCAGTTTAACTTGCTGTTTTCGGGTAGCATTAGCTAAAATTTTAAAACGAAAATATAGGAAAGCTACCTTTTCCTCCCGGTACAGGCCGGAAGGACTTTTTTGTATTGAAAGCTACCTAAAAGTATAAAGCTACCTATTGCAGCCGTTCGGAGGAAAACAGTTTCGGAAAATTTCGATATATTTTCACCGATCATGACCCCCAGACCCCAAAACCACCCTCCGTTCAAATGTTGATTTATATATCCATATATATATATATATATATTATATCTGACCTATGTCATACGATAACGCTCGTCTTTATAAATCAATTTTGATGAAACTAATTGTGTGTATTAAGCTCAGCAATGTCTCGACCGAGTTCGTTGGACAGCTTGGTCCGCCATTTTGTTCCAAGATGGCGGCCACTTAAAATTTTAAAACTAATATAATTGTACAAAAAAGTTAAAAATTCACACTTTTGTTTAAATTAAGTGTTAGGCCTTGATACGAGGATTCCAGAGCATTTTTTGGTTTACCTCTATCTAAAAAAATGGCTGAGATAGAGCAGTTTGAAATTCTAGGGTGGCTGACATTTTGAAACAAGACAGCACATTACAAAAATTTTCATTGTTATAATAATTTTCCCAATCATACGCATAAAACTATATATTCATATCGGTTAGCGCCAAATTCTCGCCAATCTTGGCGACATTTGGCGAAATATCACCAAATTTGGCGACCAAAATAAGTCTTCATAAATGAAGCCAATTTGGCTATTGCTCAATAATTTGGCGAATTATTCAAATTCAGTATTAACGAATCTTTTGTAAACGTTTCTTTGCATTTTAACTTGTTGTTTTCGTGTAACATTAGCTAAAATTTTAAAACGAAGATATAGGAAAGCTACCTTTTCCTCCCGGTACAGGCCGGAAGGACTTTTTTAATATAAAGTCTGTGTTGTTAAAAACATAGGCTTTAATAATCTAAACCGGTAAAAAATGTGGATTTCAAAAACAGAATTTTTTTATTTCCATTATTGGAAATTTAATAAAAAGATTGTAAATTATAAAAGAATGAAATATATATTTGGAGGGGGAGGGGTAATGTATTGTATGAATGAAAATCATTTTCAAATTATTTTCCTTAGTTTACAAATCAGTAGAATTTTTTTTATAATCTTAATATTAGGTAATCACAATTGTACACTGTGAAATTTATAAATTAGTAGTTATATCCCTTATTAGATAAAAATTACCATAATACATATTGTGCAAATATTTTATTACAGACTTTTTTTACAAGAGAGTGGCATCTTAATTTTCTTCATAATTGTCAACTTTGTAACTATATATACTTCTGGTAAGTCTAATATATACACATTGTTATGACCATAGTTGCAAATACTTAATAATTGTTAATGTATATATGAAGCAATGATAATTTCTACTGCATTACAAAAAAAAAAAAAAAAAAAAAAAAAAAAAAAAATGCCACCAACTTTATTGTTATTTTACTTTCATCCAGTTGTTTTTTACATGCCAAAATTACATAACAAAAAAAAGTCATAATAAATCATTACGAAAAAGCTATTATTTTCCATTTAAAAATAGCAAGATATTTTTTTACAAAATTTAGTTCTGAAGTTCAAATAGTAATTTTCATTTTTTTTAATCGCGAAATTTCTGTCATTTAACAAGGTGAAAATAACTATTCAGAACTAAAGATATTTACATTTTCAAGGATCGTTGGAACTCTGTATAACTGCCTAATGAAACACCTGGTAAAAGATATAGTCATCGATACAAAGAAAACTATTACGCCACTATTGTTTGTATTGCTTATATCTTGGGCATTGTTGACAATAAAATATTGTCCCAACATTCGATAGCTTACATTTTGCACATATTTGCGCAATATTGACAAAAATGTTTTCCAAAATTGTTTTCCAATTCCACTCTTAATATTGCCAACATGGAGTAAATAATTTTGTAATATTGACGTTTTGTTGGAGATAATTATAATGTATAGCAATATTTCAGCAGCATTAACGTTTCATCACAGATTTTTTAATATTGACGTTTTGTTGGAGATAATTACAACGTATAGCAATGTTTCAGCAGCATTAACCTTTCATCACAGATATTTCCAATATAAACCCAATATTTTAATAATATTGGTATTTCAGTTCAAGTATCAGCGATAGTGATCAGTATTGAAAATTATGCGTATTTTTATATTACAAATATATACAAGAATTTTTTTATAATAATTTTCACTTTATTTAATGGCTGACTTTCGTCAAATAAATCAAATAAAAATTACTCTTTCAAAAGTCTGGTGGATATTTTGAAATCAGAATTCCACTAAATTGGCAACATTGTTAGCGATGAATGCAAATTTTGACGCAATATAACTAACATAACTGATAGTGGTTTTCAGGATAATTTTGTGTCGGGATTTTTATAATCACTATTTCCAAATAGTAACCTTTGCTTTATTTAATCTTATAATTTATTAGGCGAATATTACTATTAGGATAAAATAGCGGTTAT
This sequence comes from Maratus michaelseni, assembly GCA_963931845.1. Classification (NCBI taxonomy): domain Eukaryota; kingdom Metazoa; phylum Arthropoda; class Arachnida; order Araneae; family Salticidae; genus Maratus; species Maratus michaelseni. Next base: position 91,404,745 of record OZ007596.1, on the reverse strand, counting down.
AAAAAAAAAAAAAATCCGGAAACACAATCGCTCATGCTTCACTCACATCACTTTTCGCATCAGATATATTTTTAGTAAAGGTTAACAGTGCTGTACCTATTATTACTGCAGTCAAATCAATTTTCACTTTTTTTTTTTCTTTGACATGCCATATTATTACAAACGTAAGAGAACATCCCATTGTTACACTTGATTACATGTCAGTTTTATTTTTATGACTTTTATTATATGTGTTACCGACAAATAAAATATGTACATTTTATTAACTTAAGTGAAAATTTTGCACATTGGAAAAAAAAAAAAATTTAATGGATAATGAATACAAAGGCAAATCATCCATTTTGACGCTGACTTCAGCCAAACATTTTCACGCTTTCAGATTTATAATATTATTAGGATTACGATACTATCATTACTAGATGGAGATAATAACGAAACTAATTGTTAAGACAAAATAATACTCAATGAAAAGACATGTTCACCTAATAGGACGCTTGAAACAACAAGTTGGAAATTGTACGTTAAACGTGACAAATGAGGTGCGTTCGTTTCGTTCTATAACTAGTTTTACAATGTAAAAAAAATCATCGTTATTATTTCAGAGAAATTAATTATATCGTCTGCTATGAGCGAAATGAGGATGCCCTTTTTTTTTTTCTTATTACGTATGCCATATGTTTACAGATGCAATTTTTTTTTTCTTTTCGACACCAGACAGCACTGTAAAATTCACCATGGAGATATTGCTTTGGGAATGATTACCTCCAAGATTTAATATTTCTATGATTCACGATGAATGAATCTTTTGTTTATTTACTTTAATGGATTGAGATATTCGGCTGTTAGCCAAATTTTCACTGAAGTTATTTCAGAATCTATACATTTTTTAATGTAATTTTTTTGAACGATCTTTCTAAAAATGTAACTTTTATGCAATTTTATTCGAAAAAATAATTTTGAATAAAAATGGCCTCTTGGCATATGCGGCCAAGCGGTGGATAGGCCAAGATGTGGTTAGCCCATATTTGTTTTCCTCAGTCACATGACTTGCGCTTTTACTATATAGATTACGTATGATAGGATTTGATAGAATAAAGAAAACTTTTATTAATATCTTTTTTAAGTTTTGATTCGATTTTCATAAAATTTGAAATGACTCACGAAATTATGCAACGATTATCTATATTAAATTTTAAACCATTCGGTTGGATACTTTTTCCGGACAGACGGACGGACCAGACGACGACTATAGATGCTACTTACGCACCTAAAAATGGATTAAGTAATAATTCCATGCTTCTATGAGATAGCGATCGCCATTTCATACCAGAAAAATATACTGAGAAAAACCAGTGTTCAATCTGAACCGAGTAGGTATTGTGGATATATGTGCGGTCGCACCTGTCGCACACATTAAGAACAGCTCTGGCGTCCAGTAAAGAGACTATAGTAGTTTCTGTTTTTTCCAATAGTTTGTAGTGGAGCGTGTTACATTTTGGACAATGAAATGTAACGAGTAACGCGATGCAAAAAATCAGTAGTTTGTAGCAAGCAAAGTCTCTACTTTTAACGCTACTTCAGAAAAAAAACAAGAGATCACTACAAATCACGTTACGATCACTACAAATCACGTGATCGCAACTTGCTTCTTTTGTGCAATACGTGTTCTGCTCAACAACTTGCTAATCTCAGTAAGTTGTAGTGTTTAGCAACGCACTGCATGAAGTCACAAATTTTTACCATTGACACTTGCTGGTTAGACCAAGTGCTGACCCGTCAAATAAATTAATTTTCTGGCCGGCAACACTTGTCCTTTTACTCGTTATTAGGTCTTCATGTTTTAATGCCGGATTTCTTAATTTGGAATTACTTTATTTACAGTTTTAATTATTGTTTGCATTTAGAGTTGTATATAATTAACTCTTAACAAAACATAATACAATTAATACATAAAAAGTGTATTGCAGAGTAAACAAATCTCTTGGTAAATACATCGGTAATTTTATGTCCCAATGCAATAATTTTTGTAAGAACGGCAAATAAAAGTTATGCAGTGTATTGTTTGCATAAATATGTTATATACAGTAGTAGCCCCTTGTTATATTGCTCATTCAGATATATAGCTCTGTTTTCGTGACTCCCGAAAAAACTGTAGTTTAATCGCATTTTTGTGTATAACTATATTTAAAAGTTGATTGTATTACGTATTTCTTTCTTAATTTTTCTTTAAAATTTTTAATATGTGTATAAAATTGACAATTTGGCAACAAACTCAAAACATTTCTCAAACATCTCATCTTTCTTAATTTTTTAATGCCCTTGGTTATATCGCACTTATTTGGTTGTATCCAAACCCATTATTACGAGGGGTCATTGAATTACTTAATCTGTTTCCTCAATTTTGAGTGTAGATTGAAGCCTTTGACAAAATCTTAAAGTAATAATTGTTTAAAAACAACACAAAATGTCACAAAAAAACATATATGCATCATTTAATAAAAACTTTTACTTTAGGTGTTTTAAAATATACAAAACTGTATTTCACATTATAAAACCTAGCGCTTTCGCGTCGTCCTGGCTCATCATCATGGTTAAAAACATTAACACGCAGATACACACAAAAAAACACAAATAGTCTGAAACACTGTAAAAACATCATTGTCTGCTGAAGACAAGGTCAGACCATTATAAACATGTCACTAGGGGTGGGAAGCATAGGGAGGGATGTGCCAATCTTATTCAATCTTGAACTATCTGTAAAAGTTTATACCATAATTTAGAGATGTTGTAAGAAACTGAATCATTGCATGTTTTATATTTCCTGGTTAAAATTTCTATGGATTCACTTATTATTTCTTAATAAAAAGAGGATGTGGGTTTAATAATTTTAGCGTTATCAAAATCTATTATAATCGACTGCTCTTGTTTTAATCTGGAAGTGCCGTTTTACTTCTATTGTACTTGATATCTGCAATATAAAGCAATCCTAAAGTAAAAGTTTTTATTAAATGATACATATATGTTTTTTTGTGACATTTTGTGTTGTTTTTAAACAATTATTATAGTACAGAGGTGAATTTGATTCAATTGAGTGTTGTGTTTTTCATGACTCAAGTTTATTTTGCATCTTAAAGTAGCTAAGTAGTGACTATTTTTAAAGGAATTTATAGTATCTACTTTTTAAAACAAGTAGTTGTAGTTAACTACAATTTTGATAAAGTAGTTTTAGTTGTAATTAACTACTCTTTCGATAAAGTAGTTGTAGTTGCAGTTGACTACATTTTCGATAAAGTAGTTTTAGTTGTGATTAACTACTCTTTCGATAAAGTAGTTGTAATTGTAATTGTAGTTCGCTAGAATAAAAGAGTTATTTTCCGACCACTGCTTGTGAACCTCTGAATGTCGCTCTCTGTAACCACTAGATGTCGCTTACTGTCTTTACATATAATTGCATGGTACCATATTGATCTCAACTAAAGCATCCATTATGTCATTTTTGCACTGAAGAAGTATATCCATATTGAATCCAGAATTGTTATCTGTTTTTCGATTAAAATTGTAGTTCTGCATTTTTATTCGTAGTCTTTCTCTTATTTTATATATGTACAGAATGTTCCAAAAAGAGCACCCAAGTATTAAATTTCAATAATTCATTAACTATAGTAATATAAAGGTAAAGAGCATGTTTGTGATGTATCTCACTAATATTTTATACAGTAATTTTTTTAAAAAATTCAAATTTTTATAGATTGATTTCATTTCCCTGTCTCAACCTATAAAAGTGCTTAAACAAATTTCAAAAGGCCAATTTTTTTTCACATTTCAAAGTACTATCACTCTAAACAGAATGATGAGTAAAAACTGGGTGATTTTTCACCCGTCTTTACACTTTAATTTCAGTATTCTTACAGCTTGAAACAGTGCAGCACTATCTACTGACGAAAATTTAAACTACTTCTAAAATTACTATGGACAAAAGTCATCAGCTGTCTTATATAAACATGCAACTTATTTTATCTTTACATTGTTTTTCCTTAGTTACTGAATTATTGAAGTTTGCGTGACCTTTTTCAGACACTTTGTACATACATTGTACATACATTTACTTCAACATAACGGAAAAAATATTAAAATTAAGTGAGATTATAGTTTTAAGAAGGAAGTCTCCTCACAAAGTTATCCATATCTTTTTCCTCTAATCTTGACGTTTTCTTAGTAAACATTCAGCTGCTTAAATTAGAAAAATATCTAGATTATGCGAACTGTAAAAGAAAAAGTATGCCCGGTGGGATTTTGGTATAATCACATCTTTCTTAGATTCCTAAAATAAAGTGGAAAAAGAGACTTTTCTACCTTGTGTTTGTAATTGTGATTAAATGGGCTTTCTTTTATTAAAGAGATGAAGAAGTTTGCAACTTTTATTTGAGTGGCTAGAACTTAAAACTAGTTTTCTCTAGACAGGGAATTGTACATAATGTTTTCGGGATGATATTTGAGGTTATGCAAATCCTTTTAAGTGACAAAGCTGCATATTGCTTTCAAATACCGGAGAAACACCGTATCATTTATGATAAACTCACCATGTTTATGGAAAGAAATCGTTGTAGTAATAACTGCTATGTTGATTAGGGGTATGGAATATTCCTCATTAGTCACTATTACTTTCATTTGATGAAGAAAGGGTTTTTATATCGATTGTATATCCTAAACACCGATCATGGTGTAACGTACCCAGCAATGTCGCTACCTGCAAGTTCAGTCATTTCTCATATTTAAGGTATAAAACACTTTTATTGAATCTAAGTGGGCAAGGAGGGTGGCAGAGTCACTTGGCGAATTTAATCTATATCGTGCAGCAATTAACAAAGATCAATTACTAAGTTAAGTTTCACTAGAAATAACTAGAATTTTTACTAAAATAACAAAGTTCCACTTGCGTGTAGATCACTGGCAGTTCAAGTCAGTAACAAATTCAGCACCCAATCAATTCTTTAGGTTGAAATGCAAGAAACACTCGCAAAATCATTAATTCAGCCTAATTTCTACTAAACTAACAGCCCGTGGCTGCTGAAGAACCTTATTCAAAACTATAATCCAAAATGTCTTACCAAATGGCTAACTTTAACTCAGCAAACTTCAATGGGCTTTATTGAGAATCTGGGTTCGAGATTGTAAAACACCACCAACACGTGATGTTGGTGGTATTTTACCATCGGAATTCCCATTTGAATGTATGCATGCGATACATAGACAAACAAATACAAACACAGCAGGGAGGTCACATGATGGTGGCGAGGCTAACGAAAAAGAAAGGCTACCGCGGTGCTTTACGCGTATCTTTTTTTACAGACCGCCGGAGTCACGTGATGCTTGAATGCACCAATGCAGGTGTACGAAAAGAGCAACACGTCATTCTAGCGGTCTGTAAAAAAAGATAAGTGGAATGCACCGCGGTAGCCTGTCTTTTTCGTTAGCCTCGTGATGCTGGTTTATGACGTCATGCCAATAAAGCCCATTCTGCTTGACACGTGATAAAAGCATGACTTCAGCTCATCAACGCAGGCCTTATTCACCAACTAGGAAGGGCTCGACCCAAATCCACCGGAACAACCTTTCGTTTCACCTTAAATACATTGCAGATCGACCAACGAAGCTAATTTTGCATAAACTTATAGTGAAAGACACAGAACCCGCAAACACTGAAGGTTCCAAACATACTTGGAAAATTAAAGTGAAATACGGTATAGATGTAGCTGTTGCGCACATGGGTTAGATGTTGACCTCACGTTCGCATTCAAAACACTAGAATCCCTTTATAAGAGAGTTGCTAGTCCACTACTGTTTAATCCTATTTCAAGGCCCCATTTGACACTTTTTAAAAATGATGCCACATTGGCGATTTCTAAATTGTTTACTTACATTTATCATATTGTAACCCACAATAAGCAAGTGGTAAAATGTTGCCATTCTTCATTTTTAATTAGTTATACACAGGAAAAGTCATAGATTTAGTGATAAAAACGTAACTGAAAAATAGATTGCATTTATACGAGAGTAAAAACGTAACGAATGTAAAATTTGATTCGTTCAAAACAATTTGGACAAAAGAATGAGAATTTAAATACAGAATTATTAAATTAAACAGTACACAGTTGATTTTTTTAGATACTACATTTATGAGTGAAATAAAATATTTTATTTGACAAATTTAATTAGATAGATATAAAAAAGATAATATGAGCAGTAAAAAACAACGTTTTTATACACATTTCTTCGATATTACATAAAAGTTAACGATTAATGTGAAGTTGAAAAAACGAAAATACACAAAATTCGTTAATGCCGCGATAACTGTACCGCACGTATGATCGCTTCGCGCACATAAAACCGAAAAAGAACATCACTGGATACAGCGACCTCGTCGTATCGGAATCCCAAAAAATACACGAAATTCGTTAATGCCGCGATCACTGTACCGCACGTATGATCGCTTCGCGAACATGAAACCGAAAAAAAACATCACTGGATATAGCAACCTCGTCGTATCGGAATCCCAAAAAATACACGAAATTCGTTAATGCCGCTATCACTGTACCGCACGTATGATCGCTTCGCGAACATGAAACCGAAAAAAAACATCACTGGATACAGCGACCTCGTCGTATCGGAATCCCCAAAAATACACGAAATTCGTTAATGCCGCGATCACTGTACCGCACGTATGGTCGCTTCGCGAACATGAAACCGAAAAAAAACATCACTGGATATAGCAACCTCGTCGTATCGGAATCCCAAAAATACACGCAATTCGTTAATGTTGTGATCGTTAAACTGTCATCTAATTTCATCAGTAAATTTACAATATATTAAAGTAAACAGAACAATAATAATCTTGTATATTTATTTGCATATTCTTTACATCAAAGCAAGTGAAACAAACAGTACTTATATGTCGTTGTCAAGATTCCAACCGAGGCTTAATTATCCCGTTCAACTGGTGGTGAAAGGATTCTGACAGCTTCTATGAATCGTGCAAACGTTGCATTTGATACAGAGTGGCCGTACTTTCTTCTCCACATATTATTCAGCTAAATATTCATCAAACAATCCTCTCGTATAATTAGTATGGTCCCACAGGAACCTTTTTATTGCGGACCAAGTCCCTTCAATGGAATTCGTGTGCGCATCCGCCACTGGTACTTTATAATGTAGAGAATGGTTAACACGCAGATTTTCAAATTCTTCATCTTCGAGACAATCATATGATTTAAAGCAGTCCGACACTATGGTTGATCCGGGTAACACCCACTCTTCAATAACGCTTAACAACAACTCCTTCGTTCGATTTTCAACTTCTCTAAAAAAAAACACCTATTTGTTCCCCGTTCAACTCCACCGAAAACCCAGTGTCCCTCTCTTGGCGCACCACGATTATATTTCATTCTACCAAATTTGCTCGCATCTATTTCCACAATTACACCCATCCCGCCAAGCATTTCACTTCTCTCAATCACATCTAACATACATACCTCACGGCAAAATGCAAACCAATCAACAACAGTATTTTTATTTATTTTCAAATCACTCACCGTAGACATAATCATCGATCTATGATAGTAAACCACATGCGCGTAACTTTCATTATATCACAAATACTTAAATGACTCTCAGAAAACCACGAACCCTTCCTCATACTCCTATACACCTGATGCCTACTTCCTCCCGTCTGCTTACGACAGTACCATCCATAACCATCAATTAAATTCCTCTTTTCACATAAATTTATATTTTCGCCACATTTTGGACACCAATACCTAGAAGAAATAAGTCCCATACGCATACACCAATTTAACACTTCCATACAACCTCTCCTTTCTAATTCGGCAAAAAACGATGGACTTAAATCATTTATATCAGATACATTAATGCTCAAACCAGCCATTTCAAAGAAACTCAAATAAGAAAACTAAAAAAACCAAAATTCCACTAACCAACTAAATATCAAAGATCTTCGACAGAAATATCAACAAATCAGACTTCCATGAAAACTAAAGACAATTGAATTATATTTTTCTATAATAATAAGCGTAGCCACTCAAATACATAAAAAAGAAAAAAAAAAGAAAAGAAATCAAGCTTTTAATAAATCATTAAACATCATTAAAATACAAATAAACGTCGAATAAAGAATCACTTGATGACGTAACAAATATGTCATACGTAACAAACGCGCCATCACAAAAATATCATTGCTCAGCATTTCAAACAATAAAAGAGCTACATCTGGCTGACTATCGACGATTTGGCAAGATTTCGCCAAATGGTGCCTTGAAATAGGAACCAACCGTCCGCTACAATGGAAAAGAGACATAGGAGGCAAATCATAGAAAATAGTCCATTCAGAGGCAAAAGCAATACCTTTAAATTTGCAACCTTTGGCATATTTTTAAGGCCTTTGATGGTAAACAAAAAATTGCACCATATGATAGAAAATGTATTTTTAAAAGAATATAATTTAAGGCTACATAACTATAAGTGGTTATTTCCTTGTAATAACACGCACACATACACTCGATAAATAACTCTAAAACTAACACACGTAATTTTTACCAGCTGTTATAAAAAAATTCTGCAAAATATTGATAATTTACGAATAATAAATCATTCAAGATATCCAAAAACACGTTTTGAGAAAACAATTAAAACAAATATCAGCTTACTGTGTAATTACATAATTTTAGTTGCTAAATTACATTGAAATTATTGATATGCGTTGTTTTAGTTTATTTCGTGATATACGTGTATCTTCTACAACATAACCGAGGATATATAAAATATAAAATCATAGCTGCAACCTTGAAACATCAACTTTTCACAAAATTTAACTATATCTTTTCTTTTGCATTGCATGTTTTTTGACTTAATAATATCCCACCACCTAATTTAGGTAAATGTCAAGATTTCGAAATGAAAAAAGAAAATGTTCCCAAAGAAAATTTCTATCGCCGCTTTGTTACAATGTTGTTCAAGAAACTTTTCTAACCTCGGGTTCATTATTTTGGAAAAATGTGGTTTCTTTTATGAAAGTGATTAAAAACTCTTGATTCTTGTTTATGAAAGTGATTAAAAACTCCTGATTCTTGTGCAAATATTTGCGCTCTCTTCTTCTTTCTTTTTTATAACATTGAAGATTGGGTAGTGTTTGACAGAAGTTCGGTTTGGCCTTCGATTTTTATTTGACTAACACATTTATGGTTATTAAATGGTTATTAATTTGGGAAGATATTAGAAGGTTTTGGCTTATTTTTTTACATGCTTTTTTTAGCTTACAATTATGTATGTATGTGGCAGTCAAATTTTGTCACTCATTTTTCACCCACTTCCTGTTGACATACAGCTTTGAAATTTGGAATATATATGTACTTCTGAGGGCAATACATGAATTGGACATGGATTTTTAAAAATTCGATCCCTACGGGGTGGGGGCAACGTCTGTCCAAAACTTGTATTTTCCCCATAGAAATAACGTTGCGATTGTTTGAGATTAATTGAAAAATATAGCTCCATTGTTGCAACATTCATCCATTTTAATCACATTGTTGCCCGCATCAATACGACGTGAAATATGAATACATTTATATGAAATATACGTATATGAATGCGTATATAGTGATGAATACATATGAATACGATGAGTATTAGTTGAAAAGTACTAACGACAGGATTACCACAACAGCGCCAAATTTTGGCCAACTTGGCGAAATATCGCCAAATTTGATTAAAAAAAATAAGTTGCCATATATGAAGCCAACTTGGCGATAGCTGGCTAATTTGGCGAAATTCCCATTTAAATCCATTAGTCTTCCATAGTCTTATTCCATTGGCATAGCCTACTATTTTCTATAAAGTGCCATAAAGACAGAAGAAAATAATTACAAAGCATGTTGTTGTTGTTGTTTTTTTTTTAAGGGCATTATACTTATTTATTTTTTGTTTAATTAATCTATTTTTCTCATTGTCTATCCTGCAAAGTTTTCGCTTTCATTTTTTAAGCCCGTACACGTGACTCTTAACAGGTGTTTTTTTTTTTTAATCTAAAAAATTACGTTTTATTGATGGTTTAGGACCACAATAAGATACATAGTAAAAAAAGACAAATTTCTCTTAATCTACGAAAATATAACATAACCATGGATGAAAATATACAATAACCTCTTCCGAGTTGCCCACGATTCCAGAAAATGTTTTTTAGCTTTAGAAATATCAGAAACCAACATATTTTCGAGATTTACAGAAGCATTTATAAAAATAAAATTTATTTTGCTGCCACCGATTTTCGAAAACGTTTCCAAGCAGTTTTTATAGTGTATTAATGAGCTTCCTCAAACCGGAATATCGTTTTTTGGGATGACATCTATTCTTAATTAAACATTTTCAGCTGCGTAATCGAATTTATACATACAAGAGACGCAAAATAATATTAATTTTAATATTAATGCTATCAATTTATCATGTCTATCTATCAAACATGTTTATTAAACATGGAAATATTTAATTAAGAGTTTATAGCATTCCAAAGACCTATATTTCAATTTCGGGTTGAAAAAACTGATTAATACACTATAAAAACTACTCGGAAATGTTTCTGGATATCAGTGGCACCAAAAGAAACTTTGTTTTCATAAATGCTTCTTTAAATCTCGAAAATATATTGGTTTCTGATATTCTAAAGTTAAAGAACGCTTTCTGTAATCGTGGGTTACTCGGAAGAGGTTATTCCATATTTTCGTTTGTAGTTATATTATATTTCCCTACATTAAAAGACATCTGTCTTTGTTTTAATGAATGTATCAAATGAAATGTCTTGAAATAACACTTGTGAAAATCAAAGTTCATTCTAATATACAGTATTATTTAAGATACTAAAATTTGGAAGTTCTTGATATGCGTTGATATAATTTATCTTTTGGCATGCATACATATTTTTACAACATAATCAAAGAATTCGCACTGCATAAAATTGTATGGAATCATGGCTGCAATTGTTAAAAAGTCCACTCTTCACAAAATTTATCTATGCTATCTTTTCATTTGACCTCAATGTTTGTCGGATTAATATTACACCGTCTAAAATTTAGAAAAATATAGAAAATTTTATATGACAAAAAAAAAAGGCATTCCCTAAGGCGATTCGTATCGCAGATTTCTAGGATTGTTACAGGGAACTTTCTACCTCAACTTTATTTTTGTGTAAAAATGTGGTTTCTTTTATGAAAGCGATTAAAGAATCTCTAGATACTTGCGTAAATACTTGCTGTCACTTTATTTTTGAAGTAAATATTGAAGAGGGTTATGTTTTTAGAACGATTTGTCTGGTTTTGCGTTTGATTATATATATATATATATATATATAATCATAAGTTTTATTTTTTTTTATTTTTTTTTTTTTTATTTTTTTTTTTACTGCATCTTTTATTCATTATTCTAATACAATAAATTTATTAACATAATTTTGTTCAATTATCTGTCTTAAGACAGTATTTGTTTTAAAACATCATCCAATCATGCAATAAATTATTATATAATTGTATATATTTAACAATAGATGGCAGCACCTCATTGATTTATTCTTTTGAATTTATGGTGGAGTTCAATTTTAAATTTTCTATAGAGGGTGCTGGTTTTATATATTGGGGTATGTGATTGGCTATGCATTACATGTTGTTCCTTAATCCATGGTCCATCAAATTTTAAATAACTTTTTTTCCCTTTTTTGGCAACATATGCTTAAAACTCCAATTTCTTGTAATATATGCTGACTCAAGTTTGGATTTTGCTTTCAAATGGGATAATTTCATGTTTTTATTTTTTTCCCCTCAATCCTTTTTAATCATGTTTTATTTGGAACTTAATTGTTGTTTCATTGTGTATGTCTCTACATTCTGGGTGTGGTTGTTCCGAATTCATATTCTTTAGCTATTTTATGGCTAATATGAAGATGAAACCACACATTTTATTTCTGGAAATTTAGGCATTTGGGACCTGAAGATTCTGTCTAAATTCCACAAATTTCCATTATTCAATTTCTGTTTTTTTTTTTTTTTTTTTTTTTTTTTTTTTAATACTATGTTTTTAGTATCTATTTTTCAGTTTGTTGGGAGGATCTGTTTTGTTATCAATTAGTTATTTTAATTTTATTCATAATTTCACGGTTGGTGGTTGTAACGTTCATTTAATGGTTATATATATATATATATATATAGAGAGAGAGAGAGAGAGAGAATATATATATATATATATATATAAACTGTCTTTCTTTCATTTATATATATATATATATATAATCCATGTTTTACATTTACGTTTCTTTTAGAGACTTCTTTTCATTTTTAATACACATTGATGATGATTATTACTTTTAAAAGTATTATGAAGCTTCGGCTCCGACTTTTTGTTTAATTAATCTACGTTTTCCATTAACGAATCCTGCAAAGTTCTTTCTTTCATTTTTGTTTTTTAACTCATACATGCGTAAATCTTAAAAGCTATAAAGAATTTCTTAAAAAGTACAGGTTTTTTTTACGATTTAGGAATGATTAAAAATCTTAATCCGATAAAACGTTTTGGAAATAACAAGTGTAAATGTCAGTTTAACAAATATACTAAAATGCAATAAAGTTACTGCATTAACTTTCTTTAATTTATTTTGTGATTATATATATTTTCTACTATATAATCAAAGAATATATATTATATATAACCAAATCGAAGTATAGCTGCAAATGTGAGACGTCAACATTTAAAAAAAAATGAAGACATGAGTTTCAAAACTCGCTTTATCCAAAATAAAAATTTAAAAAATCGTGTTTTCACCATCAATCTATTCTATTGGCAAATCTGCACCGAAAAAACACTACAATCCGCAAAAAAACTAGTTTTAGCATGTATTTCTGGCATTGTAAAATCTTGGTTTAGAATGAAAACCAATGGATGCAGTTTGAGGTTTTTTGCGTTTTCCCAAAATTCGTTTTTTCTGAATAAGGCGTGTTTTCAAACTCACATCCTCACCTATATTTATATTGGGTTGGCAAATAAGTTCGTTCAGTTTTTAAGGTTAAAAAAATATATTGCTACACACCTCGTATATTTTAACGAATTGTATATATACTTTATACTGTTGTTATCGATGACCTTTTGCTATCTTTCCACTAACTTCATAACGCCACATCCATAGAACATCTGTGACTTATTGGCGAGAAACTTTTCCATGTGCGTTTTTACTGCCCGGGCGTCAACGAAAGTTTTCCCATGCAAGTTTGTTGCAGCATCCGAATCAAGTAGTAATCGGATGGCGCCAAGTCCGGTGAATATAGAGGTTGAGGCAAAACATTTAAGTCAAGACTCAACAATTTCTACCGGGTAGTTAATTACTTGAGGGAAAACAACACCTTTGCGATTAACAAATTCTGGCTGTTTTTGGCGCAAAGCATTGTTTATTTAATGTCAGTTATACTGCGAGCAGTATACAGATGAACAAATGATTTTGCCTGCTGGTAACAAATCGTAATAAAGCACAGCCTTGAAATCCCACCAAACGGAGAGCAAAATCTTCTTGGGATACAGTCCCGATTTTGAAATTGTTTGCGGTCGCTCGTTACTTTGTCCCTACGATCTTTTTTGCACTATATTGTCGTAGACGATCCATTTTTCATCGCCCGTCACCATTTGATTAAAAAAAGTTTCGTTCTTCTAACATTTGAGCGCAAATGGTAATGCGATTGATCAAATTCGCCTCGGTCAATTTAGTCAGTATCCAAATATTGAGATGGGAAACGTATATCTCAGTTGGCGTAAATATTTTTCCACGCTTGTATGGGGAATATTGGCAAACGCTGTAGCAATATCCCGCGCAGTTTGGGATGAATGCGCCTCAACCTTGCCTTTACGTTGGTCGAATCAATCTCGTTTGGGTGATCGGAGCGTAGCCAGTCATTGGTGTTTAAAATCCATAGAACGCAATTTGGTAAACAACTTTTGACACACACGTTCTCTTACAACATCATCTTCGTATACACTGCCTATCTTTCTTTGAGCCTCCGTTGCTCGTTTGCCATTTTTGAAATACTACAACAAAATATCACGATAAGACACGTTTATCGCGTCCATTTTCATTGCTGCTCGTAGTACAAATGTTTAGGAAACAAAACATTCACTGACAGATTCCGTGAAACAGAACCTTTCAATCGCACAGTCAAGATGCGCGGTGGTGTCAAGAAAGAGAAGGTGGAAACTGAAGGATTTTTTTAAAAATAAAATTACTTACCTTTTATGTAGTAGTTATTAGAGAGTAATTAAGTAGTTATTAAGTAGTTATTAGGTTCGGACCTTTTTTATCGTGTCCCAAGCTCGACGATTTGAAATCCAAACCCGAAAAATTTTGTGTCATCAGATACCGAGCCCGATACCGAAAGCAAGCAGTAGAAAATTGTAAATGACATTTTTAAATTATTTCAAAATTAATTTTCTCATTTAAAAATCTCTTTTTACATCGAAATAAGTATTAATCCTAGAAACGCCCTCATGACAACGTTTCGTGATTTTCATGTCCCTGAAAATCTGTTTAAAATGGAAATTTTTTTTATTTATACCCGCATAAGTCATAATTATTATTGTTTTGAAATATAATTGTAGAACTATGGCAAAAAGACAACCGTTCTGTTTTTCAGTAATTTTGGAAAAGGACTTCAAACAGAGAGCGATGATAGACAACGAATAGCCTATGACTTCTTTATGTTTCTAACACTGACCGCGCAAAAGCTTCAGAAAAATAAGATATTTCTCCTTATATCCCATCAATAACAATTAAATTTTATATCAAACTGATTTTTAAAGGACTGTAAAACACGTTAAGAAACTTCTACATTCTTGCTTCTGAAATAACAAGTTTTCTCCGTTTTTCTTTCCTCTATATATAATAGAAGTATTGTAAACAAGAAATCTTAAGACTTCCTCTTTTCGACGGATTTGTACGTTTTAAGGGTCAGATATTCCGAAAATATATTTTTTCAAAACGTCTGTCTGTCCGTGTGTGTGTCCTCTTTGTATCATTGCAAAGGGTTATGAAGTTATGCATGAATTCAACTGTTATTATATTTCAAATAAAGTGGAGAGTTAAAATACGTCCATTAGAATTAACTTTTAAATATGCACTAAAACACTCTTTATTTTGCTTAAAAGACGTCAACATAAACATTAAAGATGTTAAAATTTTAACATCTTTAATGTTTATGTTGACGTATTTTAAGCAATAAAAAGTGTTTTATTGTATATTTAAAAGTTATGCATGAATTTAAACCAAATTTCATTTATATGTTTTTGGCTATGGCCAACAGATCGCAGTTGCATTTCGCAATATTCCACCGAAAGGGGGCGCTCTGATAGCGATTTTGTTCAATTTTCATTATTGTGTCATCTAAAAGTGTATGAACACTGTTAAAAATTTGCAGCAAACTGTCCAGTCATTTGACCGTTTTTACAGAAAACGGTTACATAACCGTAATTTAACTCTATTCTGACTATATTATTGCCCATATTATGGTCAGATTATAGTCAAATTACGGTTATGTAACTGGTTTCTCTAAAAACGGTCAAATGACTGGACAGTTTGCTGCAATTTTTAAACAATGAAGTTATGCATAGACTTGAACCAAATTTTATGTATATGTTTTTTACTATGGCCTGCAGGTCCCAGTTGAATTTGGGGATATTCCGCCGGAAGAGAATGCTGTGATAGTGACTTCAAATTCAAAAACATATACAAAAAAAAAAAAAAAATAGAAATCCCAAAAGATTTTGATCCAAGGATTCCGGAGCAATTTTTGTTTTGCCTCTATCTTAAAAAAATGGCTGAGATATAGCAGTTTGAAATTTTAGGATGGTTCACATTTTGAAACAAGACAGCAGGATTCCTGCATAAAAGTGTTTTATTTATGAGTTTTAGTGAACATGCTTTCCGGCAAATTTTCTTTCATTGTTGTACCCATCATTGCAACTCTTATATGCTTAACACTCTATATCCATATTCGTTGGCGTCAAATTCTCGCCAAGCTTGGCAACACTTTGTGAAATATCACCAAATTTGGCGACAAAAATAAGTTAACATAATTGAAGCCAGCTTGGCTATAGTTGCCTAATTTGGCGAAATTCTGATTCAAAATCAATATTGACGAGCACTGGGAATGAATCTTCTGTAATCAGGTTCCACGCATTTTAGCTTCGTGTTTTCCTGTAAAATTAGCTAAAATCTTAAAACCAAGGAATAGGGAGGCTATCTTTTCCTGCCAGTATATACCAGGAGGACTTTTCGTAGTTGTGTTGTACATTGGCTGCTCGTGCAACGAAGGGTGCTTCGCATCCAGGTAACCATCTCGGTTCAGGCCAGAAGGAGTTTTCGTAGTTTAGTATACATCAGTTGATCGCATCCCGGTAACCCGACGATTCGCAAGCAGCTGACGTACAACAGAATGACGAAAAATATTGCTTTTATTGGCGATGTGATTTACATGTATGAGATAGAAGAAAGTTTTGGGATTGGCACAAATGACTAGTTTTCATTTGTGAATAAATAAAATTTTCTCTTTGAGCCCGAGCCCGAAGAATTGTAAAAAAAAAAAAAAAAAATCGAGCCCGTGTCGGGACAACGACCCCTACATTAGGGAGAATGGCCAGATACGTAGGTTTAGATATCATCAAAAACATAGGGGAAAATCAGATCGAGCGAATTAAAAAAGTTATGCATTTTACTGCCTCTTCTGATAAGGACGATAATATTGCATCCACATCATTCGATAAAATTAATCGATTATTGTAAGTTTAAATTAAACACTTCGATTTTTTAATACCTTTTACATAAATAGGAATTTATCAAAGATAATGTAACACCTAAAAAAGTGACCTTTTAATCCAAAATCAAATGGAATTATGCAAAATCAAATGGAATAACAACAAGCGGGAAATGTCAACATTTTTCAAAATTTATCTTTACCTATTACTTCTAAACTCAATGTTTGTCGACTTAATATTTTTAACCTTAGAATTAAAAAAAATGTCATAAATTTGAATTAAAAAAGAGAAAGTATTCTCTAAGGCAATTTCTATCGTCGCTTTCCTGGATTGTCAAACTGTAACTGAAGAAAACTTTCTATTTGAAGTTCATTATTGTGGAGAAATGTGGTTTCTTTTATGAAATCGATTAAAGAAATTCTTGACTTTGTGTAAATACTTTGCTCGCATAGTTAAAAATATATAATTGAAGATGGTTATCTTTTTTGGAAGAAATGTCAAGTTTGGTCTTCGATTTGTATTTAACTAACCCAAAGATGATTGCATTTTAGATAGAAAGTTTCTACTCTGCTCTGATTTTTCAATTATCATCGAAGTTGGTTATTATTTTAAAAAGTATTATGAGGTTGTGCCTTAGATTTATTTTGTTTTATTAATTTATATGTTTCATTAACATATTCTGTAATGTCTTTTTTTTTTCCTTTTTGTTTTTAACTCATATATATAGCTCTTAAAAGACGTAAAATATTTCTGAAAAAGATATTTTATTGATAGTTTAGGAATGATAGATAATTCAAGATATCCCGCTAAACTAGTTTGTAAACATCAAAGATTGACCTATTATCCAACATTATTAAAGTTACTAAAATACCTTGAAATTGTTGTAAATCATTATTTTAATTCATTTCGTGACATACCTATATGTTCTACAAAATAATCAAATAATTAATTTAAAACCAAATGGAACAATAGCTGCAAGCGGGGAAACGTCGACATTTTACAAATTTTATATAAATATTTTTTTCTGAGTTCAATGTTTTTCGACTTAATATTCCATCACCTAAATTAAGAAAATGGTCAGATTTTAAAATGAAAGGCAAAACTTATCAACGAAGGCATTTTTATCGCATTTTCTTGGACTGTTAAAGTGTAACTGCAGAAATCTTTCTACCCCAACTTCATTATAATAGAGAAATGTGATTTTCTTTTATAAAAAAGACTAAAGAAACTTTTGACAGTTGTATAAATATCTGCTGACATTTGTTTTAATTTTTAAATAAACTAGTCGTTGGGGGCCACCGTTATACTTACCCATCATGGATATGCATAATATGAAATATGAAAATAAAACATGCGTAAACTATTTATAAAATGCATTGCAATTCGAATAAAATCCTAGCTTGATGACGTCGTAAACTTTAAAGGCTCTATTACTGAATTGCGTAAAAGAAACATCCTTATAAATCCGGAAATGATAATCATATTAACTAGCGGTTTACTGCGTCGGATAAAGTGTTTCATTTCCAATTAAAATGTATCTTTGAATTGAAATTTAAATGAAATACAGAGTCATGAAAAATCGAAGAATGTGGAAAATATGATTACAAATATCTCGACAACTCATTATCCGATCGACTTCATTCTTTATGAAAAATTTATGTTTTTTTTTTTCATTTATATTCACTCCTTAAAATAAACAATTTCGAAATATTTTATATACCTTTTATCAGAACGAATATTTCGAGAGTCCGAAAAAAATAGTTCCGGATAGTCGCGGTTACTGAAATTCAATAAGCTTCTTCCCATTATTACATTCTAAGTACATACCAAATTTCAAGCCTCTATCTCAATTTGTTCGGGAGATAGAGTTTACAGACAGACGGACGGCAATTTTTTTTTTCTATGTTTTTTCGGAATTTCCAGTATCTGAAACGTGTAAATCCGTCAAAAAAAAATTCGATTTTCAAATCGATTACAAGATTTACCCTATAGTACGTATGATGGGCAAATAATAATAAAGATTTTTTTTTTTTTTTTAAGTAGCAGAATTGTGAGGCCTTCCATTTTTTACATGACTTATTGTATGACCATGTTTTACATTTACGTTTCTTAACGTAAACAATAGGTAAGAGGTGTTTGTGGCTGCGTTTCGTCTGTCTGCCCATTCTAGCTTGATCTTTCATAAATATGCTTGGATTGTCACAAAATTTCTAAAAGTTTATATCGGTGTGTTCCCTATATTGAAAATAGTGGTATAGAATTTATTATTTATTTACAGGGGCAGGCAATAGTAATTCGGATTCATTATACTTAACTTCGAGTCTCGTGGATTTTCTATATTCAGCTTATTATATTTTGTCTTTCTTCTTTAATAATAATTGAAGATATAGTTATTATTTTGGCAAGTGTATTATGAGGCTTTAAATTATTTTGCTGTTGTTGTTTAATTAATAACGCATCCTGCAAAGGTCTTTTCTTTCCTTTTTTGTTTTTAATAAATATTGCAGATAGTTTTGTTTTAGTAAGAATTTCAGTGTTCTGTCTAATATTTCTTTGTTGTCTTATTGGCTACATGTTTATCGTAAAATATTTGCTATTTCTTTTTTATATATAATTATTCTAGATGGTTAATATTTCTCTAAAAACTGTTAAGTTTTATGTTATATTTCTCTCTATCGTTATTGGCCTTACATTTTCTGTGAGGTACTTGTTCTTGCTGGCCTCTTTTTTATAACATTGAAGATGATTATTGTTTAGGAAGGACTAGGAGAGAAGAAGGTACCTTATATTTCTTTCTTTCTTTCTTTTTTAACACTTTCCAACCTAATTGAAACGTGTTTATGACTTCGGTTTGTCTGGCCGAGCAACTCCCGTAAATATGCTCAGATTGCTCTGCAATTTTTATATGTTATTGTCGTTATCTATAGCATGTTCCCTATTTCAACGGAAGTGTGTAACAGTTATAGTTTTTTTACAGGGACACTCAAAAGAGTTCTGTTACATTGCGGTCTATGGGGAAAATCATTTGCGGTTTATTAAAATAATGTTTCACTATTTTAAACACATTGAAATTTATATATATCACTAAGGTGCATTAGAAGAAGCTTAATATGGAATAGGGTGTGCATAGCACTTATAGTTACTTTACAGGGACAGTCAAAAGAATTCCGTTACATGACGTCTATGGAGAAAAATCGTCTGCGGTTTATTTAAATAATGTTTCACTATTTTAAACGCATTGAAATTTATATATATCACTAAGGTGCTTTACAAGAGGCTTACTACAGAATATTATGCGTATAGCAGTCATCGTTCATTTACAGGGACACACAAAAGAATTCTCTACTGTCTGTTAACAATAATTCCTGGAAGTGCGTTTTAAGTTACTGAACGCGATTTTAATTTTAACTCGCTTTTTGTCTATTACGTGTGTGTATAAATTCTGTAGATCCTATACAGGGAAGCACAAAATTTCGCGAACACATTTCCGTTTATTGACAGAAACTCCAGACGGGGAATTATAAACTGTGCTACGCGTTTCCTAACTGAACTAAAATTTAGCATCCTACGTAGTATATATACAAATCTATAGATCCTATACAGGGCTGAATAAAAGTATTCTGATATTTTTCCTAATATTGTATATGTTGGAAATTCCTGAAATTACGTTTTTAAATATGTTATGCGTTTTCCAAATTGTTTACTTAGATTTTATCTTTCAGCTTATTAAACGTTAATGATTTGTAAAATTATTTTGGAAGCGTTGGAAAGTGTTACATAATCTATGCTTTACGCATGATTTTTCGTTCTTGTTTTTTATTGTTCTTATATTTTATGTAGAATGCTTGTTTTTACTATGTTTTACGTAAGCATTGTAAAGGATGACTGATTTGGGGAGAATTACAACAATCTTCTTAAAACAGAATTTCTTTCTTTTTCTTTACATGAATCTATAAATCATTCGAATATATTATCATTGTAAAGCAGCCGATGTTCGAATAATGTAATTGAAATTTATTTAAAGAATAGAAAAACATAACGATAAAAATATTATTGTATCAAATACTCTCTCTCCATATATTCTCGGCATGTGGATCACTCAGCATGCTACAATGAACAACGTGGTACAACAGGATTTGACCACGTTGTCAAATCCTGTGTTAGATATGTAAGTCGGTTCGATACTTTTCGAAATAATTCACTGCTTTTTGTGTTGCATATACAAGCTCATTGATATGCACATGGCACGCAAAACATTTTACAAAACTTTTCAGAAACAGCACTATTATAAAACTTTCGTAATTTGGTTCGGGGAAAAATTATTTATAACGAAATCCACAAACTCTAAAAATAGACAACAAAGATCAGTTAGTTTCTTCAAACAAGTGAACTTTTCAAGTGGGTATGAGTATGATATTCTATGTCAGCGATTCCCAACATTTAATTCTTCCATACCCCCTCTTAGGCTCTTCATTTATAGTATTTAAATGACTATTCATAAACCCATCCCCACACAGAAAATGTTGCTTTTGTTTGCCAATAATGTTCTTAGATTTGCTTAAATAATCAAATGACTGAAATTAACTTATCGACATTTACTAACTTTTATTTCTGTTGTTACATTTTACAGTTTAATTATTTTTTTATTATAGGAGCCTAACATCAAAACAAATAAACACAGCATTAAAATAATTTTAAGCACATTACCTTATCATGAAAGCTTATAACAAATATTCACCTTTATATTCAAGTGGTCTGATGTGACTCTTAATCATCTCAATGCAATCCTTGAGTTTGTAGCTGAGTTTTCTAAAATCAAGTTCAAATGAACACAGGTATAATCAAAAGTCAAAAGCTCCGCCAAGCTGTTTGCGTTATTTATTCTTGATCTTACGCTTAATATGAGAATGCTCTTCCGATGATCTCTGTGTTCGTGATAAGCAATAAATGTTTTATTGAAGCGCTAGTAGTAATAAAGATTTATCAATCAATTACTAAGCCTACTTCTCCTAATTTTGCGAGTAGCTTATTAGACTTTCATATGTTTCTCTTTGTAAAACAAAACTTTTTTTTGTGCATGTTTTCATTTTAACCTTTTTTTTAGGAGGGGGAGGGGGGAATTATGACATAATCAATATTATTTTCGTCCCTCCCCCAACCTGTCCACCAAGCCCCAGTGTACTACCGGGTGTATGCGTACCCCAAATTGAGAACCACTATTCTAAGTAATAAGATTTAAAATTAGATTATAACAGCTCAATATCATATAAGTTGTCTGCTGATTTTTTTCCTCTGGATTAATTTGTTTTTTATGTTACTTCAAGAATAAAACAAACGTTTTTTTTGTTATTGCGCAATGTGTTTTAATCATGCGTAAACCAAATGTTTTAATCATGCGTTAATAACGTATAAAATGAGCTTAAAGATCATTTTATAAGTTACTCTTTAATCCAGGCGACGCGATGTAGACCTCCAATTAGTGCAATTAATGAGGCTTTTCTGTACTACAGAGAAATACGTAAAAATCTGGAAAGTGTGCTTATATTTTCCCCATAAGTGTTTGCTTGGTAGCTTTCTGCTAATATTTCTACCGTATAATTCAGACATGAAAAATCCTAGAAAATCGATTATTTGTCGCATCGATTGATAAGAGCTGATAATAGCAGGCCATTTAAATGCCATTTACAAACGACAATCAGACATCCTTAGGGAATAATTCAGAAAATCTTTCAAAGTTCGAAATTCAAACTCGGCATAAAACTTTGACAATTTAAGACATTCAAACTTACTACAAGTGCGGATAGTTGTCAGAAAGTTAGTGAATTGAAATAAAAATTAGAAAGATGGATTTCAAAGGAATAAAAGGGGGGGGGAGGGGGAAGGTATCCTCATTTGCTAAATATTATTTATTGTTAACAAGATTGTTAACAAGCCTATCAGTAACTTTTGAATAGATAATGATACCCTTCCCTCTGAAGTATGAACTAAAATTTTAGTGAACCCGGTAACGCCTTAATTATTTTTAAAGTTAGAATGTAAGTGAGATTTCCTTAGAATATGTTTAGAGTCAAGAAATAAGAATTTATAGAGCTTTTTCTCATAATACCAGGAAAGGCACTTCTTAAATACACTATAAAAAGAAGCTAACGCAACGCGTTTCGAAAGAATTAATATTTCTTTATCAGACAAAAAAAAGAAGACGAGAACAGAAGGAAGTCTTCCTCCTGCTCTCGTGGTGATAGAACGTACTACAAGTATGACATGGGTTTACTAATAGCACGACAATTGTAATATACTTTACTGTAGGAGAAACTATCTACTTCATTGACGGCAAAGGCGTTGTTCATGCTCCAACAGCGAACGAAAAATCGTGCACATAAAAATCAATAAGGCGCGTTAACTGGATATAGAAAGATAAAGTAAAGCTGTCATGTTTGTAGGACGCTGGCCGTTACGGGTTTATTCACATTCACGAATTATTTTCAGCTTCATAGTTTTTCTTAAGTTTGGTCGGTTTGTAATTTTTGAGGCATAACTATCATATTTTGCATTAGAGGACTCACCAGAGCGGAGAACCTTTGTTTGAAGACTTTATCTTAACCCCTTGGCGTCGAGCGTTTTTTACACTTCTTTCAATTCTTCATCATCAATTTATCCAAACTGTGATTTCTACCTTATTTAATCGGCGAAAATCTGTGATTAGATAATGCAAAAATTTCTGTACTGTTCAAATTCAAGGATTTCGTGCACCCTAAACGACAGGTATACCTGCCGCGGGTGGTGAAGTGGTATGTGGTTGATTGAGATGAGTTATTTTTGAATTGTAGCCCGTAAGCCCTAGAGCTACCACTATTTTCAAATAAAAATCTTCGTCTTACTTAATTGCAGAATTTCTGTCCTTAAATATGACAAATTTTACTAAGCTATTTGAGTTTAAACTAATTTAAACATTGAAAAATAATTTTAAAATTGGTTTCAACCATTTCAAATCTTATGATATTATTATTATTATTATTATTATTATTATTATTATTATTATTATTATTTGTTAAATTAAAAAATAGGTTTGTGTTAACTTTTTTAAGATTCTAGAATGTATTTAAAAAAATTAAAATTTTTAACATTGTAGATATATAAAGTTAGAATGGGATGCTGAAGACATTTAGAACATTTGAAGACAATAGACATTTTAAGTAGATGAAAGACGCATGGAGAATGTTAACACATTTTTAGAATGATGTGAAAGGGATTAAAAAATGTAAATGTTGTGGATTAAGAGCTTAAACTAGTCTACTTAAAAATTCACAAGCTGATGTTAAACCAATGGAGGCGTTCTTTGTAGATTTCTCATTTGAATTTCAATATTTTTAAACGATAGGGTATTTATGAGGTTGATTTCTAATGTTGTATCTTTCAACCTTTTTTTTTTGTCTGAAGTTTTATTGTGGGGATACTTCCAATTTCAGAAAAAAATGGTTGTCTGGTTCCAAAAATGAAAGTGTCTTCAAAACGAAACTGAAAAAAAAAGAAAAAGAAAGAAAGGTACAACGTTAGACATTAAACTCATATATCCTATACAAAAAGAATAATTTAAAAGTATAGAAATACAAATGAGAAATTTGCAAAGAGCCCCTCCGTTAATTGCAAATTTTTACTATCTAGGCTCTTAAAACAGTTTGACGACAATGTATTATTTCAAAATGTATTATTTTATTGCGTGTTATCTTTAAATTTATTCTACTTTCAAAAAGTCACATGTAAACAAGCTTTAGATCGAAAGGCATATTTTGTATTCATCTGTGCGGTGTACTTACCATAATCTTTGCACCGTTTTTAAGAGTTTATTAAACAAAACTTGCTTAAGGTAAAGCGAATTTTTAAAATGACTTTTGAAAATTATATTATATTATAAGACAATGTAAAGACAGTTCTACTTCTTTAAAAATCTATAATTTTTTTATAAAAAAAATTATTTATTTCATAGAAGTGGTGCAAAGTATGCCATAGGAGCGGATTATTTTGCACCAGCTAATATACTAATTATTTTAAAGTAAGACAATATCTTAGAGCCAGTGTTGCCCATTTTCTTGATAAAAATTCCAGTAAAAATCCAGTACAGATACAGTACATGGTACAGCAGTACAGATAAAAGGGTGTGTATAGTTGTGCCACAAATAATAAAAAAATAATAATAAAATATTTCGCCTTATTTTTTTTTATTTATTTAATTATTTATTTAATTATTTATTTATTAATTATTTATTTAAATTTATTTATTTAATTTAATAAAATATTTCGCCTTATTTAATTGCAGAAAAATATTACAAAGTCTGCAATGAAACAAGGACTACAAACACTGCGATTTAAATACTGAATAGAAAATTTCTAATAAAAAATAATGGTGTCAGATTCCATGAAAATTCCAAAGAGTATACGCACCTTGCAGATATGTTCAGCAAACAACATCCAAGATGAAACATACTTCTGTAACTGAAATACGTGATTTGACGAGTAGTTCCCCTGCCGGCAGAATAGAATAGCCACCAAGCAATTTTGATTTTTTTTCAGGGTATAATTTGTACTACTAAGAACAAGAGCAGAATATGTTATACTCATGTAGGGATGGCATGAGCTTTAATCTGGTTATGGTTATGGTTATTTGTTACGGCTGATTATCTGTGCTAGGGATATAGACCGGCGGGGGGGGGGGTGCCCTCCGTGGGGGTCTTTCTAAGGGATCCTAACCCGTACTTACGGCAAGGTTCGAAGAAAACCACGGAAAACTCCGAATGGTTAGGTCAACGAGCGCGACAAGGGTTTGAACCCAGCACCTCCCGTCTACCAGCTTTGAGATTAGAACCTTTCAGCCACTGGTGGGGTGAGCTTTAATCTGAAGAAGAAGCATTTTGTTTTTCGAAACTCATTGCATTTTATGTATATTTATGACATTATGTATATTTATGACATACTTTACTAAAGTATCTTTGTTCATTCCTTAGAAATATGAAGTAGAATT
Source organism: Maratus michaelseni (assembly GCA_963931845.1). Taxonomy (NCBI): domain Eukaryota; kingdom Metazoa; phylum Arthropoda; class Arachnida; order Araneae; family Salticidae; genus Maratus; species Maratus michaelseni. Next base: position 91,378,887 of record OZ007596.1, on the reverse strand, counting down.
CCTCCTGCATCAAAAATGGTTCGACCCACGCCTCAGGTTCGACGATGCGGGCAAACACCGGTACCTGAACGGCCTTCTACACACGGATCACATCTGGTTGCCGGACACCTATTTCATCAAGCATGGAGAGTTCAAGTATCCCCTCATTCCCATACACATAGCACTCAGGATTTACCCCAATGGCTCTGTGATATATTCCATGAGGTAGGAACACTTTCATTTGCAATCCATGATGTATGTATAAAGGGTGATTAAAAAAAAATTGAGCAAATTTTAAAAAGAGGTACAGCACACTACAACAAATAGGTTTTGTGTAGGAAACAATCCACTTTTCTGTCAAAAATACAGGATATTTCATTCAAACAGAACACGAATTTCTGTTCATAAATTTTATCAGAAGTTATTTTATCGAAATTTTCAATAGAAAACTTTGTTTTGCTAAACTGGGGTGCATCATGGGAAGTGCTGGAATTACACTGCAAATCGTTGAGTGACACAGTATGTGCAGTCAGATAAATTCCGAATAATGGAGCGTCTTTCTCAGTGTTATTTAAACGTGAGTAGTCGTCATTTCCGGCTTTTCTTATTATATCATCACATTTCACAAGAAGCAAAGTTAGTTTTTTTACCGCTGACCAGGCCCCCTGACTGCCGGACGGAGTGCTGAGTTTAACGGCTTGTGCACCTGTCTGAGGGGGCGAAATACGTCTAGTGGCCACATGGCAGTGATCTACCTAACAAGCACCTTGTCGATATTGCAGTTATTTAATTATTTAATGACTTTCTTTAGTTTCAGCATAAACCGGTTCTAGATTGATAATTAACTTTATTGATTTGGCCCTGACAACACAGTAATTTACACCGTCGTGCTAGGTGACGCTAAAGTGGGTGGTTTTATGGAGAAATTATTGCAGGGGTGGGGATATAAAAACAAAGGGGTTACCGCTAATAGATAAGTTACACCAGGGATAGAAGAAAATTTTAGGCCGAAACACAAGACAGACTTAGTCGTTGCAGAGGTAGGCGAGATCTCGCTTCTTTACCGTATCCACCGTATAAAAACTGGCTCTGTAGGCCGTTCTATTGGAGCGGATCCGGTAGTTCGTGCAGCTAAGTTAGTCTATTTTAAATATCGCAAGATTATCTTCGTTATTTTTATGACCGAAAATCCGTGTTCGGCCTGGAGTGAGATCTACTGTATTTTTGACTGGAAAAGCTAATTGCGACTCTGATTTTCTATACAAAAATTGTTTGTAGTATGCTCTACCAACTCATAAAGATTATTCAATCAATTATTCAATCAAATCCTATTAGCCTGTATATTCCATAGATATAAGATTCCGGATGTAAATATTCCAGAATATCCGAAAAAAGAACTCTTGAACTTCAGGTTTGCGCTTTTGATCCTCGACAATTATTTATCGCATTGTACACTTGCAGCTGTTGATTTCTGTCGACATTATCACACTGCTGTTCTTTCATTGCCTCTGCATAGTAGCCACAAAATATAACCGCTAGATAGATATTTTTTAGTCCACTAAAAAAATATTACTCTGCTGAGTCCGAAAACTGGATGAGAAATCATCCAGGTCTAACAATAACGACCTTTCAAGTTGCATCAATATTTACACATGCTTTTGGGAAAACTGCTGCCTTTGCTAATGCCATTGAAGGATTTAAAGTAATGGGTATATGGCCTTTTAAAAATAGCCCTTTTAATGTGCGTTCATAATTATATAAATACGTAGCACCTATAGTCGTCGTCTGGTCCGTCCGTCCGCATATAACAGCGTAAAAACTACCCAACCGAATGGTTTGAAATTTAATACTATATATAATCGTTGCAGAATTTTGTCGTCCTTTCAGATATTATGAAAATCGAATCAAAACTTAAAAAGATAATAATAAATGTTTTCTTCATTCTATTCCTATCATACGTAATCTATATTAAAATTGTTTGTTTGAGAGATGAGTTATATTCAAATATGTATAGATTCTGAGATAACTTCAGTTGAAGTTAGGTTGACAGCCAATATCTCAATACATTAAAGTAAATAAACACAAGAGATTCGTTCTTCATGAGTAATAAGAATAAAACCATGGAGGTAATCATTCGCAAAGCAAGATCCTCCATGGTGAATTTTGCAGCGCTGTCTGGTGTAGAAGAAAAAATTCGCATCTGTAAACGTGGCATATGTAGTAAGAGAAAAGGCATGCTGATTTCGCTCTTAACAGACGATATAATTCCTTTCACTGAAATAATAACGATGATTTTTTTTACATTGTAAAACTAGTTATAGAACGAACGCACCTTTTAGCAAGCAGCATCACTGAAAGACCATTAGAATCTGAACTTGTTGAACCGCATATGTCAGTAGAACCACAGAACACTGAAAATGAGGAGGAAAAAGAATTACTTTCAACAGAAAATTATATTTCAGAAAAGCTATGTAAAGAAAAGACGCACGCTCACTGTGAAATAAACCCAACTTCGGTTTCACAAGCTATAGCTTCGATTTCAATAACTTCATCTTACGTCAAATGAACAGAGTTGTCACTGTATTCACAGTCATCTCAGCTGAGATCCTACAGTAAAAATCGGCGATCCTACAGTGTCAGAAGGTCTGAAATTTTAAGCAGTTCGCCGCACAAAAGGCGGCTTGAAGAAGATGCTGTAAAAAAAAAAAAAAAAAAAAAAAAAAAAAGCCAAAAACCTTTACTCAAAAAAGCAAAAATAAACCCAAGAAGCTAAAAACTGCACCAAAGAAAACAGTGTGACTATGTTCAGCCGGCTCAGCAATTTATAGAGGACCAATCATAGACAATTGGATGGAGTGCATTTCTTGCAGAGACTGGTGGTACGAAAAGTGCTTAGGCTATGCAGCTCGTGGTCACCATACATGTGACGTTTGTAAGTGAAGCGCTTCCTTTTTTTATTGCGCACTCTTGCATACTTGACTGCGCACTCTTTCTACCATTGGTTGTACAAGGGTGCTCATTCAGGAAGATAATCTTTTTTTCAAATAATGCCGAAAGAGTTTCACATAAGTTGAATAATTTAATTTTTTTTTCTGTTAGATAAAAAAATAAAGTATAACATCATCCCTTAAAAATAATATAATAAACACTTAATATACTTTAATTTATCATCCCTTAAATCTCTTCATTTATTGCTATTTAATGAAGCATCTAAAGTGCGCACTCCTGCACCACTTTAGCCTATGCGATGAAAGCGAAAATGCAAGTTGTGACGTTCAAGTTGTGTGTGTAGTGTTGATTTTGAGTTTAGTGTCACTAACAGAAGGATATGTTTGCGCTTTACAATTGCGATAGAACGGAAAATATTCTTTTAGAAATAAGCATTTGAAACAGTAGCAACATAATAGTTAGTTTTAAATATCATTCATTTCTGTATTAAGTTTACAGTAGTCAAACATGCATTTCTTTTACAGGCGAAGTATGGTTTTGAACTGCCAGGGAAATCTTCATATTTTTCCTTTTGACAATCTAAAGTGTCCCTTTGCTTTAGAAAGCGGTAAGAATTGTTTGTATTACCTTTGCTCATTATCATACAAATTTTGAACAATAATTGTTCATTATAAATGTTGCATATTTATTTATTCGTTATTTATTTACTTATTTATTTTCATTTACATTACCATTAATAATTACCGTCTAATTCACTTACAAGGAGCACGGTTAAAACAAAAAGACGGTTGAAACAAGCAATTTGCATATTGAGAATTAGGCATATAGTTTTTGCATATAGTTCATCATTTAAACTATGTTAAGATTTCCACACTCTTTACGACTACAAATGAAGGATCGCGTGATAAAATATATAGTTTTTTCATTTTAATGTAATGTTCTGTATGACGAAGGATAGAAATAGGGGGCAAATATCTTTTTCTCACTGAATTCTGTTCTCTCTCAGCAATAGTAATTCTGAAAGTTGCCAACCTATAGTAATTTAGCCCTTTTATCAGGCGACTGAATCTATCAAACTTTAAATTTAAAAGAAAAACTGGCACTGACGAAAAATTGCCAAGAAAAGGCTTACTACTTTAGTCTAAGAAAATATGACAGAAACGCAGAAAAGCTAATATTACACGTTTCTTTAGATACTTTAACGTGTTTTTTATCACATGCGGTCAAATGATGAAAAGTACAAAAAGCTCACCCCCAGCGTTTCACTTCAAAATGTACGAAATTCTAAAATGAATATGCCAACAAAACAACCAAAATATAGATATTTTTAAAAAATGCTAATGCAACAAGTAATCTTGAAAAAAAAAAATAACAGCGATTTCAACTGACTGTTTCTTAATTCATGACATGATTGCAATTGTGCAAAAATACTTGTATCGCCAGCATTACCCTTTTTTTATTTACTTATTGCACGCCAGTTGGCGTATTTTAGAGAGAGAAAGGTTTTGCACAACAGAGAGTTTCTTCTGACAACCTTTTATTGTTATGCACATTCAACAGCACTTGGGTGCGACGGTTGACGTGCTTGACGGGCGCCACTCTGGAGCCTGGCGGCGCAGCTCAGTTTTAACCTACGTTGTTATCAGTACAGTGTCTTTATAAGTAATAGAGTGGCGACATAAGCACAGAGCGCATTGTCAGATTGGAATTTTTTGTCAAAACCATGGCAACCCACATTTTAGAACTTGACAATACTCACCTAAACAAGGTCAATTAGACGAGTGACACAAGTCAACAAAGATTAGCTTAACGATAATGGCAGACTTACAAAGTATTTGTCCAAAATCTTCGCGACCAATCAAATTTTATTACTTGTATATGACCCATAGACCTTTTATGCTCGTATTCACCCTCTACCTCAACCTAGAAAACCTCGATCAAACGCTCAAATAGTTAATCATCCTTAATCTGATTGAACTTCGCTTTGATCAGGTCCAATCAGGTTTATCGTGAATTTCATTTAGGCCTTCGACCGAGGTTTTCTAGACTGAAGTAGAGGGCGAATAGGAGCGTTAGAATTAACCTGAGCATGGCAATACTTTTACCTATATCAGCAGTAGTTAAACATCTGTCTTGTTTCTCAACTATACGTGACTTGATTTGACCAATCGTCTAGGCGCGATATTGAAAGACAGGATCGACAAGGTCAATGAAACATCTTCAACACTATCATGTGTAGTTGGGAAACACCGTTCATTTTAAGAACAAGAATCACGTTAGCATACTCTGAAAGGTCTATGATGTTACAACTATCTTATTTATATAGGTACTCTAGTTGTCAACATCGCATACGTTTGACACGTAGTAGACAATCATATATTAAAATAGTTGGCGCATCACTGTAAAAAAAAAAAAAAAAAAAAAAAAAAAAAAAAAAACTATACATTATACGATGATTAGTTTTAGCTTAACCCTTTCAGGGGCAAGCACTTGTGCTCCTGTAACGTTGAATTCCCACCGGAATTTAGGAAAGAATTTAGTTCAAAATAAGAATAAGCAATTTTTCAACTTTTTCTCGTCAAAGTTAAAAAAGTAAAATTTAATTGAAAGTTTCTGGTTTGAATCGGATTAAAATTAGGTGGTATATAATATATACCATCGCCCCTCAATGGGTTAAAACCTTGCATGGTGTACTAGAATTGTAATGTAAAAATTCACATTCGAATCCGTTCCGTGGTTTTTGAGAAAATTGCGGACATGTATAAGAGCATACATATATACAAAACGATATAAAACAGAAGCTTCTTTTATTAAGTCGCTTAAAAACAAAAACTTTATTTTTTTTTAAGGCGAAAAAAAAAAAAAAAAAAAAAATCATGATTTGCATGTATGTGTTTTTATTTACAGTCTAAAAACCACGCAGTTTAACTCCGTGTTAGGATGGTTTTTCGGTTACACGGAGTTTAACTCCGTGTTACAATCAAAGAATATACTTCCTATTCATAATTGTTGGTGTGTAACAGCTCTGTTTAAGTTAATAAATTAGAATGATACATAAGAAACTTTTGGGATGACCACAGTATACTAGTTTTATTCTCTTTTTGGTTGTTATAACTCCATTTCCATAGAATTTAACATGGGGTCCTCCAACAGACAACAAACGCGGACTGACATGGATTTTTTTTTTTTCGTTTTTAGTTTCCCATGAGCAGAACGAAGTTACGTTGAAGTGGTCAGATTCAGAGCAGGCGATCACAGGAGCAACTTCCTTACGACAACAGAATGCGTATCTCGTCAAAAATGATACTGGCGAATGCGATGCGCAACATACGTGGAGAGGTAAGAAAATTACTTATTCATTTACTAATTATAACAAGTTTGTTCAAAGCATGCGTATAGGTTTCAATCCTATGCTGAATTCTAGGGTTCTGATCTCAAAATGTTGAAATGCATCCTCCAGTGAAAACTGGTGTCACAAACGCCACATTTGCATTCATCAAGTTAAAAAGAATTACCGTAAAATCTGGACTATAAGCCCCCTCGCAAGTACAGACACTTCCCCCCAAACTTTTAAAATAATTTCAACGAAATGAAAATTTGCTAAATGAAATTTATTTGGATTTATTAAAGAAAGAATAAAGTGTTTTGAAAGGAATATTAAACGAAATCCTTTGAGCGATCTTCGATCACACTTACCCACTTGTTAAAGGCTTGCAGAACACTTCAAGAGACTTAGTTCATTCTTGTTTCTTAAATTGAAAGATTGAAAGTTTTTTTTTTCTTTACCTTTTCTAAATTTGTGAATAAATAAAATTTTCGCTTTGAAACCGAGACCGAAAACTGGTATTAAAATCGACCCCGAATCCGTTTCATGCCAGAATTTTCCAGTTTAAAAAAAAAAAAAAAAAAAAAAAAATCAGCTACAAACATGTAACATTTTCTGTGTAGATAATTACTTCAAAATTTATGGGAAATTAAATAAAGAAGAAATTATTAAAACTATTACAGGCAAAGAGCCAGAAAAGATTCGGAATATGACTCTGGATCAGATGCTGAAATTCTCACATTCCTTCTTAAACATCTTAATGGAAAATCAGTAATGGATGCAATTAATACTCTGGAAACTTTTATTCATATAGAGCCTTCACCAAAAAAAAAAAAGCACTGAATTGCTTATTTAAAATAGAAAGATGGGCTAAAAGACATAAGAAAAAAAATAACCGAACAAAACTTGACCGATTTTGTTTTCCAAAATACTATAATTTTTTAATACAATATTTTCATTTATTATATATTTAAATATCTACTACTTTATCTCTATTATTATATTTCTATTTGTGGTACTGGTAGGACAATTTTGGCGAATTAAGATTTTTATATTTATCTAGGGGGCCTACCCCCTGCGAGCTACGCTCGCCAACCCCCGCTCAGACTTCGAGGCCTCTAACAAACATGGCAGCGTGCTTTATTTTTTAAATATTGTTAAATCTGTAATTGGGTTGTCATGCTTCTAACGTTTTAATGGGGCATTTTTTTATTATCATGGCCTCATACACAGCTGTTGCGACAACGGACGACTGTTTTCGGGATTGATAAGTAAAATCAATTACAACTTGAAAACCAGCTTGTATAAAAGGGTTAGGTTTAAATTGTGGCTACCTCTCGGACTTTACTTATTCTATTCTTCCTTTGCGTTTAAGGATGAGAAAAATTCCATCTGCTTGTGAATAACATTAAGAACCACGGTATTGAAAAGTACTATGTTATAGACGTTTTCAGTAACAGGTTTTAATTTTCTCTCTATTTTAGTGCACCATCAAGCATATTTTCATGTTATTTTAAATATGTAAATTATTTATTTTAATTAATATGTATATACGAATTTTCTAATAATTATTTATCATACAAAATTAATTAAATATTTTGTGCATGCATGCCTGCATTTATTCGGCATCAATTGATGAGATATTTAAACAAATTTGCTATCCGCGGTAATTTTACACCATGTTATGTCACTTGAATATTGTCCATAAGAAAATCGGGTACTTTTCCAGTATAGGATCCTTTGCTTTTAGGTTTGGCGTAATTCGAGCTTCAAAAAGGGATAGATTCGTTAATATACATAGATTTGTTGCCAAAAATTATGAAAACAAACCCAATGCACTTTTGATGCTTTTCTATTATAGGGGTCTTGACGTTTTTTAAAAAGCTTGGCGGAAAAAACCAAGCAGGATAGAAAACCAAGCAGGATATTTTATTCTCCTTCCGTTCAGTTGGGCAATTATTATTTTATATATTCGTTTGAAATATCCGAATTAGTGATTTTATAAATTCGTTTAATTTAATTTTACAAAAAAATAACAAAATGATATCAATAAATAATAATTACTATTAATTCCTTTTCCCTCTTTCTTTTGCGTTTACACAAATGACGTCATTTGGACGAATTTATTCAAAATTTTTTCAGTTTATAAATTAAATTAAATGCTGACAGACGATTGAATCCTGACGATAGAAATGTGATTTTTTTTTCAAATTTTCCTGAAAAACATAATTTAATCACAATCTTGTCTTCATTATCGATTGGAATAAAAGATAAATTCAATTTCAATTTGAAAATGACGAATAAAAAGAAATCAATAATCCCTATCGGGATCCTTTTCAATTTTTTCCCTTTTTTGTCACAAAAAAACTGAGTAATTAGTTGCCATCATTACAGAAATGTCATTAAAATTAGAAAAAAAAATAATATCTCGAAAACTAATTCCAATTTCGAAATTCTATTACCAGTTTTGACATCCGCGGATTTTTATGGACAATTGGTATTAATTTCACCATCAAGCGTTTAATATTTTATTAAAAATAGCCCTGAAACATAATCAGTCGTTTAATCAGTCGTTTCATAAAATCGTTTCATAAATTCGTTTCATAAAATCGTTTCACAAATTCGTTTCATTAGGATTTTATATATATAGGGTAGATAATTTTAATTTTAGACTGTATTATTCGTTATAATATAACATGTTTAAAAATTTCCAATTACAGAAAATATATATTTTCTAATGTTAAAAGAGTATTTTTTTTTCTTTAATAGAGGAATGCAAAGTCATTTTTAACACTTTCGAACATAGATGAAAAGAGTTAATTAATTCGGTTTGTCTGTCTGGACGCCTCGACGCACCAAGAAAAAAGTTTTGTTGAATCAACAAAAATTTGGTTGACCCAACAAACTTTTCGTTTAAATATGGGTCAATGGAAATTTTGTTTGAATCAACAAAAAAAAGTATTGTTGATTTTTTTTTGCAATTCCAAAAAAAAATGTTTGTATCGTCAGCGAAAAAATGTTTTGTTAATTCAAGTAAAATGGTTCAATTTTTCTTGAATTAACAAAATTCTTTTTGTTACATAGATATATGCTATGTGTTATTTTAACAATCTATTTTCTTTTTTCAACAAAATATATTTTGTTTGTTTAAATAATTAAATATGTTATATTACGAACTTGTTTTGTTTACACTACAAAACCTTTTGTTAAATGAAACAATCTAAATATGCAATTTTAACTATTTTTAAATTCATTTTCAGCAGTGAATTACGCCTGTAAACCTTGATTAATAACAAGTGAATTTTTATCCTGTTCTTTTTTTTGTTTTTTTTTCAAGCGAAAACCGAGAGAGCGAAAATTGCCCAAGCCGAGAGTCGATTCCGGGTTCTCAGAACAGCTCTCTGAGAGGCTCTTCCACTGAGCTACAAGGAACGATATCTGAGCTCGGCATTTGTCACTCTTTTATATGTCGGAACGGCTGCAACCGCAGCACAAGATGGAAACGTCATCAGGAGCACGCAAATTTCTGCGGCAAACATGACACGACAATACAAAGCCCAGCATACGGCAACACATAGTTAATTTTTAATTCATTTTCAGCACTAAATTACGCCTGCAAAAAGCAGAATAAAAATTCACGGTTATATTTTACTAGTGTGCTTTCTTCCAGTACCAGAGTACTTATGTACCAGAGTACTTTCTTCTTGTAAAGATAGAAGAAAGTAATAAATGAGACAGGGGGATTTTTAAAACTACCTTGGTCCATCCCAATGAAAAAAAGTTTTAATTATCCAAAAATTATGTTAATCCTTTATTTATATAGCTATATAAGTCAAATAAATCGAGTTACGTTCAAAGATTACAGGCGTAATTCACTGCTGAAAATGAGATAGAGCTATTGCAGAAATCGCGAAAAATGCAACATAGCAGCGCCACCTGTTGCGCGATTTACACCAAAAACTAATCAGCAAAAATTTATATCAGGAAGTAACTGAATATAAAGTTTTATTAAATTCCGTGCATTAGTTCTTGAGATAGAGCGCCCACAAAATTTTTGTAACATACAGACAGAGTCATTGACAATTATTTTCTAAAAACAGTCAAATCGTGTTCAGGACCTTCTAAAATCCGTCGGAAACCAGATGTCGAAATTTTTCATGATTCCAATATTTTCTTCTTGTAAATATAGAAGAAAGTAATAAATGGGACAGGGGGATTTCCAAAACTACCTTGGTCCGTCCCAATGAAAAAAAGTTTTAATTATCCAAAAATTACGTTAATCCTTTAATTATATAGCTATATAAGTCAAATAAATCGAGTTACGTGAGAGAGTTATGGCTACTACACAACAATTTAAATTTTGCAAAAACAACAAAATTTTGCTGGAATTACAAAATTATTGTAAAATTAAAAAAAAAACAGATTTTGTTAATTCAAGTAAAATTGATGAAATTTTGTTAACATTTTGTAAGAGTAATATTTTTTTGTCCAAGTAACGAAACCAATTTTTTTACTTCAACTAAAAATTTTGCTAAAACAACCAAAATGTACTCAACAAAACATGTTTTGTTGTTTTAATCAATTCCTTTTTCTGAGTGCGGGCTCTAACTCTCGTAAATATACTCGTATTGACATTTAATTTTTATATGTTATTGATGTTTACTATAGAAGATTCGGTATGAAAAATGAAGTGTGTAGCATTTATATTTCGTTTACAGGAACACACTAAATAATTCCGTTACATTGTAGCCTCTACATACATATACAGAATTGTTACCAATGCATTTTAATGATGTTACAATACTTCGAACATAAAGAAATTTATATGCATTACTGGAATGAGCTAAAGCATGCTTTCTATGAGATATAAAATAAATAGCATTTATAGTTTGTTTACAGGAATGCGCAGAACAATTCCATTACATTAAAAAGAAAAAAATCGTTTGCGGTGGATTTTAATGATGTTATCATATATTAAAACACACATAAATAACGCCTGCATTCAGCATTTAAAGATATACAATTATTATAGAGACATACATACAGTAAATACAATAATCCAACATGAAGTGAAAAATTAGCCAGTGCCAGTAGCCATTCCTGGCACTGGCTAATTTTTCACTCCACGTTGGATTATTGTATTTAATGTATGTATGTCTGTACAATAATTGTATATCTTTAAATGTTATATATTCTAATACGAGCAAATCTTGTGTGTGTGTGTATATATATATATATTTTTATTTGTAAATTTTATCTTAAAAACGGCTCTAACGATTTTGACGAAATTTTTATATCCTACCGTTTTGGGGCCCCAGAAAACCATTGGGCTAGGTCACATGTTCGAGAAAATTTGATTAGTTAGTCATTTCTGAGTCATTGTGGGTCAAGATGTAAAAAGCAGCTCAATTTACACTAAATTTTGCATCCAATGGTTTTCGAGCACGAGAAGACAATTGGGCTAAGTCACATGTTCGAGAAAATTCAATTAGAGGGTCATTTTGGTCATGGGTCATTATGGGTCAAGCTATTTTATCTTAAAAATGGTTCAGAGGATTTGAAATAAATTTAGCACCCTACAGGTTTAGGGAACAAGAAGACTATTAGGCTAGGTCACATGTTCGAGAAATTGTGGGTCATTTTGGTCATGGGTCATTATGGGTCAAGCTATTTTATCTTAAAAACGGCTCAGACTGTTTACACTAAATTTTGCATCCTATGGTTTTCGGGCACGAGAAGACTGTTGGGCTAGGTCACATGTTCGAGAAAATTCGATTAGTGGGTCATTTTGGTCTTGGGTGATTATGGGTCAAGCTATTTTTATCTTAAAAACGGCTCAGACGATTTCAATTAAATTTTGTACCCTACGGTTTTGGGGCACGAGAAGACAATTGGGCTTGGTCACATGTTCGAGAAAATTTTATTAGTGGGTAATTTTTATTGTGGGTCATTATGGGTCAAGCTATTTTTATAAAATAAAAGACATTATAGTAATAATACAGAGAGAAAAATATATCAAGTTGAATTCAAAGCTAATTTTGCCCGAGCATATCTCGGTCTTCCCTGCTCATATTACTTCAAGCATAATCAGATTAAAAATAATCACTGATGTACACTACAACACGTTTTTTTTTTTTTAGAATAAAGAGTGCGTAGCATTTATCGTTCATTTACAGAGATGCACAAAAGAATTTGGTTACACGACCGACAGTGATAGATTTCATTGTATGAAAAAATTAAAATTTCTTAATAATCTTCCGTAAATGTTGGGAAGTCTTTCATAATCTATACCTGGTGTATGATGTTTCGTTCTTGTCATTTTAGAATAGGATAATTTGAACTTCATGTTTATGTCAGTAACTACGAGTTCAAACGACAACATCCGACTATAAATGCAATTGTTCCATTTAAATGAAACCAAATTTATAGATACATAATTTAATCAAGAGATAATTTTTTTAAAAAATCCACTTCATAGGAATATTCATTTCCTTATTGCACTAATATTTGCTTATTACAAGCCAATTGGGCGTATTTTAGTGACAATGGTGTGGTACACTAGGATTGTTCATTACCTTAATGCATTAATATTTACTTATTACAAGCCAATTGGGCGTATTTTAGTGACAATGGTGTGGGTACAATAGAATGTTCATTTGGCAACCCTTTATTGTTATCCATATTCACTTTAAATCCCATTGTTACTAATATCGCTCATTTTGACACAATAGACGATCTCTTATTAAAATTTTTACATGTCCTTGTAAGAAAGACTATATAGGATACGATGATTATTTAAAAATATATAAAGTAGTGCTGTGTACCTAAACAACGCATTGAAATATACGAAAATTGGAACCTAGAAAATAAAATAAGAGACAAGAAGACGTACAGACAAATTAACATCACTTTTGGTTCCTGATGAAATCTTAACGGAACCACCATCAAAACAAGTCCTTGCGAACAAAATAAAAAATTGCCGAAACGGCAATTGAGGCTTACTGTGAAGACTTGAATTTTTTGTTGTTGTTTGTTTGTTTGTTTCTGTCTGTTTCTATGTCTCTCTGTTTGTCTGTCTGTTTCGCGGTAACTGCCACAAAAAGCACCCGATTAGCTAGTATTTAGGTAGCTATTGGTGAGGTACCCGAAATTAGCTGTATAGTTTTTGGTTAAATTTCGTTCATTCGCGTTCGGAAAATATAGAACATATTTTTTTAATGTTATAATGCTTTCCTAATGGATTTCAGACGATTTTCAAATTTTAGCATTCAACTGAATTGAAAATGGCACATTTGAATAATTGTTTTAAATGTTAAATTATGGATGCTAAAATTTCCCAATGAGTTAGAGTATTCCGATTAATTTGAAATTTTGATAATACATTTGTCAATTTTTTTAAACTAAGTGTATATTTTTTGATGGAATTTTATTCATCTGTTCGAAAAATATAAAACAATTTTTGTTTTATCACTTTACATACTTGATACGATACATTAGTATTATTATTATTATCTGTTCCCTAGCAACTATATATCCTATAAGAAAATCATTAAAATAATCTCGATTACGAAAGATTAAGCAGAAAATAGGGATGAAGAAAGTAAAGAGTTGGGTAATCCTTAGTAATCTGCTCTACAAGTTAGATTTGCTTCAAATATGAATGATGATAACAGCATTACGGTTTAAATTGAATGTGGATACTATTAAAAGGCTGTCACAAAAACGACTTTAAGGCGCTCTAACTAATTATTTCGTTGTCTATTACTTGGAGTGTATAAATTCTATAGATCATATACAGGGCAGCACAAACTATCTCGAGTACATTTCCGTTTATTGACAAAAATTTCTGAAGATGAATTTTCAACTGTGATATGCGTTATTTGAACTAAACTTTAGCATACTATGTAGTATATATACAAATCTATGCAACATATACAGGGCTGCACAAAAGAATTCGGATATTTTTCCGACTATTGATGATAATTCCTGTAATTGGGTTTTCAAATTGTTCAACTTTCACCTTATTAAACGGTGAAGTTTCGTTACAGTATTCTGGAAGTGTTGGAAAGGGTTTCATAATTTATGCTTGACGCATGATTTTTCGTTTATTTTTTATTGTGTACTACCAAAACCCGAGGCTTTGCTCACGTTATTCTTGAAAAATGCCAAGTGATATTCGTTGGCCTATTTTCATTAGAAGAAATTTTACTGCCACAGATAATTCAGAAATTACTAATTAAGCCACACTAATGTCGAAAAAAATTGAAATTTTAGAACGTTTTCCGCTCTTTCACCCCCCCCTCCCCTGTGGTACTGTCACCGATATAAAATATAGCCTATGTTACAGCAGGACTGTTACCATCAATTTGCCACCATCACTTTTGAAAATGGCTCTGTAGTTCCAGAGATTCCGTACAAATTGTAATTTAGAATGTGTTTAGACCGCTTTTCGTACATCTTACAGATTTAAATTTCGATTTTTTTTTAGATTTTGTGCTTAGAGAGCTTTTACATCTTATAAGTAACTACCATGCCAAATTTCATGTTTTTAGTTCCTTCAGTATAAAAAAAATCGAAATTTTAGAACATTTTTCGCTCTTGCACTCTCCTGCGGGTAGTGGCACCGACATAAAATATAGCCTATGTTACAGCAGGGACTGTTAACATCAATTTCCCAACATCACTTTTGAAAATGGTTCTGTAGTTTCAGAGATTCCATAGAAATTGTAATTTAGAATGCTTTTAGAATGCTTTTCTCTCATCTTACAGATTTAAATTTCGATTTTTTTTAGATTTTGTGCTTAGAGAGCATTTACATCTTATAAGTAACTACCATGCCAAATTTCATGTTTTTAGTTCCTTCAGTATAAAAAAAAATCGAAATTTTAGAACGTTTTTCGCTCTTGCACTCTCCTGCAGGTAGTGGCACCGACATAAAGTATAGCCTATGTTGGAGCAGGGACTGTCACCATCAATTTGCCACCATCACGTTTGAAAACAGTTATGTAGTTCCAGAGATTACATAGAAATTGTAATTTAGAATGTTTTTTTAGAGCGCTTTTCGCTCATCTCACCCTTTTAAATTTTGAATTTTTTTTAGAATTTGTTCTTAGAGAGCATTTACATCTTATAAGTAACTGCCATGCCAAATTTCGTGTTTCTAACACCTTCAGTATAAAAAAAAATCGAAATTTTAGAACGTTTTTCGCTCTTGCACTCCCCTGGGGGTAGTGGCACCGACATACTATGTTGGAGCAGGGACTGTCACCATCAATTTGCCACCATCACTTTTGAAAACAGTTCTGTAGTTCCAAAGATTACATAGAAATTGTAATTTAGAATGTTTTTTAGAACGCTTTTCGCTCATCTCACCCTTTTAAATTTCGATTTTTTTTTAAATTTGTTCTTAGAGAGCTTTTACATCTTGTAAGTAACTACCATGCCAAATTTCATGTTTCTAGCTCCTTCAGTATAAAAAAAATCGAAATTTTAGAACGTTTTTCGCTCTTGCACCCCTCCCCCTTGTGGGAGTGGCACCGATATAAAACATAGCCTATGTTACAGTAGAGACTGTTACCATCAATTTGCCACCATCACTTTTGAAAACTGTTCTGCAGTTCCAGAGATTCCATAGAAATTGTAATTTAGAATGTGTTTAGACCGCTTTTCGTACATCTCACCCTTTTAAATTTCGATTTTTTTTTTTAGAATTTGTTCTTAGAGAGCATTTACATCTTATTAATAAGTACCATGTCAAATTTCAAGTTTCTAGCTCCTCCAGTATAAAAAAAATCGAAATTTTAGAACGTTTTTCGCTCCTGCACTCCCTGGTGCTAGTGCCACCGACATAAAATATAACCTATGTTGGAGCAGGGACTGTCACCATCAATTTGACACCATCACTTTTGAAAACGGTTCTGTAGTTCCAGAGATTCCATAGAAATTGTAATTTAGAATGTTTTTAGAACGCTTTTCGCTCATCTCACAGATTTAAATTTCGATTTTATTTTATAATATGTGCGTAGAGAGCATTTACATCTTATAAGTAACTACCATGCCAAATTTCATGTTTCTAGTCCCTTCAGTATAAAAAAAAATCGAAATTTTAGAATGTTTTTCGCTCTTGCACACCCCTGGGGGTAGTGGCACCGACATAAAATATAGCCTATGTTGGAGCAGGGACTGTCACCATCAATTTGCCACCATCACTTTTGAAAACAGTTCTGTAGTTCCAGAGATTACATAGAAATTGTAATTTAGAATGTTTTTTTAGAGCGCTTTTCGCTCATCTCACCCTTTTAAATTTCGATTTTTTTAAAACTTTGTTCTTAGAGAGCATTTACATCTTGTAAGTAACTACCATGCCAATTTTCATGTTTCTAGCTCCTTCAGTCTAAAAAAAATCGAAATTTTAGAACGTTTTCGCTCTTGCACCACTCCCCCCTGTGAGAGTGGCACCAATATAAAACATAGCTTATGTTACAGCAGGGACTGTTACCATCAATTTGCCAACATCACTTTTGAAAATGGTTCTGTAGTTCCAGAGATTCTATAGAAATTGTAATTTAGAATGTTTTTAGAACGCTTTTCGCTCATCTCACCCTTTTAAATTTCAAATTTTTTTAGAATTTGTACTTAGAGAGCATTTGCATCTTATAAGTAACTACCATGCCAAATTTCGAGTTTCTAACTCCTTCAGTATAAAAAAAATTGAAATTTTAGAACGTTTTTCGCTCTTGCACTCCCCTGGGGGCAGTAGCACCGACATAAAATATAGCCTATGTTGGAGCAGGGACTGTCACCATCAATTTGCCACCATTAGTTTTGAAAACAGTTCTGTAGTTCCAGAGTTTACATAGAAATTGTAATTTAGAATGTTTTTTTAGAACGCTTTTCGCTCATCTCACCCTTTTAAATTTCGAGTTTTTTAAAAATTTGTTCTTAGAGAGCATTTACATCTTGTAAGTAACTACCATGCCAAATTTCATGTTTCTAGCTCCTTCAGTATAAAAAAAAAATCGAAATTTTAGAACGTTTTTCGCTCTTGCACCTCTCCCCCCTGTGGGAGTGACACCGATATAAAACATAGCCTATGTTACAGTAGAGACTGTTACCATCAATTTGCCAACATCACTTTCGAAAATGGTTCTGTAGTTCCAGAGATTCCATAGAAATTGTAATTTAGAATGTGTTTAGACCGCTTTTCGTACATCTCACCCTTTTAAATTTCGATTTTTTTTTTAGAATTTGTTCTTAGAGAGCATTTACATCTTATTAATAACTGCCATGTCAAATTTCAAGTTTCTAGCTCCTTCAGTATAAAAAAAAATCGAAATTTTAGAACGTTTTTCGCTTCTGCACCCCGCTGGGATAGTGGCACCGACATAAAATATAGCCTATGTTGGAGCAAGAATTGTCACAATAAATTGGCCACCATCATTTTTGAAATCGCTTCAGTAGTTCCAGAGATTACCCCAGCAAACAAACAAACAAACAAAAAAAAACAATCTTTACTTCTTTATAACATTAGTATAGATTTGAATGAGTTATTAAAACCAGCAGAACATGATAGTAAATTAAACTTAACTCTTATACAGAAGTTGTTCTCGCATTTATATTTCTCTTGACCGGCCGCTTTATTTCTGTTCTCATTCTTGTTGGAGAAATACTGTCAAATCGCAAAAATAAAATGAACTGCTCAAAGAAAATTGAAATCTCATCAAAAAGTCACCTGTAAAAAATGCAGCCAAGTCTCGTAACTCATTTACCGTAAAAAGTACTGAGATCGTATAAAGCCAAGTTTAACTATCTTATTAACTCTGAAATTTTCATTCACAAATCACTCCTAGTCTCTACATCTTTAGTTAATTATTATTTTGTGACTTGGCAATTACGTAGCACGAGAATGTGATGTATATAATTTGTCTTAATCAAATAACACCATGCCATCCCATAACATATTAAGGTGTAATAACTTCCCTGTGCGTATATAATTAGCCTTAATCATATTATCTCATCCCATCCCATAACATAGTAAGGTGTAATAACTTCCCTGTGCTGCATAATTGCCAAGTCACAAAATAATAATTACTAAAGATGTAGAGACTAGGAGTGATTTGTGAATGAAAATTTCAGAGTTAATAAGATAGTTAAACTTGGCTTTATACGATCTCAGTACTTTTTACGGTAAATGAGTTACGAGACTTGGCTGCATTTTTTACAGGTGACTTTTTGATGAGATTTCACTTCTTTTTGTAAGTAATCCTCTTTTTCTTGATTTTGGGTTCTTTTTGGTGATCATCCACTGATTTTCGCTAAGCCCACACTCTGTCCCTATTATTTACAGGTATCAAAAATTTGAAGCTTTAGTTTCGTTTGCAAAGTACAGTAGATAAAAAAGATTTCAGGTTCCTAGGCAAGCACTAAGTTATGGGAGGGGGAGTGTCAAAAGTACTCTCAATTGTTTCCAGGATAGGCGCTATTCATCTGAGATATTACTCGCAGCACTAGATACTTGATATTTAACATAAAAGAACTTTTTAGTATAAAAAGAAAGCCAAAATTAAAATTTCCGGAAATTTCCAATAAATCAAACTATATTCCTTTTTTCGATGGTTTTTTTTTCGTTTTTTTAGTCTTTTTTTTTTTATTATTTACGGATTTTTTAATTTTCCCTTACTTTGTGTACTAAACCCTGCCTTTCTGCCAAATGTCAAGCTTCTAGGACTACAAAATCGAATTATTTTAAAATTTTCGACTTTTTATAAATTTATTGATTTTTCGATTTTAATTCTAAGTTACCTGATGTAAGTAAACCTGACCTAAGTAAACTAATGTTTCTAGCAGTACAAAATCACATTGTTTTCGAATTTTTCACTTTTTGTCATGCCAATATAGTAATTATTTGATCCGTCTTCTTAGGATCATTTAGGTTCAATTTAGAGATAAATCAAGTTAATCTTAGAGTCACCATGATTTTATTTAGAAAGAACTATCAAACCATAACCAGCCAGTAATGTCGGGAGGGTAGGGGGAGTTGTGAAAATTTTTGTGGGGCTAACATCATTTAACAATCCATATTTCATATGCGAAGTAAATCGAGAACCTGTGAAAGAAAACAAACCTGTCTATAAAGAAATCGCCTATAACGTAGCCTGTCTATAGTGGAACTTTCCTATAACGAAATTCGTAAACGAAAGAAAAGAAAACCATAATCCGGGGGAAATAACATAAAACAATTAGGGGCGTTGTACTAGCTAATAAGACAATTATCTTAAAACTAATGTTTGTAGCAGTACAAAATCAAATTGTTTTCGAATTTTCGATTTTTTAAAGATATTTCGATTTTATTTTCGAATTTAACGAATTTTTTAATTGTGCCTTTTATTGAATAGTAAATACTACCTTTACACCAAGTTTTAAGCTTCTAAGACTACAAGATAAAATTATTTTCCGTTTTTGATTTTTTCGAATTTTTTTTTATAATTTTCTGGATTTATTATTTTTTTTTCTTATTTTGTATCCTTTATTACAAATTTCAAGTTTCTAGCGCTACAAAATCGAATTATTTTGAAATTTCCGATCTTTTTCGAGTTTTTATTCTATTTTCGAATTTATTGTGTTTTATTTTTACCTTTTTCTGTATCCTAAACAATAAGTTTACGCCGAATTTTAAGTTTTAAAGCTACAAAATCGATTTTTTTTCAATTTTTCGAATTTTCGAATTTTTTTTTCGAATTTTACAGATTTTTTATTTATTTATTTATTTATTTATTTTGTATGCTAAATACTACCTTTATTCCAAATTTTATGTTTCTAGCTTTACAAAATCAAATTATTTTCAAATTTTTTTTTTTTTTTTTTCGATTTTTTTCATTTTATTTTCAATTTTTGTTGTGTTTTTATTTTTTTATTTTTCTGAATTCTAAACACTACCTTTACACCAAATTTTCAGTTTCTAAGACTACGAGATCATATTATGTTCAATTTCTCTCTTTTTCTTTCTTTCTTTCTATTTTTTTTTTAATTTTCGATTTTTTTAAAATTATCCATATTTTTTAATGTTTTCTTATTTAGTATCTTAAATATTACCTTTATTCTAAATTTGAAGTTTATAGCGCTATAAAATCGAATTATTTTCAAAATTTCCTTATTTTTCGATTTCTTTCGGTTTACATTTTAGCTCACAGGCTATCAAAGCCTGAGAGCTTATGTGCCCGCCGGTTCTGTATGTACGTACGTATGTATGTACGTAACGCGATAACTCTTGATAGAACTAACCGTTTTACTTTAAATTTTGTTTATAGGTTCCTTGTGATAAGGCGCTTTCCTGATTAGTTTTGGAGGTTCATTGGTTAAGCATAAAGGGGGGAAACGGGGGGCTAACCCCCCATAATTTAGATAAATGGGTTTTTCATGCAGAATTATCCCATTTTCTTCAAATTTTGTATATAGGTTCATTTTGATAATGTGCTTCTGTCAATAGTTTTGGGGGTTCATTGGTTTAGTATAAAGGGGGAAAGGGGGGATACCCCCCCTAATTTAGATAAATGAGTTTTTCATGCAGAATTATCCGATTTTCTTCAAATTTTGTATATAGGTTCATTGTGATAATGTGTTTCTCTGAATAGTTTTGGGGGTTCATTGGTTAAGTATAAAGGGGGAAAGGGGGGCTAATCCCCCCTTAATTTAGATAACTGAGTTTTTCATGCAGAATTATCCGATTTTCTTCAAATTTTGTATATAGGTTCATTGTGATAATGTGTTTCTCTGAATAGTTTTGGGGGTTCATTGGTTAAGTATAAAGGGGGAAAGGGGGGCTAATCCCCCCTTAATTTAGATAACTGAGTTTTTCATGCAGAATTATCCGATTTTCTTCAAATTTTGTATGTATATTCATTGTAATTAGAGACTTCCCTGATTAATTTAAGGCGTTCATTAGTTAACTATGAGGGGGGTAACGGGGGAATGACCCACCCCCCTTAATATATTGTTGATTTCTTTATTTTTCGAGGGGAATATTTCAAATTCTTTGAAATAAGAGTACAATATACAATGAGTGTGAATAGCCTGTGAGCTCAATGCCCTCAGTTTAACTGGGCAGTTTTCTTTTTATTTTACTTTATTTTCGAATTTTATTGCGTTTTTAGTTTAACTTATTCTGAATCCTGAACACTATCTTTACCGCGAATTTTAAGTTTCTAAGGCCAAAAGATCAAATTATTTTAATTTTTTTCAATTTTTTTCGATTTTTTCGAATTTTTGATTTTTTTTTTAATTTTCTGGATTTTATAATTTTTCCTTATTTTGCTTCCTAAATACTACCTTTATTCCGAATTCCAAGTTTCTAGAGTAACAAAATTGGATTATTTGAAATTTTTCGATTTGTTTCGATTTTTCGATTTTATTTTCAATTTTTTTTTTTTTTGTGTTTTTGATGTTTTCTTTTTCTGAATTCTAAACACTACTTTCACACCAAATTTTAAGTTTTTAAGACTACAAGATAGTGTTATTTTCAATTTTCAATTTTGTTCGATTTTTTTTTTAATTTTCGAATGTTTTTTTTAATTTTCCGGATTTTATAATTTTTCATTTCTTTGTATACGAAACACTAGCTTTATTCCAAATTTTAAGTTTCTGTGGCTGCGGGATCTACCCAATCTTTTTGATGACGCGAGAGTGAGTGAGTGTGTGAGTGACAGAAAATCGAAACTTTGAATTCATATATCGTCTGCACTAATTTATGGGTATTTTTTGAATTATCCATATTTTTAAAATTTTCCTTATTTAGTATCTTAAATATTACCTTTATTCCAAATTTCAAGTTTCTAGCGCTATGAAATCGAATTATTTTCAAATTTTCCTTATTTTTCGATTTTTTCGATTTTCTGATTTTATTTTCGAATTTTATTGCGTTTTTTATTTTAACGTATTCTGAATCCTAAACACTATCTTTACTGCGAATTTTAAGTTTCTAAGGCTAAAAAATCAAATTATTTTAATTTTTTCAATTTTTTTCGAATTTTTGAATTTTTTTTTCGAATTTTCCGGAATTTTTAATTTTTCCTTATTTTGCATCCTAAATATTACCTTTATTCCGAATTCCAAGTTTCTAGCGCAACAAAATCGAATTATTTAAAAAAATTTCGTTTTTTTCGATTTTTCGATTTTTTCAATTTTGCTTTCGATTTTTTTTGGTGTTTTTGATGTTTTCTTTTTCTGGATACTAAACACTACCTTCACACCGAATCTTAAGTTTCTAAGACTACAAGATCGTATTATTTTCAATTTTCAATTTTGATGGAATTTGTTGAATTTTCGAATGTTTTTTTTTTCGAATTTTCCGGATTTTATAATTTTCCATTCTTTGTATCCTAAACACTACCTTTTTTCCAAATGTCAAGTTTCTAGGGCTACGGGATCTACCTAATCTTTTTGATGACGCGTGAACGAGTGAGTGAGTGAGTGACAAAAAATCGAATGTTTGAGTTCATATATCGTCTGAACTAGAAAAGACAGAAAGTTGTAATTTTAAATTTTGGTCCTGTGTGCCAAATACTCTAGAAAAACGAAGTTTCAAATTTTTGGGATACTCCAGCGCGGAGACATGGGAGGGGGGCAAAAGTGCCCTGAATTGCTTCCAGAAAAGTATGTTTACGGCTGTCCTCTCTTGACTTGGCGGAGGCACTGCCGTGCCTCCAGATCTTGCCAAGGCTGTGGTTTTCCTATTAGACTTAATGTTAGCTATATGCTCCATTTTTCTGCAACTAAATTTCCTCATGCCAATATAGTAATTCATTAATCCGTTTTCTTAGGATCGTTTATGTTCAATTTAGAGATAAATCAAGAGAATCTTAGAATCACCATGATTTTATTTAGAAAGGACTATCAAGCCATAACCAACCAGTAATGTCGGGAGGGAGGGAGAGATGTGAAAATTTTTGTGCGACCAACATCTTTTAACAACAAATATTTCATATATAAATTAAATAGATTAAAGCCTGTGAAAGAAAATGAACCTGTCTATAAAAAAAAAGGTCTATAACGTAGCCAGTCTATAGCGGAACTTTTCTATTACAAAATTCGTAAACAAAAGAAAAGAAAAGCATAATCCGGGGAAAATAACACAAAACAATAACGGAAGGTGTACTAGCTAATAGGACAATTATCTTAAAATCTATCTAAAACAAACTATCCCCATCCTGTGGGATTTGTTTTTCAATGTTTTACTTTATTTAATGCAAAACATAGATTGCATCCGACAACTCATAAAAAAGTCCTCCGGCCTGTACCGGCAGGAAAAGGTAGCTTTTCTATATCTTCGTTTTAAAATTTTAGCTAATGTTACTCGAAAACAGCAAGTTAAAATGCAAAGAAACCGTTTAAAAAAGATTCGTTTACACTGAATTTGAATAAGAAATTCGCCAACTTATTGAGCTATAGCCAAGTTGGCTTCATTTATGAAGACTTATTTTTGTCGCCAAATTTGGCGAGATTTTGCCAATTGTCGCCAAGTTTGGCGAGAATTTGGCGCTAATGGATATGAATATATAGTTTTATGCGTATGATTGGGAAAATGATTACAGCAATGAAAGAAAATAATTTGCGAGAAATCGCGTTCACTAAAACTTATA
The DNA here is from genome assembly GCA_963931845.1 of Maratus michaelseni. Lineage (NCBI taxonomy): Eukaryota > Metazoa > Arthropoda > Arachnida > Araneae > Salticidae > Maratus > Maratus michaelseni. The sequence goes on along the minus strand of OZ007596.1, from coordinate 91,355,001 downwards.
AATTTATATTAAAATCATTAAAATTACAGACATTACAATACACTTTCATAATACATTAAAAACATATTAAAATTGGACGTTTCGGATTTACATGGAAAATCCCTCTTCAACAGCAACATTTCACTTAGCGTAAATCATAGTTCAAAAATATCAACAAATAGAAAATGCAACGTATCAAAATTTCGAAGTCAAAGTTACAGTTATAATAACACGGAGTATTCATTCGGGATTGCACCTGCTTGACCATTATTGACCATAAATTTATCGTTGGTTTTTGTAATGTGCTGTTTTGTTTCAAACTGTCAGCCACCCTAGAATTTCAAACTGCTCTATCTCAGCCAATTTTTAAGATAGAGGTAAAACAAAAAATGCTCTGGAATCCTTGTATCAAGTCCTAACACCTAATTAAAAAATAAACTTGATTGTTTAACTTTTTTGTATATTTATTTTAGTTTTAAAATTTTCCGTGGCCGCCATCTTGAAACAAGATGGCGGACCAAGCTGGCCAACGAACTCGGTCGAGGCATTGGTGAGCTTAATACACACAATTAGTTTCATCCAAATTAATTTATAAATACGAGCGTTATCGTATCAAATTATTTTCATTTTTTCAATTTTTTTCGAATTTTTTTATTTTTTTTTCGAATTTTCTGGATTTTTTTAATTTTTCTTTTTCTGTATCCTAAATACTACCTTTATTCCTAATTTGAATTTTCTAGCGCAACAAAATCGGATTGTCTTCAAGTTTTAGGTTTTTTTTCAATTTGTTCGATTTTTTCAATTTTGCTTTCGATTTTTTTGGTGTTTTTGATGTTTTCTTTTTCTGGATGTTAAACACTACCTTCACACCAAATCTTAAGTTTCCAAGACTAAAAGATCGTATTATTTTCAATTTTCAATTTTGATGGAATTTGTTGAATTTTCGAATGTTTTTTTTTTTCGAATTTTCTGGATTTTATAATTTTTCCTTTCTTTGCATCCTAAACACTACCTTTTTTCCAAATGTCAAGTTTCTGGGGCTACGGGATCTACCCAATCTTTTTGATGACGCGTGAACGAGTGAGTAAGAAGTGACAAAAAATCGAACGTTTGAGTTCATATATCGCCTGAACTAGAAAAGACAGAAAGTTGTAATTTTAAATTTTGGTCCTGTCGGCCAAATACTCTCTATAATTGAAGTTTAAAATTTTTGGGATACTCCAGCGCGGAGATATGGGGGGGTCAAAAGTGCCTTGAGTTGCTTCCAGAAAAGTATGCTTACGGCTGTCCTCTCTCGACTTGGCGGAGGCACTGCCGTGCCTCCAGAAAATAGAAAAGAGGAAAGGGCATATTGGGGATATTGAGGATATTGTTTAAATAGCAGTGAACTGTAGCACACTATTACTGCAGTGTTATTACATTTATAGCAAGTTGGAAATTGTACGTTAAACGTGACAAATTAGGTGCGTTAGTTTCGTGCTTATAACTAGTTTTACAATGTAAAAAAAAAAATCCTCCTTATTATTTCAGTGAAATAAATTATATCGTCTGCATTATATGAGCGAAATGATGAAGCCTTTTTTTTAGGTGCGTTCGTAATTATATAAATACGTAGCACCTATTGTCGTCGTCTGGTCCGTCCGTCTGTCCGCATATAACAACGCAAAACTACCCAAACGAATGGTTTGAAATTTAAGATATATTATCTTTGCAGATCTTTGTCGCGACATTTCAAATTTTATGAAAATCGAATAAAAACTTTAGAAGATAGTAATAAAAATATTTATTAAGAAATTTGAATTTTTTTTTTAAATCGGTGCTTTCTTGTTATAGAAGCTTCCGAGGTTTAATCGTCAAGCGACCGATATATTTATTTTATGACAGATATTAATCTGCAGACGATATAATTCATTTCACAGAATTAAAAATCATCAAGATCTGAATATTTATATAACTAGCTTTAGTACGAACGCACCTCATTTGTCACGTTTGACGTACAATTTCCAACTTGTTTCTTATTATGTATGCCATGTTTACAGATTTTTTTTTTTTTACCCCAGTCAGCGCTGTAAAATTCACCATGGAGATCTTGCTTTGCGAATGATTACCTCCATGGTTTAATATTTCTATGACTCACCATGAATGAATCTTTTGTTTATTTACTTTAATGGATTGAAATATTTGGCTGTTAATCTAATTTTCACTAACGTTATCTCAGAATCTATTCATTTTTTAATGTAACTCATCTCTCAAGCAAACAATTTTTTGAACGATTTTTCTAAAAATATAACTTTTATGCGATTTTATTCAAAAAAATAATTTTGAATTAAAATGGCCGCTTGGCAAAAGGAAAAAGATGTGATTAGCCCGTATTTGTTTTCCTCAGTCAAGTTGTCTTGCTCTTTTATTATATAGATTACGTATGACAGGATTTAATAGAATAAAGAAAACTTTTAATATTTTTGAAGTTTTGATTCGATTTTCATAAAATTTGAATGATGACAAAATTCAGCAACGATTATATATATTAAATTTCAAACCATTCGGTTGGGTAGTTTTTGCACTGTTATATGCGGACGGACGGACAGACGAAGATTATATGTGCTACGTATTTACATAATTACGAACGCACCTAAAAATTGCATTTTATCGAATGGTTTCTTTAGAACTTTTTAAATCCTCATTATTGAAGGAATACTGTTAAATTAGAAGAAAAGTGTTAATAATCAAAAATAAATAAAAGGAGATAAAAGAGAAAAGCATGTATTGAAGGTATGGATTACTAAATAGCATTTCACTCATTTGCATTAACAATACTTGTAAATCGATTTCAAACTTGATTTTACTCTAATTACTTTCATTAACATTTTGTTTTCCGGCAATTTAATATCGCTTTTTTTAAATGTTTTTATTACCACTATATTTAAGTTCTGTTGACAAAATAACATAAATTTTGGCAGTATGAAAAGATGAATGTACTCATCACCAGTCAACAATGGGATAACTAAATGTTGCAGTTAGTTTACAATAGGAATATTCAGAACAACTCGGCAATTTAATATTATAAAACAAATGTTTAACATTCGGCTGTATTTTTTAATTTTTCACTGTATGTCATAATTTCTCTTTTTGCTTTCCTTTTAGGAGATTACAGTTGCTTACGTGTCCTCCTGGTGTTTACGCGCGACAAGTCGTTCTACATTAGCACCGTGTTTGTTCCAGGTGTGGTGCTAGTCACGAGCTCCTTCATCAGTTTCTGGCTGGACATCAACGCGGTCCCAGCCCGCGTCATGATCGGCGTCACCACCATGCTCAACTTTTGCACCACCACGAACGGCTTCCGCTCCACCCTGCCCGTGGTTTCGAACCTCACCGCCATGAATCTGTGGGATGGCGTCTGCATGTTCTTCATCTACGCCTCCATGCTAGAATTCATCATAGTCAACTACTTGTATCGCAGGCTTCCCTCGGCTCATGGTCGGCCTCTGTCTGCACCCGAGGCTCTCAAAAACCCGTCCCTTGCACAGGTAAATAAATCCTTCACTGCATTTTGTATCAGCATTTCTATCAGATAAACAAACATACTCTCCCTACTGCATAAGTGATAAACTATCAACTTTTTTACATTATATTCTAGAATGTGCTTTAACTGCTCATTTTTACGTCAAAACTAGTCGGATTTGCCAATTCCAAGACTTTCTTCTATAACATACATGTTAATACTTCAAAATTCGCTATCACATGGCCAATAAAATCAATATTTTCGACATTCTGTTGTACGTCAGCTGCTTGCGAATCGTCGGGTTACCTGGATGTGAAAACCCTTCGTTGTAACGGGCAGCCAATGTACAACACAATTACGAAAAGTCATTCTGGCCTGTACCGATAGGAAAGGATAGCCTTCCTAATCCTTGGTTTTAAGATTTTAGCTAATTTTACTAAAAACACTAAGCTAAAATTAGTGGAACCCGATTACACAAGATTCATTCACACTTCTGGTCAATATTGAATTTGAATCAGAATTTCGCCAAATTAGTCAGCTATAGCCCAGTTGACTTCATTTATGGTAACCTATTATTATCGCCAAATGTCGTCAAGTTTGGCGAGAATTTGGCGCTGACGAATAGATACAGTGTTTTAAGCATATAAGAGTTGGAACGATGCGATGGTTATAACAATTAAAGAAAATTTGCGAGAAAGCATGTTCACTAAAACTTATAAATTAAACTATTTTATGAGGGAATAATGCTGTCTTCTTTCACAATGTCAGCCACCCTAACATTTCAAACTGCTATATCTCAGCCATTTCTTAAGATAGAGGCAAAACAAAAGTTGCTTCGGAATCTTTGGATCAAGGCCAAATATTTAAAGGAAAAAAACTTTTAGGATTTCTAATTTTTTTTTTGTACATCTTTTATAATTTGAAATCCTTAAATGGCTATTGCGCCCCGTCCGGCAGAATATCCCCAAATTCAACTGGGATCTGCAGGCCATAGTCAAAAACATATACAAAAAATTTATTTCAATCCTCTGCATACCCTCATACACTTTTCGTTGATACAATAATGAAAATGGAACAAAAATCGCTATCACAGCGCCCCCTTCCGGCGGAATATCCCCAAATTCAACTGGGACCTGCTGACCCTAGCCAAAAACATATAAATGGAATTTGGTTCAATTCTAGGTATAACTTCATACACTTTTCGATGATACAAAGAGGACACACACACGGACAGACAAACATTTTGTAAAAACCTGTTTTTCGGAATCTCTGACCCCCTAAAACGCTTATGTTCGTCGAAACACGAAAGTAGAAAAAAAAATTTCGATTACAATACTTCCTTTTATTATAGATAGAAGAAAGTAAAAACCATCAACCATGTCTTTAAAAGATTTGTTTAAATATATCCTGGATTATCCAGTTCGCCTTGAAGCTCACTTGCATGGATTTTATTCAGTTTAATGAACATATTTTTCAAAACCCCTTTCCTCCTCCTTTTTAACTTTCTATTTATTTGTTATGCTTTACCACAGTGTGATTCTCTTTACTTTGATTTGTTATAATTTTTTTCTTTGTGTATATATTCGTGTTGTCTCTTCTTATGTTAATTAATTTTTGTTTTCTATTCATCTTAGTTTTGTATATTACTTTTACTGCATAGTTGTATAAAAATTTTGTATTTTTTAGGATGGTGCAAGTGCATATATACAAATTTCATTTCTCATTATAATTATAAATCGCAATTTGTTTTAATTGTAATATTGTAAATTGCAATCTGCGTGACTGTAAAATTGTACTAGAGAGGAATGTACAGTTGTTGAAATGTTATACATTCTATCAACGAATGTCAAATCAAATGTAAAACAATATGTACAATTGAATGTAATTTAATTTTAATATGTGGGGCGGTGGCAGCTCTAGGATTGCACTACAGCTATAACACTATAAAGATTAGCTCCCAGGGGTTGTTATCCATTTACCCATTTATGGATCGCTGTCTGTATTTCAAAAGCATAAAATACATTGCATCACATTTAAACATCTATGTATTAATGGCTCAAATATTTTCAGAGAAACATGTTTTCGAGAAATTAATACATAAATTCTTAAAAAAAAAAAAAAAAAACACTTTTTAGCAAATAAAAGATACAGATAGAAGAACACTATTCTTCTATCTGTATCTTTTATTTGCTTGAAAATGACTTTTTGAAGAATCCATGTATTAATTTCTCGTAAACATGTTTCTCTGAAAATATTTGAGGCATTGATACATATATGTTTAAATATGATACAATGCATTAACACACATAGCGATACGTAAATGGGTAAATGGACAACAACCCCTGGGAGCTAATCTTAGTTAATTCTGCTCTAATTTTAGTTAATTCTGTTCTTAGAACACAATTAACTATCTTACACTTATCATTCGAGTCGACACAAATGAGTGCAGACAGCCCCAAGATGTAACAATTATCCATCTTATAACAAAGAACACAATTCTTCTTTCAGTATGAATCACAAAGCTTCGGACACAATTTGCCCATCCTAAAAGGAAGCGTATCTTAAGGAAAGAGATAGATTAGATTCTAAGTTCACTCCTAACTATCTGCGGTGAAGTAGTTCGACACCCATCCAGTCTCGCCCTTAATGTCCACAAGGTTTCCATGACCCTGTTCAATTTTCACTTCTACGCTACGTTCAAGAGAGCCTTACATTCACCAGAATTTACTTCCTCCACCCCTATGGCCTCAAAAATGGCCTCATGTCATTCCATGCCATTGGAGAGTCGTCGTTTGTATTTAGATTAACAGTTCTCAAGTACTCTCCATCATTAAGGGGGGACTCTGGCTCAGAACGGATTTATTGTGAGTTTCTTAATTTATTTTCCTTATCCTAAATTTTTCAGCTTTTTTCTAAATTAAATCCGTCTAATGTAACTTTCCTTCTGCCCCTAGTCACGTTTTGGCGGCAGTTCCATACTGTATTACTATTTTCAATCTCTTTTTACTTTTCTCCGCCCTTTGTCAGCTCTAACCACTATGCTACAGTCTTTAACCCTTTAAGAATTTCAAATAAACATGTTTCGCGCGTGCCTTAACCCCTTCGGGACCGGCGGCTTTTACACAAATGTTATTCGGTTGGCACCACTTTTTAAAAAAAAATCGGCCTTTACTTAAACTATCACAAAAATGCTCTAATTAGAGAAAGCAAATATTACTTTTATTTTTTACTGGTGCCTAAAACAAATTCTGTATGCTCTTTTTGATGGTGCATATATGCACTCATGGTCCCGAATGGGTTAAGGTGATCGGTGTCTGCCTTTGCTCGAGACTTGGTTGTTAGCCTTTCGAAACGAGCCCCTACATGTCAGGAGTTCTTCAAAGAAGACAGTATAGGACTACAACTAATTCAGTGATCTTGCCACCCTTAGGCAGTCAGTAGCTAATCTTCACCCGCAAAATTTCGAGAGTATATTCACATCTTTTCTCGCCGAGACGAGCATTCGATTAAAAACGTTGACATTATTCTTGTGGCGGCCTGTTAGATGACTTTTTTCAGCGAATAGCGTGTCTCTTCCTTTAAAGTTCGTTTCCCTGCATGTGATGCTGCTATATCGGCCGGCACTCTGATGCAATAGTAACCAGGGAAAGTAATTTTCTACAATATCATACATAATGCACGCCAATAAATGATATATCCAGGGCTTTTAGAAAAGAAAGAATAGATTTCAAGAATTTATTTCATACAAACCACATAAGGCAGAAAGACATTACGCACATTACCCCTGTTGTGCGACAAACATCAAAACAGTTGTTTATTTCTTGCCTAACACGCGTTAAAAAATCCACAGTTACTGAATTAGGTTCCCATAATTCGATTTCACAAATCTTGAAAGTTAGCAGGTATAGATGGAACATTTAGAAGCTGTGAATTCAGTAATAAGAGATCAGTTAACTCGTATTTGGCAAGAAATGAACACAACGTTTTGATGTTTGCCGCACTACAAGGGATGCTAATGTTGATTGAAGGCAACCTAACAGGGGGAGGGGGGGGGGATCAATGAATCAATAACCATATTGTATTGCCACAGCTCATATTTTTCGAGAAAATTTGAAAGGAGAAATATGGAAACTTTTCTGGAAACATGAGAATTTGATGAATGGTTGAGAATCAAGTACTCTTCATTACACTTGCATCATTAAGAATAGTGATAGATTTGTTATACATGAATAGTCATCGTAGTAAAAATGACCTTTGGAAGCTATCTTAATATAATAAATAAACCATAATAAATAAGTAAAAAACTTTAAACTATAAAATATAATATAAAAATTATATATTATAATAAATATACTATATGGTTGTCAAAAAATAAGATTACTGTATTTTCAGGGTACGGACAATACTTAAGAACCGAATAAAATCTGTTTGAAATTTTCTCTTATTTTTTCGTAGTTTTTTTTTCTTTGCAAATGAATCATTAAAAGACAGAGTGCCCGTGTTACACGAAGGCACAGCATAACGAAACACGTAATATTACTTTACCCAGTGATCAATGTAATTCAAATGGCTTACAAACACAACATAGAGTACTTGTCAAAGAACAACATACAGTTATCCCGACGCCAAACTATGTGATATTATTATAACGATCTAGAAGGTTTTAATTGAAAAAGCAGAATATGTACTTTGTAATTATGACGATATGAATTGTAAACGGATCATCGTAGGATCATAAAATTGATTTGTTTCGGCTCGCACGGTTTCCGTTACAATAAACAATGAAGCCGTCCTGCTACAAAGAAAAAAACAAAGTTTGTGCAAGATCAGTGTTGTAGACTGCTAATTTGTTGCACAAGTGATTTACCATTTAAGCTTAAATGGTAAAGCACTTAGTGCGCTATACCAAGATATCTGGGTTCGATCCCCGGTCTGGACATAGTTTTCACTCTGTTGGTTGTACGCTGTTTATCAAAAGTTAAAATAATTTCACATCCTTTGTAGTGCTATTTAAGTGTTATCATAATTTTGACTAATCTTGTATTATTTGACTTACAGTTTCAATTAAAATGTTTTTTGTGGGGAAAATATTAATTTAATTTCCATTTATTTTGTTACAGACCAACAGTCGCCGGGTGTTTTCCGACACCAACGTCCAATCGCCGACTGCCCCCAGCGCTACTACACCCAACGCCGTCCCCGAGCAGCAGCAACCGCCCAACCCCTCCCTCAACCATCGATTGCAAAGTGACAAAGCTAGGGCCGCAGCCTCCGTTTTCGCCTGGCTAAGGCGTCCTCAGCTGTTTGTCGCCCCGGACACCCGTAACAGGCAAAGACTTGCCAAGCAGATCGACAATATATCGAAGGGCGTCTTCCCTTTGCTCTTTGGCATCTTCACCATTGGATTCGTCCTCACGTTCGCCATCATCAAGCCCTCGCAGGAGGAGAACTTCATTCTAACCTAATGATGCTGCGATATGAGGATTTATAACAAGAAGAAGAAGAAGAAGAGTTTTTGAATAGTGGGAAAACATTCATAAAAAAATTAATAATAAATAATGATAAAATGGGACAAGTTCTGTAGATGACATGCTATCGCGTGTCTTTCGTTATGTAAAAAAATATATATATTCAGATTGAACGCGACCAGATGAACCATTTCATCGACAGATATAAAAAAAACTGCTTCCGAAGTTACAGGGATCGCCCGACCATCTCCTGAATACTACTATTTCGAAACAATAATTTTCGTAGTAGATTTCTATTGTAAATGTTGCTGAAATTCACCACGAAGATTACTATTTGGAAATAGTGGTGTTCAAAATAGTCACCACGTGTTACTATTAAAAAATGACTCTGACATCACTATTATCCGTGAATTGAATTTTAAAAAAAATTATCGTTGAGTTTTTTTTTTTTTTTTTAATAGATTTATCACAGAGTAATTCTTTATTAACCTGGACCCCAGAATAAGCACTTAACCCACGGTCAAACCTCAAATCGACCAATACATGTTTGAGTTGGCAATGCGATTTCAGTATTATTCATCGATTAAGTGCCTAACTTTCAGCCCAGGTTAATAAAGAATTATATAGTTAATATTAAAAATGTAGCTATGACAAAGGTTTTCTTCAATACTTTCGAGGTAATTTTCAGGGACATCACTTTACCAAATTCAGGCCCAAATTATCATATTTAATATGGTTTGAAAGCATTTTCCTTGTAAAATCATATATCTTTGAGTACCCCTTGAGTGTCCTACCCACATTGTAATGTGGTACACTACATTATCATCATAATATCGAAATTTATGCAAAAGAAAGAATGCCTATTATTTGCTGTACATGCCCGGCCGTTAGTGAATCTTTTTCATTATTGAAAATAAAAAAATCCGCCCATTACTAAAAAATAAAATTTATTTAAACGTGTCTAAATGTCTGATATCAGCAAAAAGTTTTAAGATGCCATCATGTCTCTTCGTTGGATAACATTGTACATAAGAAGAATTTGAGATTATTTTTGAAAGAAATATAAATAAATATTTTTCTACGACTTTATTGCAATGTGCGCCTTTGAAGCTTGTTTAACTCGATAGACTTCGTCATCAAAGAGTCGAAATAATAGTAACGAAATATCTTTTAGAGTTTATCAGTGTATAATGAATTGATTAAATAAATTCCAATTTCGGATAGCCCTTTTTTTCAGAAATAGTATTAATTAAAATACAAGAAAAAAGGTTTTTACAAGGAATGGACTTTACGTTAGAATTTAAAATCCTATTTTTTAAATTATGTTAGGGTTCAGCTATACTACACATTTTATTGTATTTACGGATTTCTAAAAACATGCTTTTTATTTAAATTTCATTTTTTTTTCATTTTCTTGCTTCTAAGCAAACTTTATTACCAGGAGCATTTTATCCAGTTGCCATGACTTGTAAAATGAAAATCATGTAACCGTATTACAAAAATTTTAATCAAAGTCTAAGAAAATAAAATAATGTTTGTAGGAGGAAAAATATATAAATCTTAAAAGCCTGAAACAATACTGATTTTTCCGAATTTCTTTAACAGATGCTGCAGCAGGTTATATATCCTCAAATATCTTAAGGAGAAAATGCTACAATAAAACAGTTATATGTATATACAATGAAATAAATAGAGGAAGGAAGGTTCATGAATGTTTAAATGTAGAAATAATTATTTGTAAATTTATTATACCAAAAATTTTAAATCAATATTAAATGAAAAAAAAGCAAATCTAACATTATTCAGTTTTTGAAGTTAATAAACATTAAAATACTTTTCAAATATGTTTCATGAAATTTCATTTTTAGACGAGTAGATAATTTATATTTTTTATAAGTACGGGTGGGGATGCGTAATTGGTCCATCTGGTAAACTATTCATATCTGAATCACATATAAAAATCTTAATATTTTTCTTCCAAATTTAGAACGTGCTATTTGTAACTTAAACAAATCACTTTTAGAAAATGGATTCAATTTTAAATAACTGCAATAAAAATGTCCTATGAATTTTTTTGTAAAACTACTTTTATGAAATATCATAATCTGTCATGTTACACTATTGCAAGTTGTCTATGGAACTTGATCTTTGAACCTCGGCTATCTTTCACAAAGTGGATTCTTTGCATTGTTGCAATGACTATATTAAGGACAACTTATAATATCTAATATGCAACGTATGATCGATGTAAATATAATCTTTTAATAAATAATACGTATATTATCGATTGATACATTAAACCATTTGAGAATAAGATACAAATTAGACTTTTAAAGAAATATTAGACATATGAAATTATTCATTAACTGGTTTCTTTTCTTCAAATACGCATGTCCTTGCGGTCAAATATATCCTTTCTGATGCATCCTTCCTGAAACACAAATCATGGTAAAACATCAAACATAATCTCTAAAAAAATTTATTTTCAGCGTAACAGCGATGATTGTTAATCACGAAATTATGAGCTAAATTAATCTATTTTGCATTTATCCTATGCAATAAAGATGAGCTACCCATATTCTAAGCACATTAATCTATAATTATGAGCACTTGTGTGTTTAAAGAGTGAAACTTTTATTTCCGGGTATTGGTCAGCGTTTTGGAAATTTTGCCATTGTGCGTTTGTACAATTAGCTTGTCAGAAAAAAGGGGCAAAACGGTCTTAATTTTGACGCTGTCAGTTGACTAAAGCAAATCTACTGGCACATGAATATTTAAATCTCATATCCTTGATTTATTATAAGTATTTTCTGATTTATCGGATTTATTATATCTATTTTCATAATATGCTATTCAAATATTATCGATAACTATCAATGTAATTTAATAATTTCGAATCACTCACTGCATTATATTTTTTCAAAAAAGTTCACGATGAAATTATTTATTGCTCTATATAATTTCATGCATGACGATGCTCTGGAGTTAACACATTTTAGAAATATTTTAACGCATATATACTTTAATTCCTAAACTTCCTCAACAGATTTTATTCGACATAACACCATTTTGCTTTCATTTCCTAAAAGAATTACTATAGAGAATTTTTTTTTAATTATAATTAATCTTTAATGACTTTTGATTTATAAATCAACATGCAAGTGCAATTTTTATGGCAAAAAGTTTTCAGAACTGTATTCAAAACTGTACAGCCTGTTCTGACGTATAAGCTTTAATGTGTTCGTTTCAAATAATGCCATAGTAATAGTGGTAACATCCATAATAGAAATATTACGGATATTCCTACTACGAGCGTTACTACCACTACTACTATAGTAGTTATCCATAATCGAAATACCATTTATTTCGCTTTGAAACCACTGGGAACATTGCAGATCATTCATACCTTTTTCACATAGTCAAGGAAAATGTTGTATTACATATTTCAACATCCATCCAATACTTAGGAAAATGTCTTCACCAGATCTCGGTCAATAACAAATTGAAACACGGTGCCATAGTTAAATAAGTGCTGCTACCGAGTAATTAAAGGAAAGAACGATAATTGTTTTTGCCAGCTGTGTTTCAGGAACTGCTGGAATTCTTCACTGGAATAACTCCAGTAACCGGAATCCACTCTGAGAAAGCTTGGCCAAAACCTTTAGTGGCCTTTTACTTAATCTTTGGCACTTCTATTTTCTCTGCCCGTCTCGTATACATGGTCGTCTGAGACCTTGCTCTCCTTCCTTTCGCCTTTTTCACTCTGGATTTCCCTCTCGGCACAATGCGATTCGATGGAATTTTTAAAAATGTAAATATTTTCCACGGACCAAGTTTTTCGTTTTTAAATTTTGTATGTACATGTACTTTCTGTTTGATTCATTATTATATATTTTTTTTTTCTGTTTCCTCCCTTTACATCAGAGCTCTACCCAAAGTTCTGAATGTCCCCTGTTTAACCCATACTTTTACCACGTGCATTTCTACCTTTTTTTTTTTTTTTGTAATATTTTCTATAAGAAAGTCAAATATTTTTGAAGTGTGATTTCTTTTAAAATAATGCTTTGTTGTTAATCGCCTAAATGTTTATTTTTCTTCATTCATGCTTACACCACAGATGAATGCATATAATCATGGAAACAATTCTTGAAAAATTTATATGTACTCTATATTTATTGTACAAATATAAATATTGTATACATACATGGTTCGTTCAATAAATAACCAAAAAAAAACTCATATAAAAAATAATCTAAAATGCGACAATAAACTGAAAATTTGTGTAAAAAAAATTAGAAATATATTATCATTAACGGTTAACCAAAAGATTATTCGTACAACTTTTCAGGTTATTATCATATTTTGGGTTAACATCATATTTTATTATACCTGATTGTTCTAAACAGCTTTTCCAGTTGCATATTGAATGAGCCTTGTATTTTGTTAAATTACGTATTTAATCATAGATGCCAACATCTCTCAATTATTCCGGAGGCTGATCCAAGACAAACATGTTTAAAACCGGAAAGTGTATATAAGGAAATGTATTTTCTTTCTATAAGGTACTTATTATTTCATTTTAAAAAATTTTATTAAATAAAATTTCTAGTTGAAAACATTTTTGTCTTGGATCAGACTTTGGAATAATTAAGAGATGTTGTTTCTATGATTTAATGTAATGTGTTAAATGACATGATACGCATTTTGTAAAAGAAAAAAAAAAAAAAGTAACATCCCTAGAAAAAGCGATCGTCAGCAAACAGATATATTTTTTAATCTTCTGTAGAAAATGTATCAAACTTGCACATTTCTGAAAACTGTAAATGACAATATCCAGAAATCATCTTTGGTTAGCGAATACTTGCACAGTTGTTTGTTTTAATCATTATAAACAACTTAAATGTATTATAAAAAACATAACAAATGTTCAATTTTTTTTCGCCGATTCTAAGGTATTTGATCTTATTTAAATAAGTCTGAAAGTTGTCAAACATAAAGCAATCATCAACAGATAAAAAGTTTCTTTGTAGTGCCATTTTGTTTATACCACTCGTATATTTTAAGCAGCACTTGAACATTCATAAGAGTTCTTAAGATGTTCACGTGCAACTTCGAGAGGGTATCTATAAATTGATTCTAAATCCAAGCCAAATCTGGAAATTTGAATGAATGATGCTAAAAATAAATCCAGATGTAACTATTTTTTTGTAAATTAAGACACGAATCAATAGCATTATAATGCGTGATTGGAGAAATAGCACATCTTCAACAAATAGCACGATGAAGTTCAATGATATTTATATAATCGAACTTCCTTTGTCTTTTGGAGCTTAACTTTTCCAGTTGTTTCTTCTCCAATAAATTTTGTACTATTGTTTTTATTGAATTGTTTTTTTTTTTTTACTCAAAATTTTAAAAAGCCCAATTTGTTAACAATAATAACAAAAGAATAAAAAAGTCCGATAATAACAAAAGAAGAATATTTAAGTCCAATAATAACAATAATAATAATTATAATAATATAAATACAAATATATTTATCAAAGTAATATATTTTATTTTGATCGTTTTATAATGTTCAATTTTGTTTATATATTTTACTGTAGTTCAGAGCCGGCTTTAGGCTTAAACACACTAAAGACAATCTAGGGGCGACTTTGAATTAGGGGCGTCTCTCAGCGGTTCTAATAAAATTTTCATTTATTTTTCCTGGAAAAAGTGTACTAAGGGACGTCTTTGAAAGAGAGTGCCTAGGACGCCATACATCCTCGAGCCGGTCTGCTGCTGTCTAAACTTCTGACCATTGATCATGGACCCCAAAGCAATTTTTGTCCACTTTTGGCATATGTACACGATAAATTAAATATAATAAAAAAAAATAAGTGTTTAATCATTACATTATATTTTTGCTTTCTATTTTGTATAGATTATGTTGCATTATTTATTAGTATGGTCATTATAAATCGATAGTTCATTTGTATTTTGGTAAATCTATTATATTTGATCTATTTGTATTTGGTATTTCTATTTTGATAAATCCCATATGTAAATAAATATTTACATACTGGTGCAACTTTTTTTTTTTTTCTTGGTAGTCGGGAATTTATGAATTCCGCACAGTATAAAATTATGTGCATGGTATATATAAATAATTCAAGAGGTGTTTTAAAATGTTTGAATTGTTAATGAGTTAAATATATATATATATATATATATATTGTCTATTGGAAAATTTTGCACCTTACCTACAGCATTGTCTTCATTTATCTATTGTGTAAATTTAAAACGAAGACATTCCGAAATGTAGTTAGCAGTCTTTTAATGAAAAACATGCTGAATATTCGTAATTACTTTTTATCATTTTTCATAATGAAAATTTAAAAATTCGTCCTACCCGAATTAACAATGTGCTGTTTTAAGAGTATTATCATATTTTCCTTATAAACGAAGTGTTGAATATCGTATTGTGCCGAGATTATGTGAGACATTCTCTCCTATGAAGGAAGCAATTTTTTGTAGATTGTGATGTTTTTTGATGTTTCTAACATTTATCTCGCCTAAATGCTGTATGAGTTTCTACGATGCTGCCTTTGTATTTTTTAATTATGATACTGTGAACCCTCTCTATTTTTTTGTACGAGTAGGGAATACGATGTTGCCTATGTAGGATTTTAGACAGAAAAATATATTCACTTGAAAAAACCCGCCTTTCTGGAAAAAGAAGGCGGAATTTGATGTGTAGAAAATAAATTTACCACCGAGTGTGACGCTGAGCTTATCCAGCAGCGAAATTGTGTCAAAAATATGCCTCTTGGGACAGAGGAAATGTAATAATACAGAGCAACTTTTACAAATATCAGATGAAAACGCCCCCCCCCCTCCCAAAAATGTGCACTCGCTTTTAATAATAGATTTGCTAAGGTTTTTTTTTATATATATATAAATTAAATTCAATAATGTTAATTTTCATGAATATTTATCAATTTTGGTAAGTAGCTTATAAATGCTAGTTTTAAAATGCGAAGAAGACTTAATTTTGATATTCCTGTTCCACGAGCAATTGGTAGAATAGTTTTCTTTCCTGGTCATAAATATTGTTGCGATACCTTTTCTTGGGGGTTGTAGATTTGTAGATTTGCGATGTCTTCCAAATCGTTGTTTGTGCACGTTTTGAAAAGTACCCAAGTTTTTAGATTTATTTCGGAAACTTGTAGTTCTAATTCGCGTTAGATATTCTGTTTGAAGTTCATTTTTTACAGTATCTTTGGACTTCAGCGATTTTCTCAGCATATTTGGAGTGGCGCATATCCTATTAGGCAAACTAGGCCTATGATCGCAGAATTGGAGGAGCGCAGGTAGTTGCGCCTAACGTCCGATTTTTTACCGGACAGTCTAGTTTTAGAGTGATGTATTCGGGCCGGTTCCGCATAGGGACACAAGATGCCTGAATATTGTTAAAATTATACACATTAAAATTTAAAAAAAATCTTATTGCATTTTAACAGTTTTTTGTTTGCCCATACGGTTTAAATATCGATTTTAACTATAATATATTGTAAGTTTAGCACATAAATTCGTGATTTTCCTGAGACCGATTCGGAAAAAGAAATAATTTAAAATGGTCTAGAAAAACTTTTTTTTTTTTTTTCCAAAAAAGATCTTAGAAAGAAAATATATTTTAGTCACATTAGAGGCATGGAAATCAAAGTATAATTTTTGGGGGGGCTCGATTTCTTTTTTTTTTAAGACGTTTTTAATTTTGTTGGAAGGCCTCTATAAACACAGCGCCTGGTTGCATTAAACCCGTCGCACTTATGGTTGGTTGGTTCTGATTATCATCTCCTGTACTACTGCGCGCACGAAGTAGTACTACTATAATACTGCGCGTCAACCACGCGCCGTTATCAAACATACTGCGCTGTACACAATTTATTTTAAGTAAATACGTACAAAGTTATTAAAATTCACACTAAATTATTTAAAAGTAAAATTCACTTTCAAATAAATTATTTCGGTTATCCCTTATTGAAATATGCGATAAAAACAAAGTCACGAAAAAATGAGTTTTGCAAAACTTTAGAAAATGTGTTGGAATGAGACACTAATTTCCCAGTTTATTAAAAGAGAGGCCTCTGGGTATCTATTGCCTCGAATCGGAAAATGGCCAAGAGAAAAACATTAAAACTGTGTGAGAAGGAGATAATTTCTCAGTTTATTAAAAGAGGGGTCTCAGGTACTAAGATCATAAATTATCTTAATTCGCCACTGATATCCAATATGATTTAAGTACAAATTCCTGACCTTCAAACATAAGTTAATAAATTGAGATCAAATTTCACCTAAATTGGAAAAGACGGTCTGAGTTTTAGACATATAACAGGTGAGTGCACATTTTTGAGGATACCATCCTTAAAAAATTATTTAATTCAATTAATTAGAAGAAAAGAGTTAGCTAACTGTGATCTTTAGTGAAAATTAAAAAAAAAAAAAAGTTTTTGCAGAAATAAATGTAATATTTTAAATCAGGAAAAATATTAAAACTTGATACAGCTTTCCAATTGATTTTCTTTATAACATCTATAAATGACATGCTTATCTATGCACAATCAAATACAAAATGATAAAAAAGCTATCCCCCCCCCCCCCCAGAGGATACAGTATGAACAAATTATAGTAATTTGCTCAAAATACCGCTATTCATTTCGGCTACGTACCAACTATTTCACATGAGAATTATTATTTTTTTAAGCCATAGACTTTAATTTCATACGGCGTATAAAAACAAACATTGTCCTCATCCGGAATAAAGCTAGTCGTTGGGGGCCAACGTAATACTTACCCATCATGAATATACCTCTATCTCAATATGTTCGGTAGATAGAGTGTTTAAAATCGTGGCTTGAAGACGTCATGAACTTTAAATGCTCTATTACGGAATTACGTAAAAAAAACATGCTTATAACTCTAAAAATGATAATCATATTAACTAACAGTTTACTGCGTCGGATTAAGCGTCTCATTTCCAATTAAAACATATCTTTGAATTGAAATTTGAATGAAATACAATGTAATGAAAAAGCCAAGAGTGTGAAAAAATAGGATTACAAATATCTCGGTAACTCAGAATCCGATCGACTTCATTCTCTATGCAAAATTTATGTTTTTTATTGTCTTTTATATTCACTCCTTAAAATAAACAATTTCGAAAATTTTTACATACCTTCTCTCAGAACGAATATTTCGAGAGTCCGAAAAAAATAGTTCCTGATAATCGAGGTTACTGAAATTCAATAGGCTTCTTCTCATTATTACATAATAAGTTAAGTACACACCAAGTTTCAAGTCTCTATCTCAATTTGTTCGGGAGATAGAGCGTTTACAAACACACACTCAGACAGACGTACGGCAATTTTTTTCTAAAAATATGTTTTTCGGAATCTTCAGTGTCTGAAAAGTGTAAATCCGTCAAAAAAAAAAAAAAAAATCGATTTTTAAAGCGATTACAAGACTTATTCTATACTACGTTTGATGGGTAAGTAATAGTACATATTTTGTGAGAAAATTTTAAGATAAATTTCACTAAAGCCAGCAAATAATAATAATAATAGTAATAATGCCTATGATCACTAAGTATACAGAGGACTCTCTTTAATGCGCCCCTTGTTAAGAGGTATCTACGACTAATGAGGACAATTTTGTTTTCCCTCATATTTTCTTTTTGCAATTAATGTTAAAGACATTACTTAAAGCGTATTACTCATTGGATAATGCAGCAATTGTTCCACAAACTGACCGAGCAAAACTGCTGTTGTATATATATATATATACAGGGTGTCGGAAAAGTCTGGAAATGGTCAAATAACTCGAGAAATATACATCGGATTGAAAAATGGAAAAATGCATGTTCAATAGTTTTGAAAAATCTATTTAAGGAAATCAAAGTTGCCATTTTTCTAAAATAGTAAACACGTATTTTTCCGTTTTTCAATCTGATGTATATTTCTCGAGTTATTGGAGCGTTTCCAGACATTGCAATGGTAACGATTCTCACAGTATTGAACTCGATTACAGCGCCATCTACAATGTTTCGAAGAAAATATTCAATACAAAAGTTACGTATTTTTCCCCGTAGAATCCGAATCTGCAATAAAAAATGGGGGAGGGTCATCATTTAAGATTTCAAAGTTGCCCCCCTTTCTCCCCCGGGGGGGGGCAACTTTCATATCCCTAAATAGATTTTTCAAAAATATTGAACATGCATTTTGCCGTTTTTCAATCCGATGTATATTTCTCGAGTTATTTGACCGTTTCCAGACTTTTCGGACACCCTGTATATATATATGTATAATAAAACTTTTGTAAATAATAACCATTAAACTACATAAATAATCGACAATAGATAAACCGATAATTACAATATAATACATAAATATATCCAAAAATTTAAGATTCTCAAAATTAAAATGAGTGGGAAAAATACTTAAAGATATGTAGGGAAAAAATCCAATATGCAGAAAGTGAAAATTATTACAAGAGCAATTGTAAACTTATATTAGAACACTTTTTCAAGGTCAATATTCCACTTATATAAGTAAAATATAATTGATTTCTGTTTGAGTTAATAGCTATGAGCTTAATTTATTAAGCCAAATTGCCCAATCAATTACCAAATGAAATTTAAAGAGAAATGAATAAAAATGGACAAATATTGAGTACCTGAACATGATAGTTGCAAAATTAATTGATATTGAGTATTATTAAAATACGAAAACATATTTGAAAAGGAATTTTTAGACAAAAAGAGAAATTGCAGTAAAAAATACCCCAACAACAACATTTTAGCTTTCAGAAGCCACGTTATCCGTGAGAAATACACCTTGTATATGTAACAGTTACATTGACAGTTAAAAATAATAAACTATTTTTACAAATTTAAATATAATTCATATAGACCTTATATATATATATATATATATATATATAACTTTTTTTTTTCAAAAACAACTTTGATGTAACTTTGGTTATTGAGAGATCAAGAAATTCTGAGTGAGAATAATGTAGAAAGAAAACTTTCTACCACCAAACACGTGAGAGGTTCAAAAATTGCTAATAGTTGTTCTGCGATATTACTTACTAATTAAAATGTGACATAACAGGCAAAATTTTCGAGCGTGTGGCAAAACTGGAAAATGATGCGGTAAAAATTATTATTTGTTCAAGTAATGCAAAGAAAAGTGAGATTAGTTTAATTAAAGTCAAATTATGTAAGAACGGCAACTTCTTTGCATATTTTGTTTGTCCTCAGTAATTCATTCTTTTGTATTAACAAATTGTCACTAACTTGCTTTTTAACTAAAATTACTAAATTGAAGAAATGTTGTTTATTTTAGTATTAAGTTGGTAACCTATTTAATTTCTGTTGAAAACGGAATTCGATTTATTCAATGAAATTAATTATTGCACACCATTCAAGTGTTTACATCGTGGCTTTTCTTGGAAGTCTGCACTAGCGAGAGCTCACTATGTATAAATTAGCATATGAAAATAAAATAGTATAAAGCGCAGGGAAAATAAAACATGTTGCAGTTATAAATGTTAAACACTATTTATTGTACTAAAAAATGTATATGTATCGTAGTTTAATATTGCTATAATTCTAAAAATCTACTGAAACAAAAAATAGAGTATTCATAAATAAACCTAAAATATGTTTTCGCGATGCAGTCAAATGTTTTCATTAATCATATAAAATTTAAACACTAATGTTGAAATATTGTGCTTCGCCAAATAGTTATGTTCTCAGCAACTTTTTTTTTAATTCGATAACTAACTTTTAATGAATGTGGTAGAACAACATTTTTAACCTCGTAAGTGCTTAAGATGAATACTGTACTTTAAAAAAACTAAAAATCACCGAAAAATTTCTATATATTTAAAATAAAAATATATACATAAAATTGTACATAAAATATCTTTATATAAATTTTATGATTATTAAATAACCCTTGTATTTGAGCTGTGCTAAAAATGAGTCACTGCGAGCGAGGTCCGATGGCAGAAAATTGACCACGTAAGGGGTTAATATTGTGCATCAGGTGCATTAAAAATAAGAAAGCTGTAGTCTGTTTTCAAAATACTACAGATTTCGACTGTCCCAGAGGTAATAGCTAAGATATTCGATTCGGTTAGCCAAAATTTAGACGCTATAATGCGTAAGCTATGAAACATCGTGATTTATTATGGAAACTTATAAGCCAATAGCTGTTTATAGCATATTCAAAATGCTGTCCAAATTTAAAAACAAAACTGCATGATAAACTTGATTTTAAAAAAATCAAGTAATTTGTCTTATCAACAAGTTTACAAACTCTCGTCGAGCTCTTTATATATGTTTTTGTTTATTCCGAAAAAATATATATATATTTTCATGTTGCAAACAAAAGAAAGAAAATTCAAAATAAATTTTGCCGAATTACTTTGGAATGTTTTAGCGTAACATTGATGTGCTTTGTAATGTTGTTGTTTTTTTTTTTTTTACAATTGTGTGAATTCTTTAAAAAGATTTCATGTAAAATGTCATGTTAATTACTTTTTTATGATCATCGGTGATGTTGATGTTGCGTTTTTTATTCTCTTGTTGTATTTCAAATAATGCTGCAAACTGTAAATCCTAAATTGGAATACTTCTGTTTTGTTTTTAATTGTTTTTGTTGATTGCTCAATGCTTTCAAAATGAAAATCTCGATAATTTTATTCACAAAAGGCAGGATCAAAGACTATACAACAAAGTAAAGATATAACGCATGTTCATAATGATATTCGAAAAACTTACAATTGACAATGGTTTTGGGAGTCCTAGCTTTTAACAACTTAATGCTCATTTCCAGAGAGAAAGCAATATGAATTTAATAGAAATCAATTAAAATCACTATCACTCTTATAAATGCAAGACCATAAACGAACTAGCAAATTATCTTATGTTCACGGAACACTAATGACTTCTTGGATAAAGGTTGAAATTCAGGTTTCTATAGAATTTCAGACTAGTATAGAATTTTGAACTATTTTCCAAGCGTAGAAATAGTGCAACAAATCGCTAACAAAAAAATAGCGCTGTAGACCACAGATTATCTACATAATTAGACAGTCGATCCATAGGAATCACTGAAAAAGCAGAGGGACACCATCAGCAAAACTTTGTTCCTACAGATGTTGTAATAAAACTTGTCTGTAGAAAAAAGAAATGGGAATTTCCTTTTTTAAATCATAAATGCAATAGTGGGAAATATATATATATAGTATCATTCAAGAGAGTAGTAAAATAATAATTTCTATGTTACAGCCAAAGACCTTTAAAATTACATTTGGAAACTGCATTCAAAAGATAAAGCAATATTTTGAAGTAACTTAAACATTCATGACCGGAATATTTTCCATAGTTTACTGTTGAGAATCTTGTACGGCAAATCTTAAACACTAAAAATGAGATGTAACACGGTATAGGAAATACAATGTATTTTGATGCACAAAAGTAAGGTTTAACTTCGTAAGTGCTTAAGACTGATATATCCGTATTCCCCTTTCTTCATTGTATAAAATATCAAATTACCGGCAAAGTTGTATGAAAAAATCTATAATGTAAAACAGTCTTAAAATTGTGTAAAAGATAGAATATATTTTATAATTTTTCCGGTACATAATTAAATGAAAATCGGCCACAGGGAATAATGTCCGATGTCCAAAAATTAGCCATGTAAGAGATTAGGATATCATCAGTTGAAGAGGCAGTTTTCGAATCTAGTATTTAAAGATCTTCGGTTACAGCGATGAAACATAGCGATCGCAATTTCATTTGTCCATCTGGTTATATGGATAATCTGATTCGTAGATATCCATATGGCAGCGACATTGCCTTAGACTGACAACATTTACCACAACCTGGCTCTAAGCAGTCTTACTGTTCTTTAAAGAAGAAAAATATTGATCACATTTTGTCCAGTGCAATAACTAGCAATAGGATCACATTCACTCTCCATTATCATTTTTCAAGCATCGAGTTGGGCAATTTGTGTTTGACATTTTGACGGATCAAGCAATGAAGTTTCCTCCAAAATGCCTTCGAGGTTCGGATGATGGTACGTGATTGACATATTTTTTTTTTCGTTGTTTGTTTGTTCTTTCTTTTTTTCAAAATCCTTGTCCAGAGCCCAAGGATATAGTTAATGAAACCCCAAAGCAAATCATTTAGTGCATGATATAGTTGGATAACTAAATTTTTAGTCGAAAAAAAATAAGAAATCAAGATAAAGAAATCAATTCTAAAATCATCACCGCTAAAAGTTAGTGCGCGATTTAGGTAAGAATCATTTTAGTAACAAACAAGAGTATCAGAGCGCAAGTAATTGATTAATTTAGAAACAGCCAAAAAATAGTTCTAACACATCAGATGACCATACAGTACTTGTACAAAATCACGTATCAGAAACTTGATCCTAGTTCAGCTTGTCTGAAATTCGAATCCTAGAACACTTGTCAGACCATTTATTGCAATGCAGAAAAACTTGAGAAGGCTTGAAGTTTACGTTCATGTATTCTCAGTAAACCACATTTTTTTTCACTCTGAAGCTTTTGATTCATCACAAAGTCCAAGCGAGTTTTCGCGAACGTTTGGGCACCACGATCACGAGACAAATGATAAAATGACGCTCATTTAGTCTCGGAAAAGATTTTTCTATATCGACAACTACTTCGAACACAGAATCTTGTGGTCAAGCGCTTAAACACGCGAAAACGCGATTTTCCCACTTCACTATTCTAAATACGCCTTTCGGTAAATAAATAAGTTTAATATATATATATATATGCTAAATACACTTTGTTTATAGCAGCCGAAAACACAAAATAATAACACATTGTTCTACATGCGTTTTTATTTTTAAAAGAAATTTCACCGATCGAAAACGCTGCACATTTATCGATATTTAATCGATTATGTAGAATAAAGTATCACGCCGTATAACGTATTCTGTGTCCCGGAATTTAATTTCATTAAGCTGAAAACAAGAGGAGAAAGGCATGCTACACAAGAAATATGCTCTGGTAGCCTATTAGATTGAAACTTTGTAAATAGACGAAAAAAATTACTGCTTTGTGCATGACTTGTTATACAATTTCTCCTTTTTGCAAATGTAAACAAATTTTTTTGATGAACGCAAATATGTGGGCGTATGCTCTATATATTGTACAGTGTATACAGTTGTTATTGTTCATTATGCATCATATTATTTAATAATTAATAAATACTCATACATCTAAATTTACTGGTGTGTACGGCTCTTCTTATTGTGCTTAATTTTTATTCAGCAATAGACGCTTTCAGTCGTGACGTCAGTCATGACGTTTTGCTTGGAAACTGACTCCAAACAAACAATTGCTATGTTTCATTCCTTATTTAATATACATAAATCGTAGAAAATGTTACCACTTCTTATAAAGTGTTAAAACACTTAGCTGTGTGATATAACTATATTCAAATGAAATAGAAAATACAAAGTAACAACCGTTTGTTTGGAGTCAGTTTCGAAGCAAAACGTCGTGATTGACGTCACACTGAAAGTGTCTATAGTTCTCACAAAGGACGTTACCAAGATTATAAGAGTAGTTAATTCCTTCTCGACGAGCGACACGTATATGCGGCATATAGGATGCGCAAAATCCTTGAATTTTAATGCCACCATTTCTGAACAGTACTTTTTGCCATATCTAATCGTACAATTTCAGCGATTAAATAACGTGAAAATCACTATTTGAAAATAGTAGTGCCCAAAAATAAAAAGAAGTATACGGGACGCTCATCGCAAAAGGACTCGAAAATAGCATCAAATTTTTTTTTTCAAAACTTTAAGTACATTTACATCATTTTCAATATTTCCTTTGCTTCTATGCTTAAACAAATATACATGATTTCAATAAATTGCATAGCTCACCCGTAAGAAAAGCGACACAAATCAAAAATATTATATTTCATAGGAGAGGCAAAAGAAAATCTGCTTTTTTTTTTTACTGCAACATAAAATTATAGCACTTAACTCTGTTATATATTACAATCACTTTTCCATAGCAATTTAAATTAGTATGTTGTGATCAACACAAAACTTTCTTCTGTATATTTTTTTTCTAATATTACTTTAAATGGCTCTTTTACACACCAACAATGAAAAATAGAGGGCATTTCTTCAAATTTAACTCGGAGTTACAGTGATCAGTGAATAAAAATGCACACTTTAACAACGCCCTCTGTTGACTATTCAAATACAAAATTGGACCAACATATATACAGGGTGCGTCATAAATTCGTTAAAACTTTAAAAATTCAAAAGGAGCAAATGATGCTAAAGAACTGCGGTCGAATACTGAAGCTAAAAAAATTTCGCAATGCGCCTGTTGCTGATTCCCTGTTTTTGTAAAAGAGCTTAACCAACAACGCTTGATCTGATAATGATAGCATACTGCTGACATCCAATGAAGAATCTATGTGCATTGGGATGTTTTATTGACAGCCTGATGTGCATAAATCTGCTTCATATTATGCATGCCAGTGCCATCTATCGATAATTTCTTGAACCACAACTTTTTTTGTTGTTAAAAAAAAAAAAAAAACCCTATCTCCCTCTAATCCCTTTCCAGCAAACCGCAATTTTTTAGCATCATTTGTTCCTTTTTAATGAATTTTTTAAATTTTAACGAAGTTATGTGCACCCGGTATATACAGGGTGTCCACGTATAACCTGACTGACCTTTATTTTCGCAACCGTTGGTCCTAGATGCATACTTCCAATTACAAAAACGGTTTAAATAAGGTAAAGAATTATTTTTAAAACGATTTGGGTCAAGAAAAAAATTTATTAAAAAATTATGAAATTTAAATTTTTATACGGTCCCCCAAGTGATTTTTAGTAAAAATTTACTGTGACACTGACAAGTAAGATAAAGAAAGTCCCATTCATCTACGAATGAAACTGACCGAGTAATACCTGTTTAAAGTTGGAGTATATTTTTTGTTGCAAAATAGGGGTCATTCACAAATGTAGTAGAAATATAAATAATCGTCAGATATATCAAAAAAATAGTTGAGAGCTAAATTAACATTGCAATCTAATATAAATGTGAAATCTATAATCATTCTGACATATTAATGTAAAATATACAATTTGCACTAAACATATAAGAGGATAAAAATAACAGATTTTTTGTTAAATAAAAGGATGAAAAACAACAGCCTCGATTAAGATTTTAAAATGCTGTTAGATTACACTGTCTTTCAAATTTTTGGTTGTGCCATGTTTTTTAGGTTTTGAAAATTGATTCTAATGTATTTTTTAGCGCCGAATCCGAAAATGACCTTCATTTTAAACCATCACGTCAGGATTTTTCTCAAATCAAAAATTTCAAAGTTAAAAAGCTCAAATTTAAAATTGATCCCCCCTCCCCTCCCAACCTCATCGGACCCCTGAGCTATTTAGTTGTAAAAAAACCAGTATAAGCCAAAAAAAATGAATAAATTATTGAATTAAATAAAATTAAACTGAATAAAAAAGTCTTACATCTATTTTATAGTATCAGATTTTTCGCTATTTTTTAAACTTGAAATTTACGATTTGCGAAAAATCTTCACATGATGGTTAAAAGTGAAGGTAATTTTTTTATTCAGCGTTAAAAAAACATAAAACGTAATTATAAAAGTTAAAAAACACAACCATCGCAGGTTTATGTTATCTAATCTAAAACTTTTTCTTAAACTTGTTGACGGTAATCTATCCGAATTTTTTTTGTGTTATCCTCTAATATGAGTATTATTAAGGTGGTAGGCGTCGAAAATCATAATATTATTACATTGTCATCGAATTTAAGTCAGTATGTAAAATTTAACTTCGATCGGACATTTGAAAGTGAGTTAAAGTTCGAATACAAATTTTAAACTGGAAAGACGATCGTTGCAAGTTAAATAAAACCTTATGAAAATAATGCAATTTTTGTTAAAATAAATCATAGCCTCAAATCCTTACAAAATAAAACATATGTTAAAATACAAGTATTTTAACTAATCTGAAACTTAACTAATAAAATTTAAGTCAATTGTAATACAGTAGAACTCCAATTATCCGAATCAATTGGGACCGGACCCCATTCGGATAATCAAAAATTCGGATAATTGGATTTTTTCCGAAAAAAAGGCCTATTTTAATTAATTACTGTATGTATGTTGAAAATGGGAGGAAAAAACTATTTTTAAAGAAAAAGATCTTTTAATTAATTAAATGAAAAGGCAACACTTTTAAATGTTAAGCGTACTTACAAGTGCTGTATATTTTGTACGTATCGTAAATATGAAAGTCATATTGCTTGCTGAACATCTCGATCAAAGTAAGCTGTTTGACAGTCTTCATCCGTTTTTGGGCAGCCAAGTCGCGCATTCGCTTGACAGTGAGAAGGCTGACACTCAGGCTGACACTCAGGTCACACTCAGGCTGATGCTCCATCCATTTCAGCGCAGTTTCAAGGCCTGCAAATGTTTCACTAGCTAATGGTCCCGTGTCTGCTTCAATTTCGATATTAAGGTCATCTTCTTCCTCGACACTTTCTTCTCTCACACTTTCAATAAGTTCATCGTCATTTAGAATTTGAAACCCAGGGTCTGAAACCCAGGTGGGCCGGGCCGGCCACCTGGCAATGACGACAGCCAATGACCGAACTCAACTATGAGACAGTGACTCATCATCCCAATAATGTTCGCGCTACGCCTACACTAGATTCGCGGAGGGAAGGACAATATAGTGCGCGTAGACAGAATCATTATTTTGCGAATCGCAGTACGTTTCCGTCTTAATTTTTTTTTCTGAAATACTGAAAGCGATTCGGATAATCAGCGATTCGGATAGTCGGAGTTCGGATAATTGGAGTTCTACTGTAGTTGTACGATTTCTTTCAAAGCGCAGATACCTTCAAATAGGTTTAAGTACTTTATATACGACACCTGAAAGCACGGCCAAAATCATGTGTTTTGAGATTCAAAAAAGTGGTATAACTCATGCATTTCAAAGTTTCATAATTCGGTCAATTTTAATGTTAGATGAGTGGGACTTTTTTTATCTTACTTGTTAGTGTCACAGTAAATTTTTACTAAATATCACTTATAGAACCAGGGGACTGTATAAAAATTTAAATTTCGTAATTTTTTAATAAATGTTTTTCTTGACTCAAATCACTTTAAAAATAATTCTTTACCTTATTTAAACCATTTTTGTAATTGGAAGTATGCATCTAGGACCAACGGTTGCGAAAATAAAGGTAGGTCAGGTTATACGTGTACACCCTGTATATATATGTGTGTGTGTGTGTGTTAATTAATAATTTCAAATATAAAATTTGGATTGCCTAACAAAAACTGGAGATCCATCTATAATGTTCATCGTTTTCAGCCCTGCTGAAAATTTAATCTCTACATATATAAAAAAAGAGATGTCTGCCTGCCTGAACGTGGAAAGCACCGTAATTATAACACCTAGGACTCTGAAATTTTTGTCATGTGTAGATGCAGTCACCGGAAAGTGCACCTTGCAGCCAGATTTTTAAATTTCAATTTAGATTTTTTTAAAAATTAAAACGCGCATATGGAATTTTGAGTTCGAGGTTATTTTATGCTCTCCGCATGAAATAGCCTCGGCAACGCCATCCGTGGCAATGAAGCAGCCAGCCAATGAGAGCAGGTGTGAATATGGGATGATCCAGGATCCAGCGATGGCAGTTCATGTTCATAGCTTACGCGGCTAGCCACAAATTCCATTGTTTTGTTTATGTTTGAGATTTATTTTAAAGAAAAGGGATATATTTTTGGCTAATTGAGGTTCACGTAAGTTAGTTTTGATTGTATTCATTCTTCGTATGAGTAGTTGCCCCCATATATTATGTGTTTGGTAAGAATATATCTTGCACTTTACTGAATGTTTCCATAGCATTCCCATATCAGCTCATGTTCTTAAATGAAACAAACTGTTTTCAATAACAAATCTTAATGAATTAAATTAATCTTACACTTTACTATAAAATGTACAGTTCTACAATTTATCGCATGTCACAACATTCTCGGGAATTAAAAGTGTAGGCAAAAACAGTAACAGAAAGATTGTAAATTAACAAACTCATATATATAAGATATAACTTTAAACTGATATGCCTCATCAATTGTTGTCGAAATCAATATAATGTGATTGTATTCATTCTTCGTATGCGTAGTTGCCCCCATATATTATGTGTTTGGTAAGAATATAACTTGCACTTTACTGAATGTTTTCATAGCGTTCACATATCAGCTCATGTTCTTAAATATACAAACTGTTTTCAATAACAAATCTTAATGAATTAAATTAATCTTACACTTTACTATAAAATGTACAGTTCTACAATTTATCGCATGTTACAACATTCTCGGGAACTAAAAGTGTAGTCAAAAACAGTAACAGAAAGATTGTAAATTAACAAACTCATATATATAAGATATAACTTTAAACTGATATGCCTCATCAATTGTTGTCGAAATCAATATAATGTGATTGTATTCATTCTTCGTATGCGTAGTTGGCCCCATATATTTTGTGTTTGGTAAGAATATAACTTGCACTTTACTGAATGTTTTCATGTGGCGTTCACATATCAGCTCATGTTCTTAAATGAAACAAACTGTTTTCAATAACAAATCTTAATGAATTAAATTAATCTTACACTTTACTATAAAATGTACAGTTCTACAATTTATCGCATATTACAACGTTCTTGGGAACTAAAAATGTAGTCAAAAACAGTAACAGAAAGATTGTAAATTAACAAACTCATATATATAAGATATAACTTTAAACTGATATGCCTCATCAACTGTTGTCGAAATCAATATAATGTAAATATTTCTTAAATATTATGAGTTTGCTAAAAATTTACAACATTCAGTGAAGTGTAGGATGTATTTTTTCATCAAAACAATTTGATTTGTAAGTATGAGGTAAAAAAAAAATATATCACCGTTTTCTCACATAATGAGTTTCATCAGAAAGTAAAACATTAAGTAAATATGAATGATTTGCAGAGCTGTTTCAAAATAATTATAAAGAATAAGTCTTTAAAAATGTACAATCAATGTTATTTCTGGCCGGTTTTTTAAAAAATAATTATAAACCATTTTAATTTGTAAGCATAAAGTAAAAAAATCACCATTCTGTGACAAATTATGAGTTCGATAAGAATCGCCCAAGAATGGACATGCAATGTGGTATAAAATTTATGTTGTCATCGCCCTCTTTATAATTATTTTTTGTTGAGGGTTTTTGGGCGATGTTATTGAATTTTTGATAGAAACAGCTCCGCAAATCATTCATATTTACTTAATGTTTAACTTTCTGATAAAACTCCTAATATGTGAGAAAACAGTAATTTTTTTTTTTTTTTACCTCATACTTACAAATTAAATTTTTTTGATAAAAAAATACATCCTACACTTCACTGAATGTTTTCATTTCTTAGCAAACTCATAATAATTAAGAATTATTTACATTATATTGATTTTGACAACAGTTGATGAGGCATATCAGTTTAAAGTTATATCTTATATATGAGTTTGTTAATTCAATGATGCAAAATTTATGATTAGTTATTTATTGTTATTTACAATCTTTCTTTCTGTTACTGGTTTTGGACTACATTTTTAGTTCTCGAAAACGTTGTAACATCCGATAAATTGTAGAACTGTACATTTTATAGTAAAGCGTAAGATTAATTTGATTCATTAAGATTTGTTATTGAAAACAGTTTGTTTCATTTAAGAACATGAGCTGATATGTGAACGCCACATGAAAACATTCAGTAAAGTGCAAGATATATTCTTACCAAACACATAATATATGGGGGCAACTATGCATACAAAGAATGAATACAATCGAAACTAACTTATGTGAACCTCAATTAGCCAAAAATATATACCTTTTCTTTAAAATAAAACTCAAACATAAACAAAACAATGAAATTTGTGGCTAGCTGCCTTAAGCTATGGACATGAACAGCCGTCGCTGGATCTTGGAAAATCCCATATTCACACCTGCTCTCATTGGCTGGCTGCTTAGTTGCCACGGACTGGCAAAGAGCATGAAATAGCCTTGAATCCAAAATTCCATATGTACGTTTTAATTTTTTTTAAAATCTAAATTGAAATTTTAAAATCCGGCCTAGGTGTTATAATTACGGTGCTTTCCTCGGGCAGGAAGACAGAATATGTTTGTTTGTATTGAGGTTTGTGTAGATGTTTATGTGTGTGCTGTTTTTAATAAAAGTTGCATTTTTTCCACGACCCTTTCACGAGTTTTTTCTGCGAACCTTTCACAAAATTAGCATTTTTTCCATAATCCTTTGACGAAATTAGCATTTTTTCAGCAATCCTTTGACAAAATTCAAGTTTTTCCTGCGATCATTTGACAAAATTTGCTTTTTTTTGTGATCCTTTAATGAAATTAGTGTTTTTTCTGCATCTTTTTGTCGAGATTCATGTTTTTTCAGTGATCCTACGATGTAATTCACGTTTTTTCAGCGATCCTTTGACGAAATTCACGTATTTTCCTGTGATCCTTTGGCAAAATTTGCGTTTTTCCCGTGATCCTTTGATGAAATTTGCAATTTTCCATGATCCTTTGACGAAATTTGCTTTTTTAACGATCCTTTCACAATATTCACATTTTCTCGGCTGCCTTTTGGCGAGATTCATGTTTTCTCAGCGATTTTTTGACGAAACAGTATTTTCCATTCAGTTCTACAATGTATTGCATGTTATCAGTTCACCGTTCTTGGGGACTAAAAATGTAGTCGAAAACATTAACAGGAAAAAAGATAGTAAGTAACAATAAATACTCAAAATTTTCGCTTCATTGAATTAGGCCTAAGCTTTGAACTGATATGCCTCGCACTATCAAAACATTCAGTAAAGTGCAATATGTATGTTTTCATTAAGATTTCTTATCAAATTCATAATATATGGGAAAGTGGACAGAAAAGATTAGTAAAAAAAAAGAAGTGAATGGAAGATCCCAAAATTTTTAATAAATCCCATCACTTTCGTACAGTCTTTTAAACATGTAATTTCAATGCCAGACATAAAGGGGACTCTATCCCGATTAAAATAATAAATTAAAAGTCAATATATTATATTAAATATAATATAACCGAAGAATCTGAGCTGAGATGTTTAAACTGCATTATGGGTAATTAAAGTTTTTCTATTGGAGTGCTGGCCAGGTATTATGATAGGGAAAAGCGGGCTTTGCCCGTTATCGGATCAGGACATTAGATGTAATTAAGAAACATTTATATATTTGTAATATTTTTGCGTGAATGGCAAGATGAAGGGGGGTGGGGGGGGGGAATGACTTCTTATTAAATATCGCATTTATTCTACATTAACTTGCTCTCACCACCAGGGGGCGCTTTGCTATCTCTGTTTCTATGGGCTGGATCACGACGGGGCATGGCTCTTTCCACTTGACATCGATAGAGCTTACCAATTTTAGTTCGGATTTTCACCACTGGGAGGGGGGGCACTTTCCTATCTCTGGTTCTATGGGCTGGATCACGACGGGGTATGGCTCATTCGACCTGACATCGATAACCATAATGATTTCAGTTATGTTCGTGTAGAACAGATTGTGCCCCCTGGTGGTGGAAGGTGTAACTAAAGGATTTTGCAGCTAACTCGAGTTCTATGGGTCACATCATGATGCGTTTTGGCTCATTCGACTCAACATCAATAGAGCTTACGATTTTACTTCTGAGTTTCACCACCAGTTGGTGCTTTCCTATCTGGTTCTATGGGCTAGATCACAACGTGTTATGGCTCTTTCGACTCGACTTACAGTAACATATGGGAGTGTGCATGGCACGCCCAGTGTATGCTGTCTAAGGTAGTGGGGCCCCAACATTATATTTGTTTAAAAATAAAGAATTGTTCAACAATGATTTCAGGTGCATTTAAAACTGTTGACACGGGCAACGCCGGGCGGGTAAGCTAGTTAGAAAAAAAACATATTTTTCATTAAACATCTTAGATATTAAACTTGGTGAAATTTGATCTCATAGACGTCGAGATAAGTTATGATGGAAATCATGAAAAAACACAGCAGATTAGTGCCCCTATTAAATGATACACACCCGAACCCAATCACCACCAATTTATGTCAAGATATAACCGAATATGAAGTTTGATGAAATTCTAATCTATAAATGCTGAAGTTTAGCTATCATGGAAATTGTGAAAAACGCAGCATAGTGGCTCCACCTGTTGTGCTATATGCAGCAAAACCTAATCATCACCAGTTATTAAGAAGATTATGAAAGTATTTTGTTATTTAAAACATTTTCTTGACCACCCTGTGTATTTAACAAGCAATAAATTAAGAGTTGCTTTCATACATAGATGCCATGACTATCATTTCGATTTCATCACAGTTGATATCTAATAGTTTTCTTCCCAGGTCAGTAGCCAGCACAACACATACATTATTTACTCAAAAACACAGCTGATGATGTGTACTTTTGCAGAACAGTACAACATACTATGTATGATCCAATATATCCAAGTCTGCTTCTTTTTTTTTCCCCACAAGATAAATTATTCTAATTAAGCAGAAAATTATATTACCAGAATCAGATTGTCTAAATTTTTAACGACAACAAAATTATTAAAATATAAGATATATTTAAAAGCAAAATCCTTGCATTATTTTTAAATGACAGATGGTTATTTAAACAGAAAAATTCGTTCAATGGATTTAGGTTCAACGAATGTTACATCTTGATTTACACAAAGTATGGAGTATGGAATTAACATTTGTTATCAACTTCAGAGTACTAAATAAATCTATTTCAGTTTTATTCGTCATAACAGATAAGCCAACACACAAGCAGTAGCTGAAATAATTCATTAATATATTCTTGATTTGAGAAACATATTCAGATTTCACATCTGGAGACTTTAGAAATAAACCAGAAGGACACGTGTGAAGCTTTCACACAGCAATCTGAGATTATTTCTTGGTACAATTTAGCACTTATTTTTAATTAACTGATTTTTTTAAATCAAACAACGCTTTTTAACGAAATGTGGGTGTACTATTCTCAGAAACTTGTTCAAAAACTTTACGAATGATACCTCATTTATCGTTGTATGTTTTGTATGTGCATAGAAAAAAGGATGTTGATAACAGAAATAATATATATGATGATTGCTTGTGTATAAGAAAATGGGAATAGATTGCCAGAAATTTTTTGCCAAATTTTCTTCTCTTGCCAAGGTAATTTCTCTAGGTTGCCAAGACCATTATACTGAAAAAAAAAAACAAAAATTATAAAAAAATTGAAACATTGAATCAGGCGTTTAGGGAATTCATATGAAAGCATTTCCTCAGATTTTGCAAAACTGTTCCAGAAATGTCTTAAGTACATAAATCAATATTTGGTACACCACTTTTTTGCAAGATCTATGTGAACTTAAACATGTTATGTTTAAACTTTGTGGTCCAGCAGCCATTTGAGTGATGTTAGACTTTGCTTGCGTATTAACAGCTTAATGAAATATTAAAAAATAAATACTTACAATTTTTGTGAATCCTAATGAACTGTATATCTAAATAGAAGATAATCCTTAAATTACATAATCTACTGGTGCTCCGAAACAGTATGCATATACACAAACATGATAAAACAAATAAACAATAGGTGACGCACATGTAAAAATTAAACAAAAACCCGATTAAAAGCTTGATATTTTTTCAAAAAGTACGCTCAAGAAATAAATTAACAATCATATTTTAATTGCATTATAGGATGACGTCATCTGATAATGCAGTATTTTATTTTTGTGGCAACACTGATTTGAGGAAAACCTTTCATTTCATTTATGAAAACAATGTCAATTTAATTTTTACTCAAAAAACATCTTTTAAAGAAATGTAATTGTACTATGTCAGCAGCCTGTTAAAAATCCTTTCATGTGGTATCATATTCATTGTTTTGCGTTTTGTATTTTCTTAGAAAAAGGTATGTTGACAACAGAAATAATATATACGATAGGTTATGATAGAACAAATGAACTCTTATTTACTAGGTTATTACAAGTTTCTTCAATTTGAGTACTACTGTTTCTGAACAGTAATATTTGCCTTAATTAATAAAAGAAAGCCTGGAATTAAATTAAATGATTACTGTTAGGAAATAATGGTACAGAAGTTTGAGGATCTGTGGGAGCCTGTTATTTATTTCTTAATGCTATTTCTTATTGTTTGTATAAAACCATGATCTTCAATGACTTTCTTTTGTAGTTACATTTCTAATCTGATATTTCTTTAATTCTTTAATCTTCCCACATTATCAATTTTTCTGAAAGATGAAAAATAAATAGCTTTAAAGCATAGTCAAAACTTCTTGAAATTATAAATAGAAACTAAATTAATTGCTGAAGAGTTCAAAACATTAACATTATTAAAATATGTAATCTGAACCTGATCAACTTCATGTGGGGACAGGGACTAACATTGTTAGTTTTTACTTTTTTGATTTTTGGTTCCAGCTTTTTTATATAACATAAGGGTACTTTCACTTTCAGAACAGATTCCAACTGGTTCCAAAATTGAAAATGCCCGCTTATAAAAAAACTGCAACAAAAATCGAAAAAGTAAAAACTAACAACGTTAGTGATTGACCTCAGCTATCCTATGAAAAAAAAAAATCCTTTAAAAATAGTAAAATGCGAGCGAGAAATTTGAAAATAACCTTCCCATAGACTAAACATTAGCTTGATCGTTTCTTCCTGTTACTAGTGTAAATTAATATAAATTAGTTTATAAGTTAATTATAAACATGAAAGATGTCACTTCTATTAACATCTCACAAGTAAATACTATTTATTTACTGTAGTTCTTTCTTTTTTGAGTAAAATAATATCTTTAAATCAGGTCTCTTTAGATGTTTCTCTCACCACACATATAAACAAAATTCAGTATGCAAAATTTAAATATATATATATATATATATATATATATATACACCTAAAAAACATTCTTTACTAAAGCTTACTTTAAGATAAAGCTCTTGCTTTTTTTAATCATAAATATAGATAGCATTATTTTAAATACTAGCTGACACGCCCGATGTTGCCTGGGCAGACTGTCATTGAAAAATATAACACAAAATTAAATAAGAGCTAAAATTTCAAAAGTGTAACAGTTATGTTTAAAAAAAATGAAACAGTCAAGGAAAATTATTACACTTACTTTTAAAAGAATGAAAAGGTCAGGGAAGTTCTTACGGTTGAAACTAAATGGCATATCGGTATAAGATCGAGGCTTGATATATGACAAATTAAGATTTGTAAAATGTTAATGTGATGCATTTTATAAAACTTCATTATTGCCATTAAACAATTAATCAGGATTTCTGTAAGAAAAGTCTTGGCAGAAATTGCACATTTCACTCATTAAAGATTCAAAAATCGTGGAGGGATAAATTTGTTATTTTAGGCCGCTAATGAAAATTTGCTATTGAAACCAGATTCTTTATTTTTAACAACATGTATTTCCAAAAATGCCAGATAGATGGCACCACATGCCCGAAAAGGAATTTCCAAGGCTTGAATCTCCTCAACAAATTCGTTTATTCTGAATGAAAATGATAGAAGTCATTATAGTATAGTCATTATTTTTATATCTATCTATAAATATGTTGAAAATTTAATTTACTTAAACCAAGTCCAAGGCAAATTTTGTATTCCAAAATGTCTGAATCTAAGAATTTACCTCGGCCTAAATCATGACAAAGGGCTTTTACACAATAACCAATGAGATGTGTTTTATTCGGGCATTGCCATTAAACAATTAACAAATAATCACAATTTCTGTGCCACATACGATAGCATAATATATATATATATATATAGATTAGTACTACCATAAATGTAGATAGCATATTCAGTTAAAATCTAACTTCTTTATTATTTATGTCGTAAAATAAAACATATTTTACTAAAGCTTACTTTAAAATGAAGCTCTTGCTTTTTTTTTATCATAAATATAGATAGCATTATTTTAAATATTAGTATTACCATAAATATAGATAGCATATTCAGTTAAAATCTAACTCCTTTATTATTTATGTCATGAAATCTTTATTTACATGGGTTTTTTTTTCATTTTTTTTATTAGTTATTTTGCGATTTTTAGAGTTGTGAAAAAAGAACAAAATATTTTTATCATTAATTTATTTGGATAAATTTGTAACAGTATTCAGCCACAAATATTTTGCCAACTAACATTCAATATTCAGTCAATCAAATATTCAGCTTGAGAGATAGATGAATACCAAAAAATGGCCGAATTTTCGTTACATCCCTAATGCTACTGAATAAGTAACAAAATTGCATTCTTCACAGGCAGTAAAATGTCTGGAATTTCAAAACATTGTTCTTTTTCTCTTGCAAAATTTTTATACTGCCGGGAATCACTGTGTAAACTTATGAACATGTTTTATTTTATAGAGTGATTTTAGAAATTATTTCTAAAGCAAAATAACTCACTTAAAAGAAAATATTAACTTGTAAAAAAAAAAAAAGAATAAATTAGAAAAAATAAATACTCACAGTTACCGTTTTTTTTAAATGCATAAAAATTAAATGGAATTCATTTGCTGCATGATATTACTCATCCATTTACTGCTTTATCTATTAGATAAAGGAAATGGATAGATAAGCAGTGATTTTTCCATCCTTTTTTTTTTTTCTTTTTAGGGTTTCGTTCATTTTGTCTGTCCATCACAGAGCCGGTTCTCAGAAACTATATAACTTACAGACATGAAATTTTGTATACTTATAGCTAAATACCTACTATGAAGCTCAAAATCATAAAATTTTGAAAAATTGGTATTACTTTAATATAGAGAGATAAAAAACCAAAAATCTAACAGCCTTTTCCTATTAAATTTAAATATTTTTCATTATAGCAGTTGCCAACAATTAAAAAAACACAATAAAACTATTTCTACAATAACTAATTTTCTATGAAAGATTTCCACATGAAAAATGAAAATGAAATAAAAAGTTTCACCAATTGAAAAAAAGATTAATATGATGTCCTATTGGTAATAAAACGGAAATTTTCAAACATTTCTCAATAATACAAGGAGTATGAGCATGTGTAAGTACAGAAAGAAGGTTAATATGATGTCATTAGAGAATTAAAAAGAAAATTAATCTGACGTCATATTGGAAGTTTAACAGACTTTTTCAAATGTTTGAGAATAATACAAAGAGAGTATCAATATGAGTAATAGAGAAAGCAAGTAGATATGACGTTAGCAAGTGATTATAACATCATGTGAGTTTGAGGAATGTATTGAATCATGATAAAAACTCGATTATGGAAATATTGGCATATTTTAACACTTTGAAGGTCTCTATATAACATGTTTAATTTTGAACTTGATTTTTTTTAAATAACACATTTAGTCCACATGACAGATATTATTATGACAGAGTATAATAGCAGGTTTCACCCACTATCGGCCCAGTTCAGATTTTTGAAAAAATGAGAAAAATAGACAGGTAAATTTTTACTTTATAAAAAATATTACCTTTTTTTATTGAGAATGAAATGTATTTGGATTTATTAAAGAAAGGATAAAGTGTTTTGAAAGGAGCATTAAACGAAACCGAAACCCTTTGAGCGATCTTCGATCAAACTTACCCACTTGTTTCTAAGATGTTTCGATTATTGTAATATAATTTAGAATCTATATTCACTGCCTGACTGATTGATTTTTGCTTGAAGACTGTGTAAATGTGTTTTACATGATCAGAAACTTAGGTTTATTTAGCAAATTTTAATTATATCAATTTGATTTTTTTTATATGAAGCATACATCATTGTTATGCTAATATGCGAATAATAAAGTAAAACATGTTTAAAAACTATGGTAGTTTTATGAGAACTTCCTATCGAAAAAAAAAAGTTGTTGATATAATTGAAATACATTAAAATTGGCTAAATAAAACTATATTTCTGCTCTTGTATAATACATCTAAACAATTTTTTAATAAAAATTAGTCAGAGAAGCAGAAAATGCATTTCCCAAAATTAAATTAAAACAATCAAAATGCACTAGATTAATTTTAACACAATTATTCTAATTGGTAAATAAATTATATGTTGAGATTTTCCAACAGGGCGAAAAATATCCAGGCTAGGATTTGAACCAATCTTTGGCTGAAGTTGCCAATGCTCTGCCAACTGAGCTATCTTAGACAAATCTGGAGGACCCAACTCACCCAGTTAACGTTACTAATCATAGCCTTACCATCGATTTATTCTGTTGAGCTGATCCCGATAACAGACCAGATGCTATGATTAATAAAGTTAACTGAGTGAATTGGGTCCTTCAGATTCATCCAGTATAGCTCAGTTGGCAAAGCATTGGCAGCTTCAGCTAAGAAATCCGTGGATATTTTTGCCCAGTTGGAAAATTACAACTCATGAAATCAAAATGCCTTAGAAAAAAGACATTTTTTTTTACTCAATCGGGATGCCAAAAATCGATACTTATCTACCCATCTACTTTTTCTCTAGAATGTTAATTTTAGACAAAAATAAGAAAAGAGAAAACTTCTAGATAACAAACATGAATTTCTGTTTAGCAAATTTTTTTACGAACAAAATTTCAAAATTTTAATTGCCTCCTACCAAGGAAATCATTTCAAAAATTTCTTTCATTCTTTGTCAATCACCATAACACAGAATTAGCCATTAGTACCATCTATTTATAAGCATTCATGGACTTACAAGTTGTAAATTTCCAACTGGACGAAAAATGTCCGGGCCAGGATTCGAACCTGGGATCGCTTGGCTGAAGCCACCACGCTCTACCACTGAGCTATCCCGGTCGAATCCGGAGGGCATAATTCATCCAGTTAACCTTATTGATCAAAGCATCTGGTCTGATATTTTAATCAGCTCAACAGAAAAGAACGCAGGTAATGGAAATCCAGTAAACGCTGGATACGTGAATACACTGGATTATTTTTTAACACAATTATTTCAAATTGGTAAAGTAATCATACAAGTTGTAAATTTCCAACTGGACGAAAAATGTCCGGGCCAGGATTCGAACCTGGGATCGCTTGGCTGAAGCCGCCACGCTCTACCACTGGTCGAACCGGTCGAACTGGTCTATCCCGGTCGAACTGGCCTAGGTTATCCCGGTTAACTGGATGAATTATGCCCTCCGGATTCGACCGGGATAGCTCAGTGGTAGAGCGTGGCGGCTTCAGCCAAGCGATCCCAGGTTCGAATCCTGGCCCGGACATTTTTCGTCCAGTTGGAAATTTACAGCTTGTATGATTACTTTACCAATTTGAAATAATTGTGTTAAAAAATAATCCAGTGTATTCATGGACCTATTTCGATTTTCGATTATATTCAAAGAAATCTCAAAGTATAGAAATATTCAAGCATTTCCATATTTAAGGCTCTTTTTTTTTTCTTTCTTTTTCCCCATGCTGAACAATCAATATCAACATTTCTTGCATATTCAGAAATTAATTTTTTTCATGTATAAATGCATGAAATTTGCAGGCATTACTATTTCAGCCCCTAAAAATAAAAAATTGTTTTTCATTTCAGCGTATATGGGATATATGTAGAATTATAATTGCTTACTTGCTGTTGATGATCTTTCCTGGATGATTGTGTCGACCCCAAAATCAGCTTTAAAAAAAAATTTCAGCTTTGCTGAAAATTTAATTAGATATATATAAAAAAAAACTTTTTTCTGAAATATTCTTTATTTTTTATTAGGAAATTGAAAACCACTATTAAATTTCTTGGTATCTGAATCAGAGTAGCAGTATTTTGTTGCAATTGTGAATGAAAATGGCTCCATGAATGTGTTAAAAAGTAACCAGTTTTGATTTTAGAACAGTTTTAAGAAACACAATACCCAAGTGATAAAAAAGTAGCAGAATCACTTGGAGACTGTATTCTTTCTTAGAATTTGAAACCACAGCTGAGTTTAGTAATAAAACTGTATCCAACTAGAGGATGATTACACACAGCTAATGTGTAAATTTTCTATTTTGAAAAATATATGTGATTAAATTTCCATTTAAAAAAATGTCTATATTAAGATTTTTTTTAAGGTTTAATCAGATTTATTAAATTTAATTGTATTTTACAAATAATGAAAGCCATGTCTTTTCTAATAAGCAGTTATACAGGGAGTCCCAACAAAGTTTAAATACATTTAAATATTTTTTCTGTTGGAGATAAGCAGGCAATGTAAATTTAAAAAATGTTCAAAATAAGGTAGGAAATAAAATTATGTTAATGAAATAGTCATCTCTTTAATTTTCAAAAAGTAACACTTTTTAATTTTTATACGACCATTCCTAGACAAAATTAAAA
The DNA here is from genome assembly GCA_963931845.1 of Maratus michaelseni. Lineage (NCBI taxonomy): Eukaryota > Metazoa > Arthropoda > Arachnida > Araneae > Salticidae > Maratus > Maratus michaelseni. The sequence continues at coordinate 91,313,521 of OZ007596.1, read as the reverse complement.
TTGGTCAATTAGTTTTTCTTTTTGCAGCAACAACACCATTAAAGAAAACTTTCCACCTATGTGTCTTTAAAATTAACTGAATTATAAACAAGGGGAAAAAGTTGATTAGAATCTCTTTTTAGTACTAATTTTTTTTTTAAATTACTTCATCAGCGAAAATAGGATCCATGCACAAATTGATGATGGCATTCTTTAGATAAAAAATATGCTTAAAATTTTTTTATTACTAATACATCTAAATAAAGTTTTACACAGGCAAGGGTCGTTCGTGTAAAGAGACAAATGTAGCTGTAAATCCTAGAAATATATTTTTTTAAAGCATTCTGAAAATATTTTCTCTATCTCTAACAAATAACTGAGCTCTTCTAATAACACTTCTGTAAATATTTTGGAATTATTTAACATTAATATCATTGCGACCATCTATTATTATTATTATTTTTAAGGTCAATAGCATATGTATCACTATATGTTTTTCTTTTTTGTAATATTACACAATTTACATTTCTAATGTAACATATGGTTGTTATTTACAATGTTAATTTTTTTGTTAAGTATAACTCATTTAATTTAATAGATACAAGTATGAAGTTTTTTCTAATGTAGTGACGCAATCAGAAAATTTTTCTAACTGACCAATTTTGTCTAGGGAGTCCATATAAAAAGTTAAAAAGTAACATTTTGAAAATTTATAGCAAGAAGACTAATTTAATAACATAATCTTGTTCCATATGTTAAAAATAAAATAGCAAAATAAAAAAAGCAATTTACATTAACAACAAATCTCCAACAGATAAAAAATTAAAGCATGTTTCAATCCTTTTAGGACATTCTCTATATAAGAAAATGTAAAAAGAACTAGAGAGGAAAGAAAATATAAAAACACATAGAATTTTTAATTACTAAAGAACATGAGCACAATTATATCCAATAATTTAACAGATTTATTCTAAAAAATTCTTTGAAGTATAATACAATAATGAATTATTGAAGACCTAGATTTAGCTGGAATATTCATCCTGAAAAAAAAATTAAGTTCAACTAACTTAGGTTGCAACAAGTTTAGAAGCAGCTTGAACACACTTGGACATAGTTGCTGATGCTCTTGAAATGCTGTCTGTCATAAAGAAGTCTTTCAAGAATTTTTGGTTAGTATCTATAGCTTCCGAATTTAACCTTTTAGTCTTAGCCTATAAAATAAATAAATAAATTTATTCAAAGTAGGAAGAAAAAATTAATAATGTTAATAAATTACAAACATATTTTTATACATACAGCATTTTTTTTTTTTTTAATGTTACCATAATTTCCGGTGTATAATCCGCAGATCAAACAATCATGTTTCAACCCACAAAATTTATTTATAAAATGTAATTTACTAAATTTCTGTAAATATTTCACTTCAATTATTAAACAGAATTTCTGGGTCTAAATATGACTATTTGATCCACAGATTATATGTCCGAAATTACAGTAATTAAGATGTATTTTCAAGGAAAACTAACACAAAGCTTACAAATACACTTTTAAAGAAATTAAAAATTGAATTGTAAATTATAAAACTATCTAATATAGAGTAATATTTCATTATAATTAGTTAAAGGTGTCATACATTTTTTAACTCTAATGTGTATTATGTATATATCATTTTTTAAATGAAAAAAAAAATAAATAAAAAGGCAAAACTTTAAACAAAAAAAAAAAAAAAAAAAAAAAAAGAAAGAAAGAAAGAATGAAAGAAAAATATCAAATGTTAAATCTACTTTAATTTTTGACATAACTTTTCACTTTTTTACTCAATCTGTATAAATGTTATAAAACACCTGAGATAAATAATAACAATCTGAAAGTTAATAGAAGACATTGAAGTATTTTAAGATTTGACCTAAGAAGGCATTTTATGTGGCAGATAAGATATTTCTTGATTTTTTTTATAAATTAAGCCACAATTCTTATTTTAAAAAATATTAAATATTGACAACTGTTACAATAAGATATTACGTTTGATTAAGTATAAACATAAATCATTCTAAAATGGAAAAAGTAATATTTTTTTTTTTTTTTTTTTTTTTAAATACATAGTGCGGCATGTATAGTTGATAGCACAGCAAAAAACTTATCAAAATATGCACATTCATTTTAAAGTTATCTCTGAGCATACATTAAGAATTATTTCAACTTTCAACTTCAAATTTTAAGAAAACAAGCTGTCAAAAAGGCTTTCTTTACTTTGATAATCATAAAAGAAATAAAGTATTTACAAAGTATTTATTATAATAGAGCTGGTTCATCTCTTATTTTCAAGTTGGTTAAAACAGACAATCGTTCTAAAAGGGGCCTTATTTGGGCTACTGGAGCATGGCTCCACCAGTAATTTCCATTCATTAAAAAAATAATCGATACATATTTTATAATATGATATCTAAAAAATAATTATTTACTGAGAAAATATAGTGCAAAGAAGTCCCCTTTAAATTTCTTCAGCCTTTCTCTTCTGACTGTCAACATCAGCTTTTTCCCCAGATGAAATAAATCTCCTTAATGACTGACCACTATTTCCTGTTGGATGCAGGCAAAAAGTGCCTATCTGGCCTGTTAATTAGAATATTTTACTTCTACACATCCTACATTTGAACATTAATTTTGCTGATGTACCACTCTCTCAAAGCTAAACCTTCTATACTCTTTTTGCAATACAGGGAACTCTTGTACCAGTGGACTTCCAAGGGAGGCCCTTTTAGCCCACATTACCCAAAGTCTGCATTAAACAATGAGTTCATTTGAGAAGTATAAAAATTATCCCTTGCATTGAATTAAATGAATTCAGTTTTTTAAAGAGATTAAATAAGTTAGACCTTTATGCTCAAAGAAACAACATTCTTTTAATTTAGTATTTTTAGTAAAAATACTAATTAATGATAATATTGTTAATACAAAAGAACTAATTACTCAGAACAAACAAAATATACAAATAAATTACCGTACTTACATAATTTAAATTTATTTGAATTATTAAGTCACCTTTCTTTGTGATAGAGGAACAAGTTATTTTTTTACTTCATTGCTTTCTAATTTTGAGACACACTTTAAAGTTTGGTCTGTTACATCATATTTTGATTGGTAATATCAAGGAATGCCAGCAACATTGTTTGATCCTCTCATGTTGTCGTTTGTAGAATGTTATCTTTCTCTTCATCAATGTCACTAATAATTTATAACTTTTGAAAAGAAAAACTTTAAAGATTTTAAACTGTGTGGAGAAGAAGCAAGAAAAGGGGGGGGGGGATTAGAATTTTTTTGGGTCGAGGGGGATTGATTTTAGATGGTAGATTTATTTATTTCCCAGACTTTGCCCAGATTCTCATTGGTTCAGCTGATCTTTGTTTATATTTCTACTATATATGATTGGTGAATTTTATGCTTTTTGGTGCAGAACTTTAGTATTAAATTGCGTCATCAATTTTAGGCAACTGGACCTGCCTTATAGATTAAAAACGCCATGTCATAAGTCAATCAGAATTGTACATTTTAAAGTAAGAATATTTTCATTTGCGAAAGCTATATCTTTACATTAATTATAAATTTTTATAACATAATAGTATTTAGATTTAAAAAGAAACGTACAATACTACAGAAATGTTCTTTCCCTGAATCCCAGGATTGAATGAAAGCAATTCTAAAATTCCATAATTTTATTCCCTAAACCCAGCTTTATGATAACCTTTTATTAGGAGAAATAAATAGCAACTGATACAATTTTGTAAAGAGGAAAATAAGATGGTATCATTAAAAACATGCTCAAACATGAATTCTGAAAGTGTAGTACTTACAACTTCTGTATTTAATGATGTACTTAGACCTGTGAAATTAGCTTCTTCCACTTTACCATAACGTGTTAAATGAGGAGCAATCTCAGACAAACGATGCCTAATTTCACCTAAATTGTCATACGGCAATCTATGACCAGCAATCTAAAAAGGAAGAAGCACAAAAATGTTTTATAATAAGAAAATACAATCAAAATTGTGAAATAACTGTTTACAATTAAATTTCAAGTTAGAATATGTAAAATGTTCAATTTATTCAGAAATGTAAAATGATTTTTGCACACGCAAAATTTACACATCTAAAAATTTTTAAAAGATAGAGGTTACAAAAGGAAATTTTTTCATAGAAATCAAGAATAGCACAAGAAGATGCACAGAAGAAAATTAATTTTTTTAGGTAAAATTATTTTAAATTAAAAAAAAAATTAAATTTTTAAAATCTTAGAACAAAGGAAGAAATATTCATTTCAGTTATAAAGAAGAAATGTAAAGGCCTAAGTGTATAATGCAAACAAACTTTATGCAAAGAAGGGAATAAAATAATTAAATAAAATTCTTATTATTGAAGCGCAGTGAGCCTACGGCAAGTGAAGCTTTCTATGTATCCACTCGAATGGGACAATAAAATAGACATGACATCTCAGCAATAGCTCAATCAATAACAATGTAATTTACCACAAACATAAATCCTAGTAAGAAAGAGGTAATAATGTGTCCCAAATTTTGAAATTTGATCTGCGGTTTGAGTAATTAAAGTTCAAAGTTCTAATGCAAACCCTACGGGTGATCTTGTGTCTGTGACATATCATAAGTATACATTGATCACAGGGACATGAATTTGATAAAGCAGTTATAGACACTGATAAAAACAAACTTTCACTTGGACTAACATGTCGTCTGCTCATGTGTAAGAAAACTGGCTAGTCTGTTATTTGACCCATCCTTCAATATTGATTGTTTGGTGAAAATTAACTCAAAGAACTGATTGATTCATAAATGCTCAGAGTTAAAGCATCTTTAAAATTAACAATATGACTTTTTTCGGCTATTTTTTGCTATTATACAATAAGACCCCAGAATTACATACATACAAGATAACATGCTGCACTTCAGTTATAAATTCTTAATTCAGCATAGTCATATTTATATAATAAGTTATGTACACATTTACATAATTAAAAGTCCATCAATACTAAATATAGCAATATAACTTTAATTAGTAAAACACCAACACACACAACCTACAAAGAAGTTGAAATAAAACTGACAATACCACATTTTTTACTCTTGATCAAAAATGCTATATGAAGTCTATTTAGTTGTGTTTTATACATGAATATTTTAACAATAAATTTTAAAAGATTTGAATACAATTGTTAAATTACATGTTCACCCAATTAATTAACAAATGATTTCAGGAGAAAAAGAAAATAAACTAAAAATATTGTAAAGAAACAACAGCTTCATTTAACTGTTTTAACAAACTTAGATTTATTACTAAGCAATAAATTGGTTAAATGCCATCAATAATTTCTTTACAAAAGTAAACATCACAGTTCAATTCCTCATTAAATTTCATATAGGAAATATTTCATTATCACTATGTTGCCAACAAAGTTATATGCAGTTAAAATTATGGAATTCCAAATCACACTAGTGTCGAGTGCAGGGGTGCTGAATCGAAGTGTATAGTGCATGGGTTAATTAACAGAATCTATAACCCTGATAAATGGGAGACCAATTGTGCATTTCAACTTAACCCTTTTAAGTGTCCACCAAATTTTTTCCTGTATGTTCGATGATTCATAAAATGATAGATATGAAAAGAATTGACATGAGGATTTATATTTAATAACCTTACATATCTATATTTCTTATGTACTGGAAAAAATTAGCATTAATATCAAATTTTTGTGAATTCAGATGTTATTCAAAATTTACAAGATGGAAAAACACAGAACGCTTAAAGGGTTAAATTGGTTGATACTTTTAATGCTTCTCTTATTTCAATAGAGAGGAAATATGTTAATTCAAACTTCTATAAGGTTTCATTAGTTATTTCGACTTATTTCTTAAAATATACAGACACTTCAGTATTTACTCCAAACACAAAACAAATGTGACATTGTATAGCTTATTTCACAATGTTTGGAAGAAGATTCAGCCCTTTTCAAGATTGTCTAGGGTTCCCACACTTTTTCAGTACAAAAATAAGTTTTTAATTAATTCTAAAGAGCACATTGTTTTCTTTTATCTTTCGAAATGTGATAGAAAAAAGACACAGTGCCAGCAAATAAAGTTATACATTAAAAATTATTTTTATGAGTCCAGTTAAAAAAAAAATATATATATATATATAGTGTTTTTTATGGAAGGACTACATAAAGAACTCAACACTATTTAACAAAGTTACCCATAAGACTAATATCATTGCATTAGAATGACAAAATCAACTAAGATGATATATTTACTAAGTGTTCTTACTCTTATCACAATTTGCACTGTCATGCAATGCAATATAGCAAATATTTTGAGAGTTTGTGAATTTGATAGTGTTTGGCTGCAGCATTGATTTAAAAAGAAATAAGATATTTATCTAGTTTTTCTCAAAAAGTGTAGAAGCAGTTACAGACAAAGAGTAGTATTATTGTCAGAGTATTTATTATTATTGTTTTTAAATAATAAAGTTTTAAAAATTACATTTCAAAATTATCATTGAATGCACTGATAACTATCAAAATTGCTGCTAAGTTAAATTGTTAAAAATCAAAATAGATTTTTGTAAAAAATATTTTATTTTATATATATACTAGCAAGCTACGCCCGCTACGCTGGTCAATTTCTTATAACGAACTTTTAATCCAACAAAATATTGACATTTCATAATTCACTTTTATATTTTAACAGAATAATAAGGCTACTATAATTTGTGACTCGTGCTATAGCCAATATACACGTCACCCTTATCATTATCTTTTTACACATGAAGGTTTCGCTATGGTACTCCATTGTAAAATTTGGTAATTTTTCAAACTCAATATTTGAAAAATGGCATAATCATTAGATTTGAAATTTATATCAAGAAAAATACAATTTTTTACCTTTCAAACGCAGTTTGCCTAACAATTTTCTGACAAATACTTTTTGAGCTACTATTTTTTTTCAGTAACTTCAAATGTTTCATTTTCCGAGATTAATCTGTGGCAACAATTAGCGAAAAACCCAGTCGTCAGAAACGCATAGTTTTTTTTATTAAAGAGGCTGTTGGAGCAGGGATTGTCACCACCAATTTACCACCATCACTTTTGAAATCGGTTCGGTAGTTCTATAGATTCCAGAGAAATTGTAATTTAGAATGTTTTTAGAACGCTTTTCGCTCATTTCACCCTTTTAAATTTCGAATTTTTTTTATTTTGTTCTTAGAGAGCATTTACATGTTATAAGTAACTACAACGCCAAATTTCAAATTTCCAGCTCCTTCAGTATAAAAAAGATCTCAATTTTAGAACGTTTTTTGCTCCTGCACCCCCCCTGGAGTTAGTGACACCGACATAAAATATAGCCTATGTTGAAGCAGGGGTTGTCACCATCAATTTGCCACCATCACTTTTGAAATCAGTTCGGTAGTTCTAGAGATTCCATAGAAATTGTAATTTAGAATGTTTTTAGAACGCTTTTCACTCATTTCACTCTTTTAAATTTCGAATTTTTTTTTTAAATTTTGTTCTTAGAGAGCATTTACATCTTATAAGTAACTACAACGCCAAATTTCAAATCGGTTCGGTAGTTCTAGAGATTCCATAGAAATTGTAATTTAGAATGTTTTTAGTACGCTTTTTGCTCATTTCACCCTTTTAAATTTCGAATTTTTTTTTATTTTGTTCTTAGAGAGCATTTACATCTTATAAGTAACTACAACGCCAAATTTCAAATTGGTTCGGTAGTTCTAGAGATTCCATAGAAATTGTAATTTAGAATGTTTTTAGTACGCTTTTTGCTCATTTCACCCTTTTAAATTTCGAATTTTTTTTTATTTTGTTCTTAGAGAGCATTTACATCTTATAAGTAACTACAACGCCAAATTTCAAATTGGTTCGGTAGTTCTAGAGATTCCATAGAAATTGTAATTTAGAATGTTTTTAGAACGCTTTTCGCTCATTTCACCTTTTTAAATTTCGAATTTTTTTTTTTATTTTGTTCTTAGAGAGCATTTACATCTTATAAGTAACTACAACGCCAAATTTCAAATCGGTTCGGTAGTTCTAGAGATTCCATAGAAATTGTAATTTAGAATGTTTTTAGTACGCTTTTTGCTCATTTCACCCTTTTAAATTTCGAATTTTTTTTTATTTTGTTCTTAGAGAGCATTTACATCTTATAAGTAACTACAACGCCAAATTTCAAATCGGTTCGGTAGTTCTAAAGATTCCATAGAAATTGTAATTTAGAATGTTTTTAGAACGCTTTTTGCTCATTTCACCCTTTTAAATTTCGATTTTTTTTTTTATTTTGTTCTTAGAGAGCATTTACATCTTATAAGTAACTACAACGCCAAATTTCAAATCGGTTCGGTAGTTCTAGAGATTCCATAGAAATTGTAATTTAGAGTGTTTTTAGAACGCTTTTCGCTCATTTCACCCTTTTAAATTTCGATTTTTTTTTTAATTTTGTTCTTAGAGAGCATTTACATCTTATAAGTAACTACAACGCCAAATTTCAAATTTCTAGTTGCTTCAGTATAGAAAAGATCGCAATTTTAGAACGTTTTTCGCTCCTGCACCCCCTGGGGTAGTGGCACCGACATAAAATATAGCCTATGTTGGAGCAGGGGTTGTCACCATCAATTTGCCACCATCACTTTTGAAATCGGTTCGGTAGTTCCAGAGATTACCCCCTACAAACAAACAAACAAAAAAACAATCTTTACTCCTTTATAATATTAGTATAGATATATATTTATATTTATTTATTTAAAATGAAATTACATGTGTGAAAAACAAAGGTAGAGATATTATAAAAATCAATGGAAATGATACTGTAAGAATTAAACTTAATAAAATTAAAAATCAAAAATGAAATACTATGAATATCTTAAGGATTCTTCAGAGGGGCATAATAAGAATATATCATAGTAAATATATGTTATTTCCTTAAACAGTGTCAGCATTAAGCTTAAAAATTACAATATTATGCCCCTTATAACATAGATAAATTAAAATGATATAGATATATATACAAGACCTAAAGAGATCAATTAAATAAATAAACCATGATAGAACAATGATGTATAATATACCATAAAGCAATGGATATAACTCATCATAAAAACAAAGAGTGTATATATTTATGTGTTCTGAGTCTTTTTCAGAGTACCTTCATGCCAAATTTCATAGCCATGAGCAATCTGTCATAAGCAGGTTTACAGCATAATTCCAGATGCCAAATTCTGCACCTAATTCAGCTAAATATATTTTGCATAAAATTTGCAACATCTACCATTGATTTCTTTATTTTTTTCTAAGTATTCTTTTCTGCATTTGAGGCAGAAAGGTTATAACATCAAGATTTTTTCTCTTCCTAGACACTTATTTGAAATGGTAATACAAATGGAAGACTTTAATGATTGCAGAAATTTTAAAACAAAATAAAATTAACTTATAAATAAATAAATTAATTAATTAAAGAGCCATTTGTGACAAAAATTATTAGGAAAATTATTAGATTAAAATAGGGGAAAAGGAGAAAATCATGCACATTCTGGATGCTATTTAAAGTCCTTACACACATAAAATTTCAATATTTCCTTTAATTTTAGTACTGCAAATATATTATGTAGTAAAATTGATGACACAGAAATATTTTATAACAAATAATTAAATAAAAGTTTTTTTTTTTTTCTAAATGAAAGTTTTAAATACATTTTGATTTAAGACTTAAAATTTAATCTAAACACATCAACCAGATTTTTATTATTATTATTTAATTGCTTATTTATTTAAATGTCAAAAGGAAGAAGGTTTCATTTATGAAGGCACTAAACATTGAGTTATTCATGTCTAATTATAGTTCCAAATATAATTCTACCTCAGACACTGCACGGATGATTTTCCAATCTTCTTTTGCCAAGCCAGGTGGTGTAACAGCTTGCAAAGTTTGTTGGGTTCTTCCTTCAGTATTTACATACGTACCTTGCTTCTCAGTATATGCAGCACCAGGAAGAATAATATCAGCCATGACAGCTCCTTTATCACCATGGTGACCTGCATTATTATAGAGAGAACAAGCAAACTGAATTACCTTTATCTATAATCATAAATATAATTTATACAAAAACACACATGCTGCTATTTTTACACTGTTATAACTCAACTTAGTTTTTGTATGTAAAGATGGAATTTTGTAATCAATTTTTAACACACTTCCTGATATGCTAGAATTATAAAAATTATATACAAAAGTGTGTTTTTGATGACAATAGAACATTTTAATTTAAAGGCATTTTTCCATTAGTCTGCCACAGATGATGAATTTCCAAATCTTCTTTATGGTTATAATTGTATACGAGTTACAGGATTTAATTATGTGCCAAATCACACTCGCCAAAAAAAGCCAACTGGCTGTGAAATTGCAAACAATGAAATATTTTAAACATCAAGAAGTAGAAAATTAAATAAAATAAAAAGTGTAATAATTGAAAAAATACACTTTTATCAATTAATTGTTTAATTTTAATTAAATTATGTTTATATGTTGAAAAAACAATTTACAAATCTCAAATAGGTAGTTTAAATCACACCACACATATAAAGAACGAAAATTATATATTTTTTTACAAATCCACTAGCATGTGCTTTCTACCAAGCTAAAAAAAATGCAGTGAATTTTCCATAAATGTGTTCGATGCCCATGCCAAATTAACATACTGTAACATAAATTTTTTGGAAAAATCATGAACTACAGTCACGAAATTAAGCATGATTTTCAAGATAAACATTGAATGCTTATAAAAAGAGTGTAGTTAGAAATAAACTATTTTTACTTTTATACTTATTTTACTTCGTCTATTGAAAATCTTTAAATTAGGGAGAGAGGGGAAGCAAACAATGAATATTTTTACCTAACCACTTGCAGAAAAGGAAGGTAATGTTTTTGAATATGAACAATGTAAGCTCTTTTATTCCCTGCTGAAACAGAAACAGGTGGCTGGATTTTAACACATTGAGTGGCATTATATATATGAATTAAGCTTGCATAGAGTGCCATTATTACATTTACAAGGCTGCCACTGGTGACTATTTTCATATTCCATTCGCACCACTATTTAAATATGTATATATATATATATATATATATATATATATATAGTATATTTTAGTAATAACCAGAATTAACAATAAAAAGGGATCTGAGAAAATGGAAAAATGATGAATTGAGTTGTTTTATTATAATGTTAATGAAATAAAATTTTGAGTTGCAGCCAAAATATGTTTTTTACTCATTCTAAAACTCATCCGAAATATAAGATTAGAAATTAATTTCAAAAATATTTTTTAAAAATTCTTTATCTAGGTGCCATAGAACAACAATAATGTATGTTACTGGAGTGCCATCAAAATTAATATGCTTTAAATTTAGATTTACATATGACCACCGGCGGTACACACGGCATCCTAATAAAAATAAAGTGGGCACCACCAGCAGTAGACACATCACTCTAATAAAAATAATGTGTGCACCGCTGACAGTACACATGGAACTCAATAAATGTGTTAATAAATGTGGTATGAAAATGTTTGTCTCCACTCCCTAAGTGACGTAGACTATAGTTATGTGTGTAGCATATGTTTCCTGAAATAACCAGATATCTCCAAAATGCTTGTAAAGGGTTTTTCTTTTTTAAAGTATACAGTGAAATAATGAAATCTTAACAATTATTCATCGGCAATTATAATAAAATGATAATAAATAAATAATAAATAAATTTTAAAAAAACAGAGAAAAAATTAGAAATAATTCTACATGATACAATTCTACATATAGCTCTAAACATTGAAATAATTTGATTATCATAAAAGTGGATTTTTTGTGGTTTTCTTTAGTTTCATTTTTATTAAATTTGAAGTAATTCATGTGAGTCATTTTATGCAGTCAAGGTTTATTATTATTATTAAATAACAAAATTCAATACTTTTTTGTCCAATTGTTTTTTTTTCTCCTGAATCATTAAATAAATAATTAATTTTTTTCTCTAAAATGCAGCAAAGAAAGAGAGAAAATAATCCAGTGTTGATTTCTTAACTAACATCCTTTATTACCCAAAACTGTTACTAAGATGATGCATGTGATCTCGCCAGAGTTTGTAAATATCAAGAACATCTGATATTTTGATATATATCTGATATTTTTATATCTATCTGATATTTTCAAAATAGTCAACTTATTGATGATTATAAATATTTTCAGACCTAATTTAAATTAGAAACTAAAAGATATGGTACTTAGCATGAAAACTTAATAAAACAATATTCTAAATGGGTTTTTTTTTCACTAACTTAACAAAATAGATTAACTAATTAAAAAGAGGCACAAATTTATTTTTACACTCACAAAAAAACAAACTATAGGATTTAATATCAAGTTTTAAGAAATGTTTATGTTTTAATTATACAACAAATTTTAAATACAAAATAAATCCCACCCTCCCCACAATATTTGGGATTTTATGCTTAGATTATTAATGAATAAGAAGTGAAATTCCTCCTCTATCTCCCCCCCCCCCCAACCTCCAACCCTGGAGCGGCAGAAATCTTCCCTGGAGAAAAATGTCTGAATTCCACACTGATTTTTGGTATATTTGAGGTTCTTATCCATATTATGCACATATATTTAAAGAAGATATATATTAACTTAAACACTAAAATGAACAGACAAATTAATTGAGCTTTCATGAGGAATATTAAAACACATTACCTTGATATACAATAAAACAATCTTTTGGTAAATTTTCTTTTGAAACAACACCTCCATCTGCACCCAATAAGAACAAGAACTTAGGCTGGAGCTTTTCTATTTCACTAGGAGAGCTTTTATATCCAACATCAAGAGCACCTACTTGACTAGCAGCCTATTATAAAACATTAAAATGAAATTACCTAATAGTTTTACGATTTCAATCAAAGTCATACCAGTCTTGAACCAAAAAATAAATAAAATAAAAATAAAAATACACAGTTTTAGTCAAATTAAATAAATAAATAAACAAAAGATCTTTGTACCAATTTAGAAAATAGTCCACTAATTGCACCTAAAAATCAGTTATCACGATGATCAATAATCTAGAAAATTTAGAAACACCATGCTTCCGAACTTTCTGGATAGTTGATGATTGCCTTGAGAATATGTTTACCATCATTTATTTTAAATATTGTATACTGAATCACTTGTAGGTTTTTTTTTTGTCATGATTCTAGTAAACATGTTAGCATATTTATTTACAATGAATATACGAAGGCCGTTTTTTTCAACCTCCGATCGAGCCGCTAAACAACCAGATGAGTGCTAAGAGGCAAAGATGCTTTGTGAGTGACTGCGCATCTCCCTAACTATAACCTCTGCTACTACCGACGCCAGTTCGTCATTTTAAACTGAGCTGTAGACACGTAAACATGGCTGGTACGATTGATGCTCCCGCCAACTGTAAGTTGCGTACAGAAATTCACCGAAGAATGACCCAAGTGTATGGGAAAAACTGTCTGAGTGATAGTGTTGTGCGTGAATGGTGTCGGAAATTTAAAGATGGGCGAACCAACGTTTAAATGGGATGTGTTTGATCACCCACCGTATTGCCCCAACTTAGCGGCGAGTGATTTCCATCTCTTCCCTGAATTAAAGAAATGGCTAGGAGGCAAAAACTTCCAGACGAATGATGAACTTCCAGCCACCGTTCAGGCTCATCTCACATCACTGGCGCCAACATTCTTAGAAGAGGTGATCGGAAAGCTCGCCCACTGATATGACAAATGCCTCAATCTTCATGGCAATTATGTAGAAAAATAACCATGCTTGTACATAACTTTTGGTAATACATTTATTTTGTTCTTTACTTTTGTCTTTTTTTTTTTATGGTCCATCGGAAGTTGAAAAAAAAATGGCCCTCATACGTCAAACACATTAGTGAAATCTGGACAATAGCACAAAATATGCAACAATTAAATTTAGCTCTTGAGGTAATTGAGCTAAAAGTTTTGAGCTCAAGAGCTAACAAGAGTGTCTTACATTATTAAGTACAAATGGTTATATGGAATATCAGTTTCCTGGATATTACATATTTCTAAATAATCTACATAACACAACTGAAACTCTACTATAAATGTATGTATACTGTATAATAACATGTTCACTAACAATGATTCAACTGTTGAGTCACATCAACAAAAATTTTTGGCAGTGAGCATGGTAATGATTGTGCATGCATTATGATGATGATATTATTATGATGCTGACTAATAACACAAATTAATATACTTTAATATTTCATATCTGCAAATTATTCACTGTAAGAATAAGGAAGAAAAGGATTAAAAAACAAAACAAAACAAGATTTCATTAAAATTAGGAAGGTTTTTATTATATGCCAGGATTTTTAGATATTAAGATTGTTTAGAAGCAAGTTGTAGAAATCGCAGAAAAATAAATTCTCTCAAAAAATTATTATCAGGATTTACAATTTTTTTACTAAGAAAACTAGATCAAATTATACATATAACATAACACAGGGTAAATATAAATTAGTTGTGCAAAAAAAAAAAAGGTTTATTATGCATAGCTATGCAGCCAATCATGAGAGTACATGTAATTATAAGACAGTGAAATTCACAAAGTTTACCTTTTTTGACAAAATGGTAATGGACACGCTCAATGTGGTTGCTCTTCTTCATTACTCTGCAAATGTCCTTTTTATAAATAAGTTCTTCCCTTTTGTTTGTGAGCATACTCATGTCGATTAAATCAAGTGCAGGACTGATTAATGATTTCAATTCAAGAATGGATTTCCAAAGCGGTGGATTGTAAACCTTATTTTTGACTTAAGTTAGGCCCAAGTTAATCAAATTTCAGTCAATTGATACACTGAAAACTAAGGGTAAAATGTCTGACAATCATGATGGCCACAGAATAATGCATCTGCAATCAATCCAAACTGAGACTTTAGCACTGAGATAAGAAGTATATTTGCAAAGTTAGGATACACTACTATTAATCTGCCATTGAAATGTAACCTTACAATTAATATTTTGCAAATTATTCAGTTATGAAACTGTCCAATTCATTTATGGCCAGTCTATAAAACACTCATTAAATACAATAATATCATAACTCAAAATTTATCAATATTGCTTTAAGAAGAACTATGCTGGCAAAAAATAAAAAATAAACAACAGCTTTCCAAATAAACAAATCTTAAGAACCATTGATCGATTAATTTTTGACAAAATTATTCAAATTGGTAAAGAAATCATATAAGATGTAATCTTCCCAACTGGGCGAAAAAGTACAGGCTAGGATTCAATGTTCTACTAACTGAGTAATTCCGGACGAATATGGCTGAACTAATTCACCCAGTTAACCTTAATGATCACAGCATTTGGTGTGATATCTGAATCTGCACAACAGAATAAATCACATTTAATGGGACCTCCAATAAACGCTGGAAACATGATTACACTAGATTAATTTTTGACACAATTATTCAAATTGGTAAAGAAATCATATGAGATGTAATCTTCCCAACTGGGAGGGATTTCTCAGTTGGTAGCATTGGCAGCTTCAATCAAGGGATCCCAGGTTCGAATCCTGGCCCGAACTTTTTCGCCCAGTTGGGAAGATTACATTTCACGTTGATCATATATTTGTTACTGAAATAAAAATAATTGAAATCTGTCACTTAAAAAAAATGGGGGGGAGGGGGAGGTAGTTGGCTGTTGAATTCAATTAACAAAACATTATTTACGGTTATTTTCAAAAGAAAATATTTAGCTTCTCCAACTTTGCACATGATTTACTGTTTCATTCTGTAGAAAGAAGGCAGTAATGTGTGTAGCATCATGATTTCTTTTTATCAGCCACTATTAAAGGCTATGCATGATCGGTACTTTGCAGAAAATTGAATCGGAACAATTTGTTCAAAATTGAAATATTATGTAAATAAATATTTTTGCTTATTGTTTTGAAAAAAAAAAGTGACTTTCTGTTTTATTTTTATTTAAAAAAGAGAGAAAAAAAATAAAGAAAACTGAAAATTAAAAAGTTGTTATTTTTTGGCAGAAGGTAGAAAAAAAGCATGAAAATCAGGATAATTGACAGTTTATTCATACCTTTTAGTAGTAGGTAATAAAAACAAATACATTACAAATACTGAACAAAACAAATACTGAACACATTATTGCCTCCTTTCTATAGAATGAAAGAATAAATCATATGTGAAGTTGTGAAAGCTTAATCTTTTGGTTTTCAAAACAGTAAGAGTTGGCAAATTTAATATAGATATCATGCCATAATGAACAAATATTAAATACTTACTCGGTGCAATATATTAAATGTTTTTACATCTTCAGATTTCTGACACTTTGATGCAATCTGTTGTGCCAAAGCATATAATGCATCTCCATCCGGCCTCTGTAGAACTCCACTACCCAGAACTATCATTGGCCTTTGAGCTGAAGCAATTTTCTAGTGAAGAAGAATTTTATGACCAAAATATAATGATGATGCTTTTTTAGATATTTTCAGAAATTCTATCACTACAGAAAATGATTTTGAATGTGCTGCTTTTGGTGTAATCAAAATGGCAATTCAATTTAAAGATTTATTTATTTTTTAAACATAATATGACACACACAGAAAAACAGCTCAGAAGAACACCTTTGTAAATAGATCTCACCAGCGTACCATTTAAGATGATTTATAAATAGCAAGGCATAAAGTATTTTTTTTTAAATCTGATTTTTTTTAAGAAATTAAAATTGAATATTTTTATTTAAATTGGATTTCTATAAAAAACATTTTCTGTATTAAAGAATTAAGGGAGCAAGAACACTTGTGAAATCCTACGAAAAAAAAAAAAAAATAAATAAAGATCTGATATTCAAATATCTTCTTCTCAGGAACAACTTAAATGATTTTAATATTTTTTTTTAATAGTTTTGGCAGTAGCTAAAATATAAATTAAAAGTTCATGAAATTTTTTTAAAAAATCTAAGCAAAAACATGTCCTTGAGTAATGTTGATATCATATCGACAATGTCAACAATATAAGCAAAACATTTCCTTTTTTTGCAAATTTAATTACTTCTAAAAATTTATAATTTTATTTATTTATGCCATTGTGTAGGGGGAGGGGGATGTACTTTCAGCTTCAATTTGTCTGAAAACTGTATCTCAAATTACTGATTTTTATGATTTTTAAAGTAGTTTTCAAACATGATTTTTTAAAAAATCTATTTCAATTGCATGCAGCTTGATTATGGAAGATTAACAATTTGCAATGAAAACAACATATTTAGTTCAGCATTTGTTTCTGGCTTATTCCATAACAAAATTTAACACTTCATCAATTTTAAATAGATAAATAAAATAATATAAATAAAACACAAAATTAATAGATATGTAATCAAATTACTTGATTAAACACTGAAATAATCAGGATGAAAAAGGATGCTCTAAGTAGCAAAATATTTTGCAATTTGTTGAGTTATTAACCTCTGGCATGCTGCTAATAAGAAAGTATCACTTAAAAAAAATTTCAAAACTTTAAGTTAATACTTAGTTGATACTTTTCATATAAAAATATTTTTCGGTGTTGTTAGTGGGTATCTAAAAAATATATTAAATGATTAAAATATATTAAATAAATAATTAAAAATCTATTAGGGTTTTCAATTTAAAAAAAAATAATTTCCCTCTTGTTCTGTAAACTGGTTAGTATGTTCTATAACCTGGGATGCCTAGATTTGATACTCTAGTAATTAATAAAAAATTTGTACAAGTTCAACAGAAGAAAATGTTTTTCCAGCCGCAGCTCATAAAGCTCTTTCTGCATTTAACATTTTGAAGATAACTAACAAATTTTCTCTTATACATTATATTGCAAAAGTCAACGAATAGTGTTATTACAGTGGAACCTTTCTGTGCGACCATCTCTATTAAGCAACCACCTCCCTCAATAATAATTTGTTCATGGAACGAAATTCATTCCTATAGGCTCAATGTTAATTTTACTTCCATTCAGAGACCATTCTCAATGGAACGCCCTCCATGAGCAACCAATTTGTTAGAAGAAACGGGAAAAAATCCTGTTCTTTCCTGGTTGTTTGACCTTTAACTTGACCTCACATTATGCATGAAATTTCTGAACCATATATGTATATATTTAATCTTTTTTTTAGATTTATTTTTTATTCTGGTAACCTTTAACTCTTTAAACCCCTTTTGAGCCTTTCCAGGCAATAAATCCAATTCTGATGACGAGTCTGGTGTGCCGGAAAGTAAACTCCCTGCTCTTTCCTCATAGGAAATTCTCAAAGAAATAGATAGATAATTCAAGAATAAAAAAATTTGCATTTGTTCATTGAACTTCGAAAGGTTTTAGAAATAAAAGTTGTGAAAGATAAAATTGTAAAATCACAGCAAACATTTATTTTTAAATTTTTAAAATCCTTGTCGTTGTTAACTTATGAATTTAAATTAAAATTTAATTTTTATATTTAATATTTTTTAGCCTAATGTGAAAGATAAAGTAAAAAATAGTGTAATGAAAACTTATTTTCGACTGCCAAAAACTAGATTTAAATGTGACCTCTATTAAGAGACCACCTCTTAGAGCGACCAATTTTTAATGAAACGGGGCGTGGTCACTTTAGGGAGGTTTTACTTTATTTCATTTGCTTTTGGTCAAAATTTGCAGGTATACATTTGCAAATTTTATATTTGCAGTTATACATTATTTATAAAAGTACAATAAGAAAATAAAAGGATCATTACTAATATATTTAGCTAAAGAAATTATTTATATTTATTTTATTCAGCTGATAGAATAATTTGATAACTAAGAGAGAATTATTATAAGCTGTATAAATTATAAGATATCTATTTTAATATTAATTTTAAATATTTTTTATGTTCTTTTTTTAGTCGACCACTTTATTTTTTTTTAAATACTGACACTCAACAATGGAATTTAATGCTAAAAATGTATAATCATGGCATCACATTCACTTGATGTCATAGATGCTTACAATTTTTGGCCAACAACCATGTTTATGTATCCTGACTAAGAAAGATTTTTGGGAAGGTACCCTGTCAAAAAAATTAAAATACTAAGCACAATTCCCATAATAAAAGTTGCAGGATAAAGCTTTTCACATTAAAATTCCTAGTTTATGGTTTTGTATACTACTGTTATAGTTCAGTTTTCTGGGAGGATATAATAAATAGCAAGAAAATTAAAGATTTGGAAGGAATAGATTGACCTTTATTTGGTCAGATAATATAGACAAATATAACATATACAACAATCATAAATAACATGTAACATATAAATGAACATAAAAATTACATAAAGCCTAGAAATTATGAACCAAAATATTTTTTAGCCTTTGAAAAATGTTACCTTTATAGGCTAAAAAATCAGCTAATTAAAATTAATGTTTGTTTTTTAATAGATAATTGCTTATTGCTTTAACATTACATCACCATTGTTAATCCAGTTGCTGATAAAGTCTTATATCATGTCCATTAATGCACAATTTAATGCACAATTAATGGACAATTTTTTGATGACAGAATCCCATAATTTTAAAAAAAGTTTATAGCATCATAAACAAAAAATCTTAGACCAACTTTTTTTTTTTTTTTTTTCAAAATGAGAGAAAAACATAAAAATAGCAGTTACCTTTATAGCCTAAAAAATCAGCTAATTAAAATCACAATTTAAAACTGTGATTTAATCATCCAGTTAAAATCATGAACATTCTGATCAATAATAGTAATACTAGGTGGCTTCGCCCGCCAGCGGGCCCCTAATTTACATCGGTGCCTTGAATTATTTTTTTAATAAACATCGAAACGAAAGACCCTCTGGCTCGCATCCACCTGGAACCAAACGAACCTCCGAACTGGGTCCCCGATGCCTTCGCCACCGTATACCGGTCGTGCTATGCACGCACTGGTTAATCCCTTAATTTGCACATTGGATAGTATAAACCTCTAACAGAACGTAAAAAGTAGTGTAATGAAAACTTATTTTAACAGAAACCTCCATTAACAGAAACCTCCTATTTTAACAGAACGAACCTCCGACCCTGGTCCGCGCTGCCTTCGGCACCGTATACCGGTCGTGCTGCGCATGCACCGGATAATCCCTTAAATTGCACATCGAATAGTATAAACCTCTAACTGAACGAACCTCCGGCTCGGGTTCCCGTTGCCTGCGGCACCGTATAGCAGTCGTGCTGCGTACGCGCTGCAGTATACTTTAGTTCCGCCTTCCACCACCAAGTGGCGCAATCTGTATACACGATCATAACTGAAATCGTTAATGCTTTCGATGTCGAGTCGAATGAGCCAAACCCCGTCGTCTTCATGCCCATAGAACCGGAGATAGGAAAGTGCCCCTGGTGGTGAAAAACGAACTAAACTCTGTAAGCTCTATCGATGTCGAGTCGAATCAGCCAAACCGCGTCGCGATGGGACCCATACGACGGTAGATACTTTGAAAAGAAATAGCAAATTCTTTAGCTTTTTTTTTTATCCTATACAAAAATGACAATTATTAAAAAATTATTAAAACTTTAAAAATAATTGTTCTTGTGTTGACTCTCTGGTTTATTTGACTGCGATCGAACATGAAGTTGATTGTTTACATATCATATAATCTCTGATCCATCCAATAGAATTTTTCTATATCTCAATTGGTAACGTTTTTTTCCGACGAAAAGAAAAAAGGATGTGTTTTAAAACAACAAATTTAAATATATTGCGCCCCCACACCGATATATAAAAATTAGAATTAAAA
Organism: Maratus michaelseni; assembly: GCA_963931845.1. Lineage (NCBI taxonomy): Eukaryota > Metazoa > Arthropoda > Arachnida > Araneae > Salticidae > Maratus > Maratus michaelseni. The sequence continues at coordinate 91,292,626 of OZ007596.1, read as the reverse complement.
AAATATATATTTTGATATCTTTTGAAGCTTTTGAAAAAAGTAAATAGAGCAAGTATTTGCAGTGCAATCGGCGGCTTCAGAATACAAATATCCTAGTAGAATAGAATTTTAAAAACAAAAATATAATTATTTTTCAAAATAAATCATATGTTAGGAAAGCTCATTCAATTCTGTACGCAAAATGAACAACGATATTTGATTTAAAATCGTTAATAAATAAGATAATTACGGCCAAAGCAAAGTCACTTATGTCACTTTGATTAATCTGTGCTTGAGCCGAAAAAAACTGATATCTGCAGAAACGGGTTGCACAAATGATTTTATTCTAACGGTTAATAATCGAATTTTTTAAAGTGGAAGGTGTCTTTCTAGAGCTGAATGTATGCACTTTTAGCTTCTTCTCTTGGAATTTGTGTAATTCGATAAAAAATCCTGTGGCGGGGGTGTAGTATACATTGGCAAATTAGAGGAAATCGCGAAAGTGAGGTATGGGAACGACCGGTTTCTAAAGGGTTAATGTATATATTTTTTAAAACCGAAGGATACGTTTGGAAGAAGAAGAACCAGGCAATGATCTGGTGTATTTTATTTGTCCCTATTCGCAATTTCCGAGTCGACGCGGATTTTTAAACATGGGCCGAAAAACGAAAATTCACGCGAGTTAGTTTCGGAAACCATTTTTTAAGAAGGGTTAAAAAACGAATTTTTCGAAACTGATACCTGATTTTAAAAGGAAAAAGAACGTAGATTAGGCTCGGTATTTTTATTTTTTTATATCTTGTTTAGAAGCCCAGAATTGAATTTTTAAAGATTGCAGAAATCGCTGAAAAAGCGAAAGAGACTTACAGAAAAAAACGTTTTCGAATGGGTTAACTGAAATATTTTTTTTAAACTAAAGGTTTTCTAGTGATCTCGAACGAATGGAAATGTACTTGGGCGTGTTTATTTGTTTTTTTAGAGAGCCGATGCGCGATTTTAAAAATCGCAGGGAATCAGAAGTTGCAAAAGTGAGTCATGCACGCGATTTTTTTTCGAAGGGTTAATATTTGTATTTTTCAAAAACGATTGCAGATTTCGAAAGGAGAAAGAATGTAGATTTCGTCTGGTATTTTTAGTTTTCCCTGACTTGTTTGGAACTGCCGCTGCGAATTTTTGAAAATCGTCGAAATTGCCAAAATTGCGAAACGGTGTACGGAAAATATATGTTTTCGAAGGGTTAACTGACGTTATTTTTTTTAATGGAAGGTGGCATTGGAGAGGACAAAGACGAATCTTTTATTTGGTGAAATCCGTTTATCCGAATCTTTCTTAGTCCGGCGGATGCAAGGTTTGGAAAAAGGGAGAAAATAAAAAACACGAATTCGACTCTTTTTGATTATTTTTTTTTAAAGGGTTTAATATCGAAATTTTTTCGAACCGACCGGATCGTTAGAGACGTAAAAGTACGTTCTTTGAGAATATGTTGACAGTTTTTTCGTATTTCTGTCGGTTCGCCCTCGGCGAGTTTAGACAGTCGTAAAAAGAAACTGGACGAAGCGATTTTTCCTTCTTCTTTTTGCAGAAGATGAGGATTGACCTCTTCTGGGCATGCGCGGAACACTTTCCACGTAGGTTTCTTTTCAGTAATTAAAACAGTTTTGTTCGTTAATAACTCCCTTAATTATGGGCCAATTTTTTCGAAACTGCAATTCCTGAAGGCCCGGATTTTTCTGAATTTTTTGACACCAAAAACGCCTTGCTGCTCGCTACGCTCGCAGAGTTTACCTGGGTACAGATACACAGACAGACAGACAGACAGACAAACAGATGTATACGAACATTAATAAAGATATGTCAACAATAATAATACATACATCCAATCTTTCTAATTAAAAGGGTTAAGATATAAAAGGTTTTTCATGAGGTCTTCTTGGGAATTTTCATCAAAATACAAAAGAGATGAAAATGTGTATACAGAAGACGGTCATTAATGGCTATTTAGGCTATTTAATATCAAAAACAAATTTTTAAGCAAGTGTTGAGCTGTGGTGTGGTTATAAAAAAAATCAGAGGGCTATAGGCAAAGGGTGTATACCAGAAGGCAGGGTTGTAGTGGAGGGTATACTGTGGTATATTTTAATAAAACTCTGTATATTCTCTGTTTCTCAGATAAAGTTGTAGCGTATACTCTCTGGTGTATACCCTCTGGTTTTTATGTGGCTACAGCACTGCTAGAGAGTATACGAAATTTCTTTTTTAAACATTTAGAAGGTATGTGGCACATAGCTGCATATACCACTGCAAATGATGCACTACATCCCTGGTGTTGAGTTAGATTTAAAAAAGCATGTTTATTCATACATAAAACTTCATATATTTCAATTAAAATTGTAAAACATTTAAGGGTTTTTGCCCCCCCCCTCCCCTCGAAAAAAATTGAGAGAATTATTTGTATTTTGGCAGATTTCTGTTTTTTTTTTTTTTTCTTTTTTTTTTTTTTTTTTTTTTTTTTCATATTACTTTTTCCCATTTTCTCTGGACCTTCTTTCCTTTGCCTCTTCAGCACACAGAACATAAAATATTTTAAACTTTTTTTTCCCACCTTATTTGTAATGCTGTAAAAGTAATAAATAATCATTCCTTTAAATCCCCCCCCCCCCCACTTAAAAAAAAATTCCATTTTTTTATTTATGTTTCTCTTTTTACAGGACACAAAGTTAAAATCTTCATATGTTTCAAACTCTGCACTTTTGGCAGTGATGATGATATGCTGAGTGCTACTGAAACTGGTATGCAATACTTGGAAAAATCATTTAATGCTCAAAATGTCATTTTATTTACTGATACTGTCTAAGCTTTATCTCAATTTTTAGTTTACACCATGTATTTTTTACAAAGGTCAAATGGTAATATTGACTAAACTTTTTTCTCAACATCAAATGAACCCCAGAATGTGAATCAATGGCTAGGTAGATACAAACTAAAACTGCAAAAATTTTTAACTTTATAAAAGGAACAGAAAATACCAATGCATAAATCAACAAAATCTAGTAAATGTTAATAAATTCATCAGTAATATTTAGAGAAAAGTTAGCCTATTCACTTTAGTGACAGTACATTATTTCCTTTAAAAAAGTTTTTTTCCCAATAAGTTTAATGTTATTACTATTAACCTTTCATGAAAAACAAACAATCATATTAAATATATTTCTTTTTACTACATTTAAAAACGATACAAAATCCGCACATCCAAAATTACTTACCTTTGAAAAAGGATGGTTTCCATCAGCCAAATCTTTTAGTAAATTAGGTGAATCCCCAACATGCTTTAAGTAAAAAAAAAAAAAACAGTCATAAAATAAATATTTTTAAATTTGCATCTTACATCATTTAAACAAATAAATTAAAAAAAAATTAGAAAAATTAATTTTATCTTAATACATTAAAAGTTCAAACATGCTGAATAACTAGTATTTTTTTTCTGAAATTTTACACTGAGATACTAAATAAAGATACTTTAAGATTGGTAAAAACTAAATGCCTCCAGTATATGCTGCCAAAGGCAGTGGATGCCACCAAACTTTGGCTCACTTGGATAGATTTTCATTTAAAAATATATCATACAAATTCAAAGATGTATGCTGTCTAAAGCAGTGGGGTCTCCCAACACCAAATTCCTCCCAGTGAAAAAATATGAATTCAACACTTTTAGGTGTATTTGAGGTCATTATCATGTGCCCGAGCAATGTCAAGCAGGTCAGCTAGCTTATATATAATAACAATAATCATATATATTATTTCTGTTGTCAACATCCCTTTTTCTAAGAAAATACAAAACACAGAACGATAAAAGAGATATCATATGAAAAGATTTTGAACAGGCTTCTGACATTGTATAATTATATTTCATTAAAACATGTTTTTCGATTAAAAATTGCTGTTAATTAAAAATTAAATTGGTATTGTTTTCATAATTGAAAAGAAAGGTTTTTCTCAAATTAGTGTTGCCACAAAAATAAAATTCCAAGATATATGATCCTCAACAACGATTATAAAAAAATAATAAATAGTACAAAAGAAATAAAATGTGACGTTCCTCAAGGGTTTATTTTATATTTATGATTAAAAACCAAAATTGAAATTGAAACATTTAGAAGAAAAATTTATTATTGATAGATCGAAGCAGTGGTATCACGTGTAGCATAAAAGGTGTGATTTGTTATAATATATTAAATTATAATTTAAGTGTATTTAAATTTATTTTTCTTTGTTCTGTGTTTTTCTCGAAGATGACGTCATCCTCTAATGCAGTTAAAATACTTTTTTTTTTCTCGTGCACGTGACTTTTTCTATTGAGATTTTACTGTTAGGAATAAATGAGACGATATTGTGGCCTGACTAATGTTGTTTGCAGAAATTTTTATCCATAATTTTTCTGTAGATGTCTAAATTTGCATCTAAAAATATTAGGTATTACTAAAAAATATTAAACTGCAGTGTGAATTCCTCGTACGGGTCCTCTGGTTATATATTATTTCTGTTGTCAATATCCCTTTTTCTAAGGAAATACAAAACACAGAACGATAAATTTGATACTATATGAAAGGATTTTGAACAGGCTTCTGACATAGTACACTCACATTTAGTTAAACCATGCTATTTGATTAAAAATTGCAATTAATTAAAAATTACATCAGCATTATTTTCATAAATGAAATGAAAGGTTTTTCTCGAATGAGTGTTGCCACAAAAAAATAATACCACATTATACCATACTTAAAAATGATTATAAAAACATAAGTAGTATAAAAAATATAAAGTGAGACGTCTCAGCACAAATTTATTTTATATTTATGATTAAAAAGCAAAATTCAAATTCAAATGTTTAAAAAAAAGACACCATTGATCGATCGAAGCAATAACATTTCACAAGAAACCTAAAATGTATGCTTTGTTATAATACATTAAATTCTACTATGTATTCATACTATGTATTCAATTTATTTTTATTTGTCCCATATTTTCCTGAAGCGGATGACTACATCCCCTAATGCAGTTAAAATCGTGCCATACTTAATAAAAGAAATATAATGTATAATTAATTATGTATGCCATGCTTAAAATACGATTGTTATTTTTTTTCCTCAGGCGTCTCTTTCAGTAACTTTGATCAGTTTTTACTGTAACTTTGGTGGAATAAATGGGATTATATTCTGGCTTGGATAATGTTGTTTGCAGATATTTTTATCCTTGATTTTTCTATAGAAGTTTCAACCTGCATCTAAGGAATGTTAGATATTGTTAAAAAATATTAGACTGCAGTGCGAAATACTTGCACAGGCCCACTGGTCATATATATTACTTCTGTCAACATCCCTTTTTCTATGAATTTACAAAATGCACAACAAAGAATGAGGTATCATTGGAAAGGTTTTTGAAGCTGTTTCTGACATAGTACACTCATATTTTGTTAAAACATGTTTCTTGATTAAAAATTACTGTTAATTAAAAATTAAACCACCATTGTTTTCATAAATGAAATGAAAGGTTTTCCTCAAATCAGAGTGGCCACAAAAATAAAATATTGCCTTATATGATGCTCAACAATGATTATAAAAAAATAAATAGTACAACAATGATAAAGTGTGATGCCTGTGCACAGGTTTATTTTATATTTATTCTTTAAAATTGAAATTGAAATATTAAGAAGAAAAAGACACCATCGATCGATCAAAGCAGTGGTATTTCATGTGTAGTCTAAAAGATATGTTTTGTTATATTAGATTAAACTGTATTTTACATGCATTTAATTTATTTTTCTTTGTCCCATGCTTTTCCCAAAGCAAATGACACCATCCTCTAAAGCAGTTAAAATACGATTGTTAATTTTTTTTTTTTTTTTTTTTTTTTTTTTTGCACGTGCCATTTGCTTTACTGTAACTTTGATGGAATAAATGAGATGATATTTTGGCTTGACTATGTTGTTTGCAGATATTTTTATCCTTAATTTTTTTCAGAAGTTGAAGCCTGCATCTAAAAAATATTAGATATTACTAAAAAATATTTTAATGCAGTGTGAAATACTTGCACGGGTTCACTGATAATGCATAATTAGAATCTTGTATTTTTAACAGTGATGTATTTTTTTCTTTTCTATTTATCAGACATTTAAAAAATCTATTCAATGCCAATTACTTTTATCTCTCTTCTTCAGAAATTTTGAAAAGCGATTAATAGCATCATCGTTCCAGAGACTGCCAAGCCTATTAAATTAGCTTAAAATTGATTTGAATGCTATTTGTAAGATCATTGCTTAGATAGCCTCCCATTTTATCAAAACATCTTTAATAGCAGATGTTAATGCTAGTTCTCTTTTTCCGAAAGAAAAATTAATAATCTTCCTGAGTTTTGTGGTTTTCTTCATTCAAGAGTTCTTGGGAATTTTTTTGTCAACAGACCAGTTTCATGTCTTTTTTTCAGTTTACAATGTCATTTTCATTCAGAATCCAGTTTCATCTAACAACTTCATTCACAATTTCTGGAACATAATTCAAAGGAAATAAAATTAATTGATCAGAATTTGATGAACCTAAAACATTTGTCAGATTTAATTAGTACTGCACACTTTTTTAGTACATTTATTATGACAGTGAATTCATTTTATGTCAGATCTCAGGTTTCTGTAGAATCATTAGAGTTCTGTGTAGACCTGAAAATATCCAGCCACTACATGGCTGCTTAACAAAAATATGTGGCAACTAAATAAAATAAACAAACAGTCCATTTTTTTCACAAATTTTTAGAAAGTGTTCCAAGTTTTTAATAATTTGACACACATTTTTTATACTTATGGGGTGGTCTCAGAGCCCCACAAGTTCAGTAATCAGTAAGTGATCAGTTTTAGTAGAAGCTATATTAAATTTTGTAACCTATGTAAGGAATTTTAATAAAAAATTTAAATTTAATTCAACAAGAATTAAGATTGCTAGGGGGTGCAGAGAAAAAGGTGGTTATTAAGCTAAAAAGGTCTAACAGTCACTGGTTACCAAATAAACACTTTTATTTTCAAGTCTAGTTCTTGGTGTGAATTTCAAGGTTCCTTAGTTCTGTGAAATGTTCATTACTTGAGCATATGTTCAGCATCTGAATATAAAAATCTTTTGTAAAAGTAATTGTTATCTGATTCGCTGGCAATCTGAAGGATTCATAAAACAATCATCTATTGTTTAATTAATTATATAATTGAAAATTACAAGCTGAAAATTCTTGTTACAATTGGTTCCTGAATATTATTTCATGGTTTTTTCAGATACCAAAGATTTTAATAAATCTGTATGAACAAAAGTTAATTTTTACACTGTATATATAAATCGGTGATTGTTGGAAAGAACCAAGTCCATGTTTTGACATTGCTCATTTTAAGATGTTTTCAATGTTTTTTCATGTTTATTACCACTTCGTCAAAAAAGGAACTCAGTCTGGGTACTACCTATGCATTTTTGGGAGGAAGGAATTTAAATATTGAGTGTTAAAAGGTACCATGTCCATGACTTGGGAAATTTTAAATCAGGTCTCCTGAAAGCGCATACTCAGAATATTTTGAAAAAAAATGCTAATGGAACTACTCATGTACATAATAAAGGATCAAATTTAGCTGCAGAATTTCAGTAGAAAATCTGCAAAAAAAAAAAAAAACACTTTTGAGTATTTGGCACAAAAAGATGCGATTTGGTGAGCAACACTGTTTCTTTGCCAAATGCAAGTGATTTCAATGCATTTGAAAATTCCAGGTTAAATGAATGTTTAAATGTGTCGACATTATGAATTTAAACTTAAATGATTAAAGAGTTTATTATTTTTTCAATAAGCTTATATAACATATACAGAAGTTGTGTATTCATAAAGTTATTTAGTTTTTTATGGTTTCGCTGGCTGGATAAGTTTTAAGTGTATTTTAACAATAACTGCCCAGTTAAGAACGCTCACATTATACATTTCAATATTGAATAAGTCATTGTTTCCATGGTAACAATACTTTTCTCTTGTTATCTCCAACACTAACAATATCAAAGTCAAATTTACTTTAATTTTTAGTTGGACATTAATTTTTAGTTTGAAGCATTTTTAATCTGTTTAAATTTTTTTCTAAACTGTAGAATACGATCATTAATTTTCTTTATCAGTGATGTCGGGGATGTGCTATAGTCCATCACGAGCAGGGAAGACCGAGCTATGCTCGGTCAAAATTAAATTTGAGTTCAAATATCATGACCCATGACCAAAATGACCCACTAATTGAATTTTCTCGAACATGTGACTTAGCCCAACAGTCTTCTCGTGCCCGAAAACCATAGGATGTAAAATTTAGTGTAAATAGTCTGAGCCGTTTTTAAGATAAAATGACCCATGAGCAAAATGACCCACTAATCGAAATTTCTCGAACATGTGACCTAGCCTAATAGTCTTCTTGTTCCCTAAACCTGTAGGGTGCTAAATTTATTTCAAATCCTCTGAACCGTTTTTAAGATAAAATAGCTTGACACATAATGACCCATGACCAAAATGACCCACTAATTGAATTTTCTCGAACATGTGACCTAGCCTAACAGTCTTCTCGTGCTCGAAAACCATTGGATGCAAAATTTAGTGTAAATTGAGCCGCTTTTTAGATCTTGACCCACAATGACCCAGAAATGACCCACTAATCGAATTTTCTCGAACATGTGACCTAGCCCAATGATTTTCATGTGCCCGAAACTCGTAGGATACAAAATTTAATCCAAGTCATTAGAGCCGTTTTTTAGATAAAATTAATTTGACCCGCTTTGACCCAAAAATGACCCACTAATCGAAAGTTCTCGAACATGTGACCCAGCCCAATAGTCTTCTCGTGCCCGAAAATAGCCGGATACAAAATTTCGTCAAAATCGTTTGAACGGTTTTTTAGATACAATTAGCTTGACCATGATCCAAAATGACCCACTAATTGAATTTTCTCGAACATGTGACCTAGTCCAACAGTTTTCTCATGCCCGAAAACCATTGGATGCAAAATTTAGTGTAAATTGAGCCTTTTTTTTGTTCTTGACCCACAATGACCCAGAAATGACCCACTAATCGAATTTTCTCGGACATGTGACCTAGCCCAATGATTTTATCGTGCTCGAAACTCGTAGGACACAAAATTTAATCAAAATTGTTAGAGTCATTTTTTAGATAAAATTAATTTGACCTGCGTTGACCCAAAAATGACCCACAAATCGAAAGTTCTTGAACATGTGACCCAGCCCAGTAGTCTTCTTGTGCCCGAAAATAGCCGGATACAAAATTTCGTCAAAATTGTTTGAACCGTTTTTTAGATACAATTAGCTAGACCATGACCCAAAATGACCCACTAATCGAATTTTCTCGAACATGTGACCTAGCCCAATGGTTTTCTGGTGCCCCAAAACGGTAGGATACGAAATTTCATCAAAATCGTTAGAGCCGTTTTTAAGATAAAATTTGCATATATATATATATATATATATATATAACCACACACAAGATTTGCTCGTATTAGAATATATGATTTAAGCAAAAAAATGGAGAAGAGATGCATTAATATAATTTTTATGGGTCCTTCAGGATGCATAATTTTTTTGTTGAAAGATTGCAAAAGTAGTATATGTTGCATAAAATATATTAAATTCTGTCTTATTTCTAAAAAAGGACCCCCTTTTGTAAAAAAAGACCCTATTTTTTGGAAGTGTCCGAGTCCCAGGGACACTGTATTTAAAAAAAAAAAAAAATGGATAAATATATACTTATAAATGTATATGGCAAAACAGTAGTTATAAAAGTGTATTTATTTAAATTAAACTTACTTAAACTAGTTCAGTAAGAAGAGCAGAAAAGTTTCTTTGTAAAGAGCATTTATCAGAAAAGCGTATTTTTTTTAAATTATTGTTTCGCCAACCAGTGATAAATCAGCAAAAATAAGAAATTTTCATAATTTTTTAAAGATGTTATATTGAGGTTCCGCAGCAATTTTTTAATAAACGTATATATCCTCATGAGAAAAATATTCTGTATTTTTTCAGAATTTTCTGAACATGCACATATCTTAGCAATATCCTTCCTTGTTAGTTCCTTTCAACAATCACCAATTCATATATATATATATATATATATATATGTTACTGTGTGAAATTTTCCAGCATCTCTGTTTGAGCGATAAGCATGTTCTTTTCTGTTACATTAAGGAAAATTTATATAGGCTCAATGTCAATGTCATGTGTAATGCGTGTGATAAAATTGAATGAATAAATTTAACTACATATACATTTATATACATTAAATAAGAAATAGAAAGAAACATTAATACAGATGAATGAAAAAATTACAAGATATTCTATAGTACTTTTAAATTTAAATTAATTAAGATTACTAAAACATACAACTCTGAAAAATTATCATTTGAAAAAGAAAATTATTTACCACATAATCGTAAGTTAAATCAAGTTCAGGCCCAATGAGTGCCACTTCTAAATTGCTCTGTAACCATGCTTTGCGGATACGAGCATTAAAGATTGGAGCTTCATATCTGGGATTGGTTCCAATAAGTACAATCAAATCAGCTTCTTCTACTCCTGCAATTTTGCTATTTAAAAGATAGTTGCTCCTAATATCACATCTGGAATAATCAATAGAATAAAATGCAGAAGTCAATTAAAATTACAAAAAATGCAATAATTTCATCACTATTTTCGGAAGGAAATAAGCAAAAACAGAGTTAAGTTGAGTTAATTGGGCATTGCTTAATTTTGACCATATTGTTATATAAAGACTTTTGAAGGCAACAAAAAAAAGGTAATAAAATATTACAAATAAATTTTTTTATAAATATAAAAAGGGAAAATAAACACTGAATATATTTTAAAAGCAGTTGTATTACTATTTTGTTAATTTCAAAGATAAGTTTGCCATAGAAAATAAGAACAGTAAAAAAAGTAAATAAAAGAAAATTATAAATAATTTTTTAAAACTAAAAGAAAATTAACAATTTGCAGAATTTAATTTAAAAATTATGCAATAATAATATCTTTTTTCTTGGAAAATATTAAAATGTTATCCTGTCATTATAAAAGTCAATACTATACCAATCTTTTCAAAAAACACCAACATAAAAGGCACATAAATTAATTAATGCACCTTTAATAAATTGGAAGTTTCAGCACTTGTTCTTCTTAATTTATACTTTCAATCGCTCTTTTTAATTGAGTTATAATTGTGTTCAATATTATTATCATATTATAATGTATTTCATAATATTTTCAGTGCTTTAATTCAATCAATATCCGAAAAAGTGAGCCAATTGCCAGCAGGATATTTTTAATTTACATATTAAATACTATCAAATGTTTTTCAATGTGCAGACTTGTCATAAAACATTTCTAATTTTCATTTTATATAGTCTTATAAACATCTGTAATATGATAAAAAAATCATCATCACAGAATAATTATAATTTATCAATTTTATATAATAAGATATACATATAAATTTATGTTATATTTTATATAAATTCATATTACACAAATATTACATATGTTAATGATCTGCACATTATATAACATATAACAGAAAAACATAAGTAATATTTTTATTAAGAGCAGTTTTAAAATTATTTCAACAAATTGTTAATTATTACCATAAGAAATGAACATCTTTCTTCTTTTGTTAAATCTTTCCTTTTTAAATATTTTATTCAGCTTGAAATCTTTGTTGTATTCAAATCTTGAAACTTATTATTATTGCTATTATTACTAGGGGGCTCAGCCCCCTACTCGCTAATGCTCGCCAACCCCCGGTGAATTGCAAAGCAATTCACATTGAGATCGCTACGCGGTCACAGCTCGCTCGCCCCTTTTTATTTTTCTAGTAATTCTAGCCGGAATAAGTACTACAATAAATCATTTGAACATATGAAATTGACAATTTTTTTGATGTAAAAAAGTAATTGAAAACTCTGTTGAAAACACAACTAAAAATGCATTTAGTTGATGCTACTAATGGACATATAAATAATTTAAATACTATGAAAAAAGGATCTTGGAAACATAATTAGCACCTATAATATTGTACAACACGGCTTCAATTCATTAAAAAAAAAAAAAAAAAAAACACTACGTGGTAGGAAGATAGTTTATCATCAATGATTGTTTAAATTTCGTTCGACATTTTATTATTCTAATTGATTATAGATTTCTGCAAAAGATATTATTTTTACTTCAATAAAACGGCAACAGATGGCAGCAGGGCATTCCAGAAAGTTTGTATTTTATTATCTCCAATTTTTTGTTTGAGTGAAATTCGTAAATAAATTCTAAATGAATTCATTTGAAATTAACAATATTACTCATAGTTAAAATGAGGAATCATCTCAGACGCTTTGGATTATGTTCATATTATTTTATTTTTAATAATTGCTAGCTTCAGTTTCACTGCTCTGACACTGACCGCCATATTAGAGGCGGGACTAACACAATCTTGTCTGTTCATTGGTCTGAGCTCTGGAAACTACGCTTGTTGCCAACGATAAGGTAGAAATTCAGCCCTATTTCTGCGCCACGTAAGACAAATATATATATAGATTATTATTACTTATTATTAAACTTTTCTTTAAATTTCCTGAACTCAATCTAGATGATGATGTCAATTGCATTAATTTCCCCAAACTGCCTACGACTATGATTGCATATTTATCTGTCTGCATCTTATATGACTTTTAGCATTTATAAAAAATACTCAGATTGACAGAAAAATCAATTTTTAATTTGTGGTTGGAAATTAACTAGGGAATATTTCCTAATGAAACAGTGACACTATACTATATGTAATTTTAATTGACTTCTCAATGTCAGTTTCTTGGTCCTTATCTTAGGTCAGTAACTATGGTAACACAGCATTTTGCTGGCTGACCGTTCTTTTTTCCCCATCCTACTTAAGATCAGTAGAAATCTTCTTCCTTTGCTGGACTATAGCAGTGGGAAAAATGGGACCAGAGGCTGGCGTCTTCTAGTGTCATGACAATGAATGGATGAAGTGGGAAAGATAGATGTCCTTGAGAAGCCAATTGAAATTACATAGAGTATAAATAAAACAGTACTATGAAAATAAAAAAAGCTTTAAAATTGAATTATCATATAAAATTGTAATATAAAAAAAAGTTTCCCCCAGACAGTTTCAGGAGGGCGCTGCGCCCTGCCTGCCCTTTGGTTAAACAAATAGCGCCCTTCTTGCTCCTCATCCAAAAAATAGCGCCCTTCTGCCCCTCGTTTAAAAAAATGACGCCCGTACTGCCTTTTGTTGTGCCCGCCCTGAACGTGCGCCTGCAAGTTGTTTTCTCATTTACACACATAGGATCGCACGTTCCCCTCCCATCTGTTCAAAGTCCGCAATCCCGGTAGATTTAGAAATTCCCTGACGCTAGCAAGAATGTATAAAGAACTGTTGAAGGTACTATAATAACCTGTTTTATGTTAACCAGAACTGGAGTATCTCTCCCGTTTTTCACGGGAGACTACCCTTTTTTATCACAATCTTCCGTTTTTATGTTAAGTATGAATGTCTCCAGTTTTTTACTGGGATTTTAAAATTCATAAAAACATACTTCTGAAAATAAGAAAATTGTTCTTTTCAATCTCAATAAATGGCGCCTTAGCATTGCTTGGTTCACTACATAGATGTCAACCTCCAAAAATACCAAATTTCTCCGTAAATATAGAATAAAATATGTAGTACGGTAATAAAGTAAAAAATACAAAGGCCTACCCCTACAAACACACGCAAAAAAAAAAAATAAATAAATAATAATAATAATAATAATAAAAATCCTGTGGCTTGCAACGTTTCAGGCTCCACAATATGATTTTTTCGATAATTAGCAAAATTTCGCGGATACATTTTTTGCAGAATTCCGATAAATCAGTATTTTGGAATTAATAGATGCAAAGGAAACAATTTACTAGCCAAAAAATAAATCATACCTATTTATCATTAAAAAAAGAAAAAAAATGCGAATTTAGTCAATTGAGTACGATAAACATGGCGAATTTTGCTAATCGGTTGCGGGGAAAATGATGTATTTCGTCTATCTCTCATAGAACAAAAAAAATAAAATAAATTATGAGTTTCAGGCAGGCGTGAGATTCTTCCGCTGATCCGTGATTTTCCGACTTCTTGTCATTTCCCTTTTATTTCTTTTAAATAGTTTTTGCTTTTTTTTTTTTCATTATCCAATAGATTTTTTTGTGTGTGTGTGTGACTTTCGTTTTTTATTCTATTAAATCAAAATAGAATGGTAAAATCCGACTTGCCAAGTCTCCCAATTTTTCGATCTTTCACATATATATATATTTTTCTATATCTGAAAACTTTGTCATGATGCATGAATAGGCTGTTTTAATAAGACGATTTTTTTTTCATTTAATTTTACTGGTGGAAGTAATGCGTTGAAAATATTGCAGTAGTAGTTTGTGTATGACGAAATATTTCATCATACCCAGTTAACAGGTTAAATTTGTAGGTCGTGAAATATTGAGAGATATTCTTAGAGGGAGACACAGGATATGGACATGTAATTCGTCCGTGAATTATTAATTTATGGCCGAATTCCACAGGATCAATTCATGAAAAAAAAAAAAAAAAAAAAAGATTTTGTTAAACGATTGCAGAAAAAAAAAAAAAACGAAATTTTGTCAAGAGATCCATTAAAAAATCGCGAATTTCATAAATCATTTTTACGCGCCTGTTCGACGACAATCGTGATTTTTACGTGCCCGATCAACAAAATTCATGATTTTCACGCGCCCGTCCGACAAAATTCATGATTTTCCCCGCGCATAATCGACGAAACTCATGATTTTTACATACCCTAATCTCGAAATTCATGATTTTTATGCACCCGATCGATGAAATTCATGATTTTTATGCGCCCGATCGACGAAATTCATGATTTTTGCACTCCTAAATGACGAAATTCATGATTTTTACGTACCCTAATCTCGAAATTCATGATTTTTATGCGCCCGATCGACGAAATTTATGATTTTTGCACTCCCGAATGACGAAATTTATGATTTTTACGCACCTGATCATCAAAATTCCTGATTTTTACGCACCCGATCGGCAAAATTCATGATTTTTACGTGCCCGATCGACGATATTCATGATTTATACGTGCCTGATTGACGATATTCATGAATTTTATGCGCTCGATTGACGAAATTCCTGATTTTTACCCGAGCGATCAACGAAATTCATGATTTTTACTCGCGCGATGGACGAAATTCATGATTTTTTCGCTCCTGAATGACAAAATTTGCATTTTTTTTTCCAAAACTAATTGGCAAAATACGTACAATTCCTGAATTTCTAGAGATTTTGAGCAGCTGGCCACAGGTTGTGCATGTGTAATGCATGTCATGTTGTGGATTATTATTCAGTGCATAAACATACCTATTTTATTATTGTAGGACCATAATTCTAGACAAATATTTAAAGAAAAAAAATAAATGTACTTATATAGTTAGCTATACAAGTATCTAAGCTTAGTGTGATTTATGTAGTTAGCTACATAAACATGTAGGTAACTATAACTTTGCTGTTAACTTATTTTAAAATTTAAAATAGATTGGAAATTAATATCTCAAGTTTATACATACAAAACGCGATAACTCTTGATAGAAATATCCGATTTACTTCAAATTTTGTATATAGATTCATTCTGATAAGGCGGTTCACTGGTTAAGTATAAAGGGGGGGAAGGGGGCTAATTCCCTCTTAATATAGATAAATAGGTTTTTCATGCAGAATTATCTGATTTGCTTCAAATTTGATAGACAGGTTTATTCTGACAATGTGCTTTCCCGATTAGTTCTGGGGGTTTATTGGTTAAGTATAAAGGGAGGGAAAGAGGGACTAATCCCCCCCCCTTTAATTTAGATAAATGGATTTTCCATGCAGAA
Organism: Maratus michaelseni; assembly: GCA_963931845.1. Classification (NCBI taxonomy): domain Eukaryota; kingdom Metazoa; phylum Arthropoda; class Arachnida; order Araneae; family Salticidae; genus Maratus; species Maratus michaelseni. The sequence continues at coordinate 91,276,637 of OZ007596.1, read as the reverse complement.
TTATCCAATTTGCTTCAAATTTGGTATACAGGTTTGTTCTGATAAGACGCTTCCCTGATTACATTTGGAGGTTCATTGCTTAAGTATAAGGGGGAAAATGGGGTGCTAATCTCCCCTTAATTTAGCTAAATGGATATTTAATGCAGAATTATCCGATTTGCTTCAAAGTTGGCACACAGATTTATTCTCAATTTCTTTATTTTTCGAGGGGCATTATTCTTTGAAGTAAGAGTATAATATATAATACCCTTAGAAATATTTATTGCTTAAATAGGAAAAGTTGACTCATTGACCTGTGTTTTGAAAGAGTGTTGTCTTTTAAATATTAAAGGTGCCCTTAAAAATTAAAAAAAGTGCCATGGAGAATGTAAAAGTGCCCTTTCCTCATCAGCAGCACCCTGCCCTTTTTTACACCTGGGGGAAACTCTGTAAAAAATATAATTTTAAAATAAATACAAAACTTAATTGTGTATGCGTATGGTCTTTCAATATTCCTTGTACAGAAATTAAAAAAAAATAAGCATAATAAAAATTGTACAGTTTGCATAAAAACTCCTGATACATTTTTTAATAGTTACTATAAAGGAAATATGTAATCCAATTTTAAAACTTTTTTTTTTGTAATTAAAAAAACAACTTAAGACCTAGTAACGTGTAGTACAAATTACAAAATTAAATTTAAACTTGAAGATTTCTCCACTAAAAATATTTAAGATTTTGAACCAACTCAATAAAAATTTTTAATAAAACTGGTTGTTTATCTTTGGAAATTGATATCAGGGCCTGTCATTGATGTGATGAATGTTTTCATTACCTAAATATGAACTAAACAAATTTAAGATGCTAAAACTAATCACCTGGGTTACTTTAATGACATTACAGTATTTATACAAACAAGTCAGATTTATAGAGTTTTACAAAGCATGCTAATAGCAATTCACAAAACATTTATTAGATAAAATTCATACAAACATACAAAAATGGTAAAAAAAAATTACCCTGAACCATCTACAGGAAAATTTTCTTCAGTATAAAGATTTTCTGAGCCTAAACGATTGAAAAAGTCTTTCAAAGCAACAAGAGCCTAAAATTAATAAAAAATATGAAGGTTCATGAAAAACTGATTATTTCTCTAGAAACTTTATATATTTTGTATAATAAAAATGTGAGACTAATACATATAAAAACTAATAATTAAAAAGAACAATTACTTAATTTTCCTACATTATATAAAATAATGTAACAAAAAAATTACATTACAAAACTCATTCAATAAATAGCCAGAAAAATTATATAGAAAATCTAAAATATGGCTGTAATTGTTATAATTTGTTATTTTGTCAGTATATATACATAATGCACACATATTTTGCCAATTAATCTAACATATAAAAATGAAAAATTGTAAGTCTTATTCTGTCTGTCTTTCTATACAAATCCACAGTTCAGAAGTGAGAATCATTAAATTTTACATACAGGTGTATTAAAACATGGCCAAAGCATCTAAATAAATTATCGTTCATTTTTTATTAATAAGAAAACAAGATCACAATCATTTCCTATAAAATTTAAACATTTTTTTTTACATTTGCCAAAAATTCATAAAATACAATAAAATTATTTCACCAGCAATTAATTTTCCTTTAAAAGATTTCCATGTGAAAAATGAAATGAAAAGTTTCCAGAATTACAATGAAAATGAATATGACATCATATTGGAAGTATAATGGACATTTTTAAATATTTGTCAATAACATAAGGAGCATGAATATGAGTAAGTACAGAAAGCAGGTGAATGTGACATTATATTTGAAAAAAAGCAGACATTTTAAAATGTTTGTTAATAACACAAGGAGTAGAGGTCTGCACGGGCATGGTCTGTGGGCCGGGTTTGAGCCAATTTTATTCCACGGGACTTCTAATAGTCACATAGTCTTCTAATAATAATAATAATAATGAAACAGTCTCCTAATAATAATAATAATAAAACACAGTCTCCTAATAAAACAGTCTCCCCACCCCCTCTCAAATATTCAAAATAGTTCATGTACAAAATAAAACAAACACATAATTTAAAAAAAAAAGAAAAAAAAAGAGCTAAGGAACATTTCTAAATCTCTTAGATCTCCTGAATAAAACTGCTTTCAATAATTTCAACTAATGTTGCAGACTATAAATCATAATAAATATATTGTTTTAAAACACAATCTGGAACCTACATACATAAAAAACATTAGCATGGAAAAAAAAGTTTTCCCCCACTTTATCCAATTTTCAGTTAATTCTTCAAAAATTAGAATTCACAAATCAGCAGCTGATAGACATAAATAGAGACATCCGTAGAAGTATGGAAGTGCACTTAAAAAATCTAATTTCGTGTTACCGTAAGATGTATTCTAAAAATAAGAAAAAAAAAACTATATAATTGACAATTGACTTTTTTTTTAAATACCTTAAAAGATACGTAAATCTGGAGTAATCAAATTGTATGACAGTAAATTTAAAATCAAATTATATAACTTTTTAATAATTAACTTAATATTAACCTTTACAAGACAGGTTAGTTAAATATCGGCAAGAAGAAATCCCTTTATAGAAGATGGTAATGATCATCTACTAAGTGCTTCTTTTCCCACATTTACTGTTAACCTGTACTTTGGAGTAGCATAACAACTATGGGGAAAATAATTGTTTGGTAGATTTTAAGGTAGATTAGAGTTTTTTAAGAATAAATACCTCTTTGTTTAAATGTAAAGCACGTATCCCTCAGAAGGCTAATAAGCTAACATAATCAACCCAAAAATTATAGTAATGAAGAATTCAACTTACAATCTACTTTTTAATGTTTCTCGATTACCACTTATCAAATAAGCTTGCACATTTATGTTAATGTTAGTTCATGAAAATTATATCATACTGCTTTCTTTCTGACATTGTATCATAGTGTATATTTACATTGTACATCATATATTTATCTTATGTATATTAGTTTTTAAGAAAGTTGGCTGTGGACCTATTGCAGTTTTTCTTATTCAATGTATGTTTCAATTATTGTGGTTTTGATTAGTGCAGTAATAACAAGAAATTAATTTAACCACACTAATCGAGACAAACATGTAATTTAATAGTAAAGCAATAATGGTAATAAGCATATTTAAACAAAGTCAATAATGGTAACAAATTTCTAGTTTCAAAAGTCTCACCTCTGTATCAATTAAATCACCAGCTAAAGCAGCAATTTCATTGGGATTAACAGATTTAACCTAAAACAGGAAAAAAAAAAAAAGAAATATTATTTAAAAGTCCAACAATATTAGCAATAAAGAAATAACAAATCTTGTGCATATAATATCAACAGAAAGATATATTTTTTTACATATAATCCTGTGAGAGAGGGAGGGGGAGGGGGGGAATATGCTGTGTTATTTCATCACCAAATTATCACAGAGAGATGCGAAAGGTACTGTTCAACTAGAAATTGTCTCTACTTTTTTAATATGAATGCATTTTTTGAAATAGGTGTCATCTAAATTGTACCAACTTTCATTTTTTAAATGGTAACACCAATTTTTGACATCCTTGGAACAAGGCAGCCAAGAAAATGTTATAGTTAATATACTCTTTCTTAAATCTTCATAGTGTTCAAGAAGAAAATATGTTAGGGGTGAACCATAAATTTTTGAAATAAAAAATAGATCTTAAAATGAAATGAAAAGTACTCAAAACACACAAATAGTTACGAGAAAAATTATATAAAATTTTGAATTATCAATTTTCCCGATATCTTTTTAAGATCTTCTTTTCTGTGGGTGCTATGATAACAGGAGATAGTCTCTTTAGACTGTTGAGAAGTAAAATTTATCTTATCTCCAAAACTAATGGCTGGGATCAGGGTTAGGGAATTGCATCATTTTACTCGCCTAGGGCGAGTGGATTTTCTGACAAGTCGAATGAATCTTTAAGAAGTCTTTTAAAAACTGTAGACTATAGAAGATTTGATTTATACTTGTTAGTTTTATTTTGCAACTCTCCTAATTACCACAATGTAAATATGGTACTAAGTTCTATCCTATACTAAACTTTCCTCTGTTGTATATGTTTCTTTATTTTATTTTTAAAAAATTATGAAAATGTGTGATAGTAGTAATGAATTATTTTTGCAGTTGTGTAAATTCATAACAATTTTCAACTGTATGTTGCTTCTTGCTGGCTGATAAGATTTTTTGAAAATCCCCCACCATTGGCTGGGATAAATTGTAAACATACACACTCATAATTTTTTATTTTATGACTGTGGCTCATTTTAAGTAAAAATTAATTAAGTTGATCATTTTTTAATGATTTTTTTAATAATTTTCATAATTAAAAATATGTTTCTGATTCAACAACATGCTTGAAACATGTTTGGGTCTATCCAATTTATCTCATTAAAAGAGTAAAAAAATAAATAAAATTAGTTGAATGATTTTTTGAGAAGATAAAAAAAATTAAAGTTTGTCATGAGGACTTAACATTAGCACCCTCAAACTTTGCCCTTTTAACTCTGTAAAGATAAAAGAGTGCATAAATAGTAGTTTTTTAGTAGGCTGCTGTGATCTAAAAAACTCAAATAGAATGTCAAAAATGCGGGTTACTATTTGAAAATTCAATGATGATACAATTTTTAATATGTAATATAGACTATAGATTTATTTATTTTATTTTTATTTTTATTTTATTTATTTTTATTTTTTTAGGGGGGGGGGGGTAATTTTACCTTGCTAACAAAGTAAAAATGTAAGTTCCAACACACAAGTAAGACTGTTTTCATAAAAAGCCATTTTTTTAAATTATTAATTTAACTTTTGATTAATATATGGTTCACAGAGAAGCAAAGAAAAAACTAAAAATTCAATTACATTAAAAAGCCAAAAGAGAAAAGAGAAAAAAAAAAAAAAAACAGATTTTCTTCCAAATATTAACTGAAAATTTCATTTTTTACATTAGATTATGTAATAAATAATATGCTCCTATAAATAAGAGTAAATATCATACTTGAACTCACTTAATTTCTAAATGTATATCAATACATTGATATGTTTAACTTACTTTAACCCCTTCGGGACCGGCGGATTTTACACAAATTTTATTTGTTTGGCACCACTTTTTTTAAAAAAGCTAACTTTACTTAAACTATCACAAAAATGCTCTAATTAGAGAAAGCAAATATTACTTTTATTTTTTACTGGTGCCTAAAACAAATTCTGTATGCTCTTTTTGAGGGTGCATATATGCACCCATGGTCCCGAATGGGTTAAGAAAATTTAGATACATTTATATCTTAATTTTAATAGATTTAATTCTAAAGAATTTATAAATACATGAATTGAAAAAGAACATTCTTTTGTGTTTGAAACCTCACAAGATGGTGCCAAAACATAAGATTGGTTGGTGAAATTTATTGGAATTTTTTAAATGTAATGAAAATAAATAGATATCTCATCAAAAACAACTCGTTGTAAATGATCCCGCCAAGCCACAAACCTAAAACGTCAGTCACAAAAAGAAGTGATATCACATAAAACGAAGCGATATAGAAGTGCGTACTCCGAGTCCCGTGTAAAAATCTATCACCACTCATAATGTTTCCAAAGGACTCGGAGTGAGGTACAGTATGTGAAAACTGCTTGGCGACCTGCAGACTTTTATAATATATGTAGTATATCAATTTTGAAAATCGAAAAATAAATTTTAAATTTTTGTTATACCACTTTTATAAATATTTTTGTATGCAAAAGAACTGACAGAACGGATTTTCCCCCAGATCTATGCCATTCCCTTACGCTAGAATTACTGCAATATATCTCAATAACGTTTATTATAAGGTTTACATATATATATATATATATATATATATTACAAACTCAAAATCTTTATATGTTTACTTAAAAAATCCTCTTCGTAAGAGTGGTGTTTTTAGTTTAAATAATGGGAAATAAAATCAACAAATTGATTTTTCAAGCTCATAATTAAGAAAGGACATGCAAACACAGAAGCTTCAACTTTTACAATTTTATGGGAGCAAAATAAATAAATAAATAAATAAAATAAAATAAAATAAAATAAAAATAATATAGCCATATGTAATTGCAGGAAACGCAAACATTATAAAAGCCTGCAGGTTGCCAAGCAGTTTTCACATACTGTACCTCACTCCGAGTCCTTTGGAAACATTATGAGTGGTGATAGATTTTTACACGGGACTCTGAGTATGCACTTCTATATCGCATCTTTTTATGTGATATCACTTCTTTTTGTGACTGACGTTTTAGGTTTGTGGCTTGGCGGGATCATTTACAACGAGTTGTTTTTGATGAGATATGACTCCTTTTTGTAAGATATTTAATTTCAATTATACGGATTCCATTTTTATTCAGAAAAGAAAAGATGAAAGGGGCAAAAAAATTAATAGTGATGCTATAAACAGAATTATACATCAGAATTATACAATTTATTGAGTGACTTATTCCAAAGTACATGTCGCTACCATAACAACGGGGAAACTTTTATATTAATTTCCTTACATTGTATTCATCAGATTATTTATGACATATTTATTTTCCTTTTTCTTTTGTTTATATCACTCTTCCGTTTATATACATTCAAAAACAAAAAATTAGACAATTTTACAGTAGTTTACAAACTAATTAAAATAATACAGTTTCAGAAAAATGTGGAAAAATAAGAAGAACTTTTTTTCGGTCAACTACAACGATAAGTTTATGGAGCATACTTTACCGAGAATAATCCAACGTTTTTTTTTTCTACGAACCTATTTCTATTAGTATAAAAATTTACAGGGATTTTTATACTAACATATTAAATATATTATTTTTGAAAATTACTGAGCACCTTAGAAGTTTTTTATTTGTTTAAGTTTTTTAACTCAACATTTCGAGAATTTCAAAAATTTAAAATTCGCAACGTTTGCAAAACTATAAAAACTATTAAAGTGATTTCTGTTCATATAGTCTGTTCATTCCAATTCGGGGATCCTAAAATATAGGTCCCCAATCTCCGGCAGTCCATGAATTATTGGGACATTGTATGCAACTGTTAAAATGTTCTCAAAGTTGAAAATAGAGGCAATAAGTATAGCTCGGCAAATATGAAACACGGCATTGCTTCATCATGGCTTTGTTTCGTGAGGTGTTCGTTCTCCGAACATAAAAATCTCACGCGAAAGTGTTCGTTAACCGATTTGTTCGTTACCGATCACCTATTGTATACGAAATTTAGCATTTTAAGTTCGTCATGGCCGGAGATTCAATGAACGGCAAATATTTAAACGCAAAACTTGTAATCTTGGGGTAGCAACATTTTTACATTCTATTACACAGCGCATGAACGTAAAGTTGGAATTTTGTAATCACTATTTCAATCAATTCCTGATACGCTAGAATTATATATTTATAAATAAACACAGTTTTTTTTATCGATAAAAATACTATATTTTAATAGATTTAGAGCTTAATATCGACGAGATTTCAGACAGACAAAATGAACTCATATTAAATTTTAAAGCAAGATAATGAAACCTTACAGAGATTGAAACAGTATAAAATCATTAAAATACATCTCACTCAGTAAATATACATCGGTTGTAATGTAATCAAGATCTTTTAAGAGACTCTGTAAACAAAACGTATATGCTTCAATGCCGCTTTACAATAGAGAGGATGTAGTAACATATTTGAATATCTTGTGTATATAGCCAATTTGACTAAAGTTATGCAATTTACTATTGTTTTTCCTCTGTGTTAAGTACGGGAATCATGTACTTCAACGTAAAAATTCGCTAATTACACAACTTTTTAGTCTTATTAAAAAAAAAAATAGCACTCCGGGAGTGCCGACAGAAGTGAAAACTTGAACAAATACGTGTGTATTTTTTGAATCGTCAGGAAACGTTTTATTGCGCAGGAAATACTTTTAAATGAAGTGTTTTTTTATTCATTATTATAAACTACTACTACAAAAATTATATTACAATTTTCATTTAATGCGCTATTGTACATGAAAAATAATGCATATTATTTTACATACAAAAATTGCAATCTATTGCTTAAAACATAAATTTACAAATAAATGAAATATAAAATTTAATTAATTGGTATTCTTTGAAATGAATACCAATGAAACTTATGAATTTTCATCCACAATTTAAACAACTCTCAATACATTCATCATTTGTTCCATGAGATCTAGTTTCATATCTTTTGTAATAACATTTATCTGCAAAATAGGGTTCCTGCTTCCTATCACTCCAAAAATGAATTCTTTGCTGCCTGTCTTGTTTACGGTATTCGTGAACATTATGCTTTTTTCTATCTTCATACTGCGCGTATTGTTTGCGGTATCTATAATTTCTATCAACATCAACAAACTTTTCTTTTCTATAAAATGATTTCACTTCATTTCCGTATCGGTAACCACGTTTCGTAAAACTTTCGTGAAATATTTCATTATTTTCATTTTTTTTTTTTATATTACTTCCGTCGATTTTTCTCGTGCTCGTTAAATTATAATATTTTCTGTGTTTTGTTATTTCATTTTCATCTTTTGATTTGATCTCGCGAGTTGAGTCACTTTTGTTAACTATTATAAAAGATAATAGTTATGGGGTTTAAGAAAAGATAGCAAAGTTAACACGCATTTAGTGGAAACGTAAAAGCTGATTTTATTATACCCCAGATGAATGAAAAATGAATTAAGTTAAACACATATGTAGTGGTTTAAAATAAAGATAACATATTTAAAAACCAATGATATTTATTTAAACATTCAATTAAACAATTACAACAATAATAATTAAACTTAATTTAAAATCAATTAAACATATATAACATTATCACACTACTCAATATACTTTAACAATTACTAAAAGATTCTTAATATCTAAATGACACCATGACGTGATTAGGTCTTTAAGTATTGACCATCTGGAACCTCAGCCACTTCAATATTATATGGCAGCAAAACACGTAGATTTATTTTCCTTTATTCAACACACAGTTCATTTCATAAATGAAGGTCAGAAAGCATAGAAACCAACTTCTTAATTAAAGAATTTTACCAAGTCAAAGTTTCCGAAGTAACGCATCCACCACAATATTCCATTAAAAATCAAACCGTTACCAGCAATACTTCCTTCCACTTCTTTCACCATAAAACTGCTGAACAAGTATTTGGTTCAAACTAAGAATGTCATTACTTCCAATTTAAGATAAAATATAACTAACATAAATACAACTGACACTGGAACGAGCGTACACACTAAAAACACAACAACAACATCATCTCTGAATGCGGTAGCTGAAGAAGATGATTGTTCACTGAAAAACGCAACTATATATACCTCACTACTCTCTCAGATCACTACGCCACGCATGCTCCCCACGATCTTCCGAAACCTTCTAGAATGTCAATAATATTGCTTTATGCAAAACCATTCCTCCACATTCCTGCACAACCATTCCTGCGTTAGCCTCCTAACACGTACCGTGATTACATCACGACAACGCCACCTCCCGGCATCTAGGCCAACTACGATGATGGAGATCGGAATCGATGAAGCGTATCGAATGACGCAATCGAGGGAAAGTAACCGCGAGTTATGAAGCCACGTATTGTAAACAGAAAACGGGAAGCCAAGGATTATATTAAAGTAAAGTTTAACTTTATTTTTCATTCTTCAAGATAAATATATATATGGCCAGATTCATTTAATAAGTAAGTTTATCTTTTAATATGAATATGTATTTTTATGAAAGTTTAAATAAAAATAGTATTTATTTCAAAATGACTTTAAACATAAAACAAGGTTTAATTACTAAATTAAAGATATATTTTATGAAAACTTCTTGAATAAAATATTGTTTAATTTAACATGAAATAGAAATATAATTTAAAGATGCCTGTAAGGTATTATAAGTTTTAGATATTATTAAACTTTATATAAATGTTGAATTATAAGTTTATAAGGTATATGTAGAATGATGAGACAAAATATATATAGAAATGAGGGACTCTATTTCTTAGACATGTTCTAATTTTCCTAACAACTTTTATCTGTTTTCACCGCACGTGCTAAATTTATCTTGAAATTATTTTCTGAATTAATTTTATTCATAATACCAATCATTTCGCTTTCTGCACGTGAACTATTTCCTTTTGATATACTTTCGCTTCATTGTATGAATTGGCAACATATACAGTGGTGTCGGTAACAGTGTCATGAATTCAGTGGTTTTTTCCCATCTCAAAAATGCCAAACGCGCCTAAAGAAGTTTTCACTTCAAAAATCTTTTGAGTTACCCTGTAAATGAGCAGTAAATTCTACAATTCTGTTTTACAATAGGAAGCTAACTTAGGTTGTTCGTAGTAACATATTTTAACATCATGCGCATACTTTCTTTTTGAAAAGAGTTAGACCATTTAATATTTTTTTTTTGCTTCATCTTAAGTATAGGAATAAACCACTTTAAGTGGTATACATAAAAAACTAATTAATATTTTTACACGAAATATTAAACATTTGAACTACTCATAAAAAATTTAAATGCTGCAAACCGCATAAAAATCAGATAGTTACACAACTCTTTAGCCCTATATCAAAAGATCTTTTGTGAGACCCTGTAAACGAACCTTATATGTTACTATTTTTTTATGATAGGAAGCTTACTTGGGTCGAGTGTAATAACATATCTAAATATCATGTGTATACGAACATTCCTAAAAGAGTTGGGTCATTTATTATTTTTTCTGCTCTATGTTAAGTATAGGAATCAATAACTTTAAACTGATATAAATCAAAAACTAATTAACATTTTTACATGAAACTTACAAAGGTTTGAACTGCTGATAAAAACAATTCAAATGACGTAAACCGTGTAAAAATCCGATAATTACACATTGCTGTAGCCTTGTCAACAGTTTTTTGCTCTATGTTAAGTATAGGAATCAATAACTTTAAACTGATATAAATCAAAAACTAATTAATATTTTTACATGAAACTTACAAAGGTTTGAACTACTCATATAAACAATTCAAATGACGTAAACCACGTAAAAATCCGATAATTACACATTGCTGTAGTCCTGTCAACAGTTTTTGGTCTGAACACGATTTAAAAAGTGCAAAAAACAGCACTTTTAAAATCGCATTTACTGAAAACCTATTAGTCGGATTTTGCTTTACTTTTGATTTCTTACTCACTTGGCACGATTCCATAGAATCAAGAATTTTGTTTCTATCATAAATAGAACGCGAGATATAGATGTGTCAAAAACCAGTTTTGTCCCGTCCGCAAAATATAAACTAGACAGAGTGCTAAAAAAATTTTTTTTAAATCGTTTGGCATCCATTGGCGGAAATTCCTGTCATTTACAGTTCAATGCATTGCTGTTTCTTATGCTTGGCGAGAAACTCTGTCGAGTTTCTATGATATAAATAAAAATTGCGGCAATTACTGAATGTTTAATTCTACTTTCCGAATTTATGAAAGATTTGAGAAAATATAATCATATCCAGACAGATATGAAAAAATCCGTATTAATGATTAATTTATCCATTTAAACAGAATACTAAAAAATTTACATTCAACTGTTTAGTGTTGCCATCTACAAGCACAAAAGCGAAACAAACATAATGATTTGTTGATTATACTGCAAAAGCTTATAATAAATTGCAATTATAATTTGTCAACATTTACAATTAAATCGATATATTTTTATACATTTTCATTTGACATATTGATTTTTGTAAGCATTTAATATTTATAATTTTTAAAAAATACAACTAGCGATATAAAATTAAAAACGTAAACAAAGCAATGATTTAAAAAAAAAAGATTTAATTTTTTTTTAAAGACAAAATCATATTTAACTTTTTATTATTCAATATTATATAAATTTTGTTCTCAGCATTTTTAATAAAAGTTTTTTAGAATATAAAGAAGAATAAAAACACATCTAAAAATTATTTTGGCAATTGCAGTTATAAGTGGCAATACTCAATCATTTATTTGAAATGGGGTAAATAATAGTCACTCTAAAGTAAGAGGTCGTTCTTTAAAGCATTTTATAAAAAAGCAAAGAAAATGTGCCAGAAAATAAGAACATAATTTATTTATTCACAAACTTTTATGCTAAAACAAAAAAACTTTTTATAAAAAGTATTTAACTGTAGGTAAATTCCCCCACCCCCAGCCCAAAAAAATAAATAAATAAATAAATAAATGAATAAAATAAAATAAATAAAAGAATTAATTAACTTTTATTAGTTTTATTTACAAAAATATCCATATGGAACTTATTAAAGGGTCTATGTGTCAGAAATTAAATATTTGCATGCAATTTTTAAACTGTCCACAGAAAGAGTTTAAACTAGACCTAAATAAACAAAATACTGGAATATTTCTGGTATTGTCATCAAAATCTGTTGTTTCTATACTATTTCAGGAATTGCTCTATACCATTTATGAATAATACCCACTCGTATTATGGTTTGAATAATTAAGAAAAAACAGACCAGTAAATTTTTATTTAAGTGTTTTGAAAGGAATATTAAACGAAACCCTTTGTGCGATATTTGATCACACTTACCCACTTGTTCTATATTATTTCATGTACTACATTTTTATGTAATTTGGATGGCATATGTTTGATGACTTTACTTGTTAGTACACTGTAAGAAAAAAAATCCCTGACGGCTCGGCCAACAGGCACAGATAGATTTCGAAGACGCAGACCGTGGGGCGCCTGTTTGTCGGGAATTGCGGAAGAAATGACATTTTTGTGATGATGCGGCAGTTGGAACCACCTACTTCGAAACCTAACTTGTTTGCAGGCAGAGCCAGCAGGGATTTTTATTTTTTATTTTTTATTTATTTATTTATTTATTTATTTATTGCTATAAGAGTTGGTCCTATAAAAAACTTGTCAATATAAAAGTTTTAGATAATATTAAGAGGATTTATAATAAATTTAAGCGGATTTGAAATCTTGGGAAATGACCAACTTATGAATTTTTTTCTTCTAAAACCCCTCTTCCCCCCCCCCCCCCTTAAGGCAATTTTTAATTATATCAAAAATCTGTCATACATAAATTTTCGGCCCTTCTCCTAGAAGTAGTAATAACTTCAAATGGATTCGATACGTATCATAATTAAGAAATTATGGAGTTTTTACTGTTTTCACAAAAAGCCCCCCATCCCCCCCCCCCCCCCCCCACCTTTTGGTTCGATTTTGGACATTAACAAACTTGACCAAGATTTTATACCCCTTGATTTTATGTATCAGTTTCGAAAAGATGCGGGAGTTGGAACTGCTACTTCGAAAAATAATTTGTTTGCAGGCAGAGCCGGCAGGGATTTTTTTGTTTTTAATTTTTTTTTTTTGCTATAACGGTTGGTCCTATAAAAAACTTGTCAATACAAAAGTTTTAGATAATATTAAGAGGATTTATAATAAATTTAAGCAGATTTAAAATCTTGGGAATTGACGAAGTTATGAATTTTTTTCTTCTAAAACCCCTCTCCCCCCCCTTAAGGCAATTTTTAATTATATCAAAAATCTGTCATACATAAATTTTTGGCCCTTTTCCTAGAAGTAATAATAACTTCAAACGGATTCGATACGTATCATAATTAAGAAATTATGGGGGTTTTTCTGTTTTCACAAAAGCCCTCCCCCCCCCCCCCTGTGGTTCGATTTTGCCCATTAACAAACTTGACCAAGATTTTATGCCCCTTTATTTTATTTATCAGTTTCGAAAAGATGCGGGAGTTGGAACCGCCTACTTCGAAAAATAACTTGTTTGCAGGCGGAGCCAGCAGGGATTTTTTTGTTTTTAATTTTTTTTTGCTATAACGGTTGGTCCTATAAAAAACTTGTCAATGTAAAAGTTTTAGATAATATAAAGAGGATTAATAATAAATTTATGCGGATTTGATATCTTGTGAATTGACGAAGCTATGATTTTTTTTTCTTCTAAAACCCCCTTTTTTCCCCCCCTTGGGGCCATTTTTAATTATATCAAAAAACTGTCATACATAATTTTTCGGCCCTTTCCCTAGAAGTAATAATAAGTTTAAACGGATTCGATACGTATAATAATTAAGAAATTGTGGGTTTTTTCTGTTTTCACAAAAAAGTCCCCCATCCCCCCCCCCCCTGGTTTGATTTTGCCCATTAACGAACTTGACCGAGATTTTAAGCCCCTTGATTTTATGTATCAGTTTGGAAGAGATTTATGCAGAATTTTTCCAGTTATCGTGTCCATAAAAAAATGACATAGATAGATAGATAGATATAGATAGATAGATAGATATAGATAGATAGATAGATAGATAGATAGATAGATAAAGTTTTGAACTGGGTGTGGTTTTGGGTTCTGGGAGTCATGATCGGCGTAGATCTGCAAAAATTTTTCAAAATTTCCAACTTAGGTGAGAATGTAATAGGTAGTATTTCTTACGAAATCTACCTAAAAGGGGAAAAAATACAGCAAAATCTGTTGGCAGTATGGATGCCAACACTTCTTGCTGTGAAAATTTGCATGATTTACAGCTATTTTTCCTATAAACATACAAAAAAAAAAAATAATTTCAAGATACATTTTTATGTTGATTAGCAGCAACAACAAAAATAAAAAATTTTTGACAATGTTCACAGAGGTGATCTAATTTCACAGATATAGTACAGTTTATTTTGCAAAATTATTGAAATATTAAGCCTTTTTTAGTGATTTTGTGAATATCTCTAAGATTTCCTAATAGCAGACAAATTTCACAGTCCCAAAGTGTATATTATTTAGAGATTTTAATGTATTACAAGTATCTCAAATAAATACATTTCCTTGATATATGTTAGATGAAAACATAGGATAAAAGCACCAGAAGTTAGCCACTTAATTTTCATAATTGGCCACTTATATCTGAAAAAAATAACTGATTACTAATGCGAAAAAAAAAATCCTGATGGCTTATGAAAGATGGCTGCACATAGAGAAATTCTAATATTTCATTTAGAACCGAAAATAAAATATTTATAAAGTATTTTATCAATTATGTTGATAACTATTGAGGAGTGGCTGACTACTGGAGTACTTATCTTGTTCTATATAATTTACATGTAACAAAGACTTTTTGTATTTCATTAAAAAAAATTAACTATCAAGTAATTGTCAATTGATACCTTCTTTGCTACTTTCACTAAAGCTTCTTCCCAATCACATGGCTCAATTGTACCTCTGTCAGATTTACACATTGGTGTAAGCAATCTCTGTGCTTTAAGCCCATCGTAAGCAAAACGGGTTTTGTCAGAAATCCATTCTTCATTCACTTCCTAAAAATAATAATAACCAATATCCAATCAAATTATTGAAATTCTTTTAAAAGATAATGGAAAAATATTAGCAAATAACAATCAATCAATGTGAATGCAACTTTAAAAACTCATTACATTAAAAATTATTTGAAAAATACCTCATTTAATCTAGGAAGAATTCGAAGAACTTCACCAGTTCTTGTGCTTACAATAATGTTTGAGCCTAAAGCATCAAGTACGTCTATTGATTCTGTTTTCCTAAATAAAATAAAACAAAATTTCATAATATATATGAGATAAAGTTTAAAACTTAAAATACGATTGAATTTTTTTTAAACCAAACAATTATAATTACTTAAGATAAAGATCCATCAATTTTGCAGCACAAAAATAATAAAATGGAATTTTTTTTAATACAAACTATAAATCTATGGTTCTTAATAGTTTTAAATCCAGTTTAAAGTAAGTAACACAAAGTTACTGCAAAAAAAAAGTTTGATATTTTTTTTTATTACATCAAAAATATCAACCAGAATATACCTGTTTCAATATCTGAAAACAGTTTTGATTTCATCAATTATTAGATAAGTAGAAGATTTTTTTCTGAGATTCTGTTAGCGAAATAGACCAGGAGAACCAAAACCAGAAGTAGTTCTAAAGTTAATGTTTACCTATATATATAAAAGCCGTTCTTGGTATGTTTGTTCCTTATAGAAATCTACAGTTTTTGTCCGATTGGAACGAAACTTGATGTACATACGTTTTAGAACACGAGTAAAATCACTCTCAACTTTAAAAACTTCTCAGATCATTCTTTACCATTTTTTTCAAACTTCTCCCATAGTTTATCGTTACAGAAATCTTTTATTTTTCAATTTCTAATGCAATAATTCTTTCCTGTTGCCACACTCTAAAAAAAAGGCAAAAAAATTTTAAAACAAATAATAACACGTTTATTTTCCTTTTTATAAGCCAATAAAAATTGAGACTTACTCGCTATATTTTTTAATTTCCAAAATTAAAGTGATTCTAAGAAGAAAATGCTCATTTTGTTTCTATAGAAATAGAAAATGATAACTTTAAATATGTTAAAATGATCTAGTACCTTAATTTAAATTTATTTGTAGTTAACACATCTTCTTTAATACAGATGTTTCAATTTCAAGAAAACAATTTAGTAAAAATGTTTAAAAAAAGGTAGGCATGACGTCACTATCGAATAAAGGTTTTCATTTTGATATTGAGTCTAAGTAATAGCTATGTTTTATTCCTTCTTCGGTTGTATAATACAGCTGTATCTTATAGCTATACATTATATTGCTAAGTGTTTTATTGATTTAGAAGCAGTGGTGACATTTTTCTTTGATTTATATTAAAGAGAGTGTCATTTCTTTCGTTTTTTAACAAAAGCTTCACAACTAAAAATGCATGTAAAATTGACATGACTTTCATCTAATCATTATACATTTAATTTTTATTAATGAAAATTTAAATTTAAATTTTAAAATGATGTTTTATTATCAGTGAACAGTCTTGATAATTTAGACCTAACTTAAAAGTAAATATTAAGATACTACTTAATGACACTTTTACTAACTCCATGTTTCCATTATTTTATTTTATTTTTGCTGTTAAAATTATCGGCACGCTATTTAATGAAATCTAGTAACTTTCCAGTTTTATAGGGTTTTTTTTTAGAATACAAAAAATAAAATGTTTTCTTTGGTGATATTGATTTTGGTGTAATTAATAAGTGATATTAAGACATTTAAAACTATGAAATTAATATATTTTGAACACTTCTTCTAAAATTATGTGAGGTTTCCATACTTTCTTTCTTTATTTTTTTAAGTTTTAATTTAATTTGGTAATTTAGTTATGGAATATTACACATAAACCAACAAATGCTGAATAATTATTTACATTGTTTTAAGACCAAACCAGTTAATCTTTTGTAATTGAGTCGCATGCAGATTTAAAAATATCCATTCTTGAAAATTACTTTAAAATCCATAAAACATCAGTAAATTGAGATACGCTTTTGAAACAAATAACATTGAAAGTACATTTTATTTTTTATTCGACTGCATAAACATTGAATGTGCTATGTTTAGAAGTAAATGTCTTTAATTTATAAAGATCAAATAAGTTAATCTTTCGTAATTGGATTGGACACAGATTTAAAAATATACATGCTTTAAAACTTCTTTAAAATCCATAAAAAAATCAGTAAATTCAGATAAACTTTTCCAACTACATTTGAAAGTGCAACTTTTTTTTCTAATTGATAGTTTAAAAAATGAAATTATGCAATATTTAGTAGTTACAAAAATGCAGTACAAGCAAAATTTAATTATTAGGTCGTTGCTACCGTCAATATGATGTCGACATTACTCACGGATATGTTTTTGTTTTATAATATAGATAGATGCCATATGAAAGTGAATTTCGCAAAATGTTACGACATTTAGTTGATTTTTTATCATTGTCAGAAAAATCATATATTTTTCTATTATATGCGCAGAAAACACACATTCTTATTTATAAAGCTGAGAAATTTTACTATGGCTGAGTCAAAGTAACGCTATTTTTTCTAATTGTCTTTTTTATCGATTTAGGGTCGAGAATGCACAAAGCTCCGTCATTGTTATTGTCGTATTATTGTATTTTAATTTATGTTAACCCAGGCAAAACCGGGTGGTTCTGCTAGTTTTTTTTTCTTTTGGCACTATACTACAAACTATATTTTTGGGTAGAATATAATTTTTAATAATTAAATTTTCTTTTACTCAAAAATAGTTTCTATACTGAGTTAGCATTATCATAACAGCTTTACGTTGGAAAATGTTATTTTAAACATTTTTGCAATATTCAGTCAAATTTTATTATAAATTACTATAATTAAAAATTGCACTTAATTATTTTAAATAATTAAATTTTATTATTTTCAAATTAAATGTTCCAACTAACTGTTTTCAACCACCTCATAAAATATCTAAATCAAAATGAATAATATTGGCAATATTGGCAATCTTCAAAATTTTAATTATAATAAATAATATTCTCCTCCAAATACTTTTAATTTTGTTCATTTCATTAAATTATTCCCCATAATTTAAAAATCTTTTCCATAACTGATGGAATGCTACAGAAGAACCTCTTAAAAATTTTTAAGATGAAGTCTTTTGCTTAGAATTTAACGCTATATTATATTTTAGGAAAAGGTAGGCTAAATATTAATTAATTATCTGAGACGTATAGTATTTATTTTGCACCAATTGCTCTAAGGATCAGATGTTATAATCTATACTAAAAAAAATAATAATAATTTATTAGACAGATTACCGATTAATTAAAGAAAAGAAAAAGTTCGTTGTGAAATATTTTTGAAGATCGGATCCTATTTGATCTGATTACAATCGTCTAAAGTTACCCATAGAAATTTGCATAAAAATAAATAAATAATGGCTTCTTTTAAAACCTAGATTGTAACATAAAAAACCTTTCCTAAAATAAAAGAATTAACATTAATGCTATTAAAAGTAAACAAAAAGGAAATTGACCAAAATTAGATGAAAATGATAATAAAGTTTATTTACAAGAAATTATAAGCATTTAATGAGAGTTAAACAAAATCTTAAAAAAGAAATTAATCATAGTTAAATATTGAATTTCCATTGTTAACTTACTGAGCATTTCAGTTTTATATTTCTGAACAAACAGATTCAAATTTGTAGGATAGATTAACACATTAGAAGTATACATATTTGATCAGTCTTTTATACGTTTAAATGAGGGGAGTTGTCTTCATATACACACTATTTTTTGTTTAAAAAAAAATTACAGGTAGCAATTGATGGAACAATGGGGGAGTGAATTGGAATTATTTACCTGGAGTTGTCGATGGTGAGACATGGTTTTGGCTCTTTACTCTACTTGTTTTTTTAGAGCACAGGCGTGGAACTTTTTTGCACACACATTAATTTTTTAATGTTAGAGCATGAGAGATGAATACCTTTTATTCACCCACATCGATCTAGAACTGAACTTCAAAACTTAAACTTCTTCTTTTCGTGGGGAAAGAGGACGCAATATATTTTTCCCCCTTCTCCGCATAAGCTTAAGGTCTTACGTATGTAAACTTCACGAAAATTTGCATGTTGTGGCCACTCTTTTAATTTTAGAGGGCTAATTATTGGCAGATAGGTGAATTCCACTACACCCCTTAATCATTTCATAGGCCTTGAGTTACAAAGGAGATTTCTTCTGACGCCTGTAGTATCTGGTAAAAAGAAATGCATTGATCTTGGGAGGTCTACTGCGAAATAAGCCCTCATAAATAAATGTGTCATGTTGTTTGTTCTGACAAGTTCCTCCATGGCATTTTTATGAGGTGTTGTTAAATCATTCCTCTAACTGATGGTAGTGGGAAAAAAACAAATATTTATTTGATTGCAGAAATTCTCTTTGTTCCACAATTAACTACCTATATGTAAAATCGTAAAATGATTTATTAATTGGTATTGTTCATTGTCTGCTGATTCGAATGACATTAAATACTCTGTGTTTATCTGCAGAAAAAAACACAAATTCTTTCTTTCACTTGTTTATAGTGTGTTTGATATTTAAACTATAGATGGTGGAAGAAAATCTTGCCATCAATAACTTTATCAAAATTTAAAGTTATTTTATGGTCCATGGTGAGATTTGGAAATTTTTAAATAACTACTTCATTTCATAATAGTCATTTCTGAATCTACAATCATCATCTTTATCTTTAACGCATTTTTAACCATTGCCATTCAAAGTTCATAACTGGCTGCCAGTTTAATGATGATTTTCTATCTTAAATATCATTCAGCTATTTTTGCGACTCGATAATTTTCATTTTCTGATCACAAGAAGTAAAGTCGGCCAAAAAGAAAAAAGAACACAACATAGATTTTAATACCCAAATTGTTGAAGAAAACAAAAGAAATAGCCATTTGATTTGAAATTATATCTTCTTTCAATTTATGTTTAAACTTAAGGGTTGGGTTGATTATTGACGGCCAATTATCTACACTTGGGATATAGGCCCGGGGGAGTGCCCTTCGTGGGGGTCTTTCTAAGGGAACCTAACCCGTATTTACGCATGGATAAATCCACGGCTCGAAGAAAACCACGAAAACTCCGAACGATTAGGCCGACGGGCGCGATTGGGATCGAACCCAGCACCTCCCGTCTACCAGCTTCGAGAGCACAACCTCTCAGCCACTGGTGGGGCTTAAACTTAAGGGATCATCTTCATACTGAAATTGAACCAAACCCTAAAATTTTCAATAGAAACATCAAATTTTCACAGCATTTTTTTCCCCAGTAAATTTTACCCTAAGATACCAAACGAGGAGTCATTATGTCAAATAGTTTAGGGATTATGAAGATTTAAAGTTTGGAATTCTAATGTTAAATTCTGTTTCATTTGTTGCCAAACAAATTGCAATGTGGATAGTTTTAAAGCATAACTCAAAACTATTTGGCAGAATAAGCTGTAATTTTAGATTCGCATATTTAAAATCTTTTAAAACTCGATATTTGTTAAATAAATTATAGGTTACTATTTTTTTTGGAAAATTATTTTCGAAAATATACATATTTTGAAACTGATTTAAAAAAATTATAATCTATGGAATTTTTAATAGGAAAAAATTTCCAGAAGCTTGAAATATGCAAACTCAAAATTACAATTGAGTTTGTGGTTTTTTTTAGTTACATTTTAAAAACTATCCGCATTGCAATCTGTTTTGCCATGATTAAAAAGTAAATTAATATTAGCAGTTCCAAACTTTAAACCTAGATAATTCCTAAATTTTTTGACTAAATAACTTCCCATTTGGTATCTGAATATACAATTTACTGAAAAAGCCAAATATGCTGTCAAAATTGGGTGTTCGCATTGAAAAGTTTAGAGCTTGGTACAATTTAAGTGTGAAGATGACCCCTTAAGATTATTTTGTTAACATAAATTGAAAGAAAACATGATTTCCAGTTGAATGACTTTTCTGGTTTTTTTTTTTTTTTTTTTTTTTTTTCTGGGACAATTTGGTGATTAAAATGTATGAGGTATTTTCTTTTCTTTTTTTAGGGTTTCGTTCATCTCATGAAACCCTATTACTCCCGCTCCGTTATCTGTCTGTCACAGAGCCATTCTCAAAAACTATGTAACTTACAGCGTTGAAACTTTGTGTATATACCTGAATACTAGCTATGAAGAGCTCAAAATATTAAAAATTGAAAAATTCGTATTATTTTAATAAATAGAGATAAAAAAACAAAATACTAACAGCCTTTTCCTATTAAATTTAAACATTTTTCGTTACAGCAGATGCCAAAAATTAAAAATCCACAATGAAATTCTTTCTACAATAATTAATTTTCTATCAGACGATTTCCAAGTGAAAAATGAGGGCTTTATTGGTGTGACGTCATAAACCACCATCAGGTGACCTCCCTGCTGTGCTTATATTTGTTTGTCTATGTATCGCATGCATACATTCTGATGGTAAAATACCACCAACACGTGATTTCTTACAATCTCGAACCCAGATTCCCAATAAAGCCCATTGAAAAAAAGATTAATATGAAATAAAAATGATTGACGTTACAGCGGCAATAAAATGGAAAGATTTCTCAATAATACAAGGAGTATGAGTATGTGTATGTACACAAATCAGATTAATAACACGTCATTAGAGAATTAAAAAGAAAATCTGACGTCATATCGGAAGTTTAACGGATTTTTCAAATGTTTCAGAATAATACAATGCGATTATCAATATAAGTAATAGAGAATAGTAAATATATGAGTTTGAGGAACATACTGAATCATGATAAAAACGTGATTATGGAAATATTCGCATATTTTAACATTTTAAAGGTGTAGAACATGTTTAATTTTGAATTTTTTTTTTTTTTAAATATCGCATTTAGTCCACATGACAGATATTATTATGACAGAATATAATAGCGAGCTTCGCCCACCATCGGGCTGGCTTAGATATTCGAAAAAACGAGAAAAATAGACAGGCAAATTTTTACTTTTTAAAAAACATGACTTTTTTTTTGGTTGCTATATGAAATTTATTTGGATTTATTAAAGAAAGGATAAAGTGTTTTGAAAGGAATATTAAACGAAACACTTTGAGCGATCTTCGATCACACTTATCCACTTGTTTTATTTAGCCGATTATACATATCTATCATTTAAGACCAAAAAAGCAAATTGATGCAGAAGTTTTCTCTTGAAAGAATTAATCTTGCACTTTCAATATATAAATTTCCTTCTTATATGTGTGTAGATTTAAGTTGTTCTCATTTAATTACTTAAGAAATAAATATATCCTTAACCAATACCGTTTTGTATTTTGTGCTAACTAAAGTATTTATATTATTTTACAAATGTTTTACTTTATCTGTCATACATACATTAACATATGTAAAAACTATGATGGTAACTTCTTCATATTAAACAAGAACGAAAAATCATGCGTCAAGCATAGATTATGTAGCACTTTCCATCGTTTCCAAAATAATTTCTCAAAACATACCGTTTAATAAGCTAAAAGATACCATTTAAGTAAACAATTTGGAAAACGCATAACATATTTAAAAACCTAATTTCAGGAATTTCCAACAGATGCAATATTCGGAAAAATATCCGAATACTCTTATTCAGCCCTGTATATGATCTATAGATTTGTATATATACTATATAGGATGCTAAATTTTAGTTTAGTTAGGAAACGCGTAGCACAGTTTAAAATTCTCCTTCTGGAGTTTCTGTCAATAAACGGAAATGTGTTCGCGAACTTTTGTGCTGCCCTGTATAGGATCTACAGAATTTATGCACACCACGTAATAGACAAAAAGCGAGTTAAAATTAAAATCGCGTTCAGTAACTTAAAACGCACTTCCAGGAATTATTGTTAAGAGACAGTAGAGAATTCTTTTGTGTGTCCCTGTAAATGAACGATGACTGCTATACACACACTATTCTGTAGTAAGCCTCTTGTAATGCACATTAGTAATATATATAAATTTCAATGCGTTTAAAATAGTGAAACACTATTTAAATAAACCGCAGACGATTTTTCTCCATAGACGTAATGTAACGGAATTCTTTTGACTGTCCCTGTAAAGTAACTATAAGTGATATGCACACCCTATTCCATATTAAGCTTTTTCTAATACACCTTAGTGATATATATAAATGACAATGCGTTTAAAATAGGGAAACATTATTTAAATAAACCGTAAATGATTTTTCCCCATAGACCGCAATGTAACGGAATTCTTTTGAGTACCCCTGTAAAAAACTATAAGTGCTACACAATTCCGTTGAAATAGGGAACATGCTATAGATAACGACAATAACATATAAAAATTGCAGAGCAATCCGAGCATATTTACGGGAGTTAGAGCACGGACAGACGGCAGACGGCCATACGGCCAGACAAACCGAAGTCATAAGCACTTTTCAACTAGGTTGGAAAGTGCTAAAAAAGAAAGAAAAGACGCATAATTGCAATACATTAAAATTTTCTAAATAAACCTATGCTTTGATCTTGTTTAATACATTTAAGCAATCTTCAAACAAAAATCAACTAGAGAAGCAGTAAATACAAAGCCTAGATTACATTAAAACAATCAAAACATCTCAGAAGAAAGAAAAAACTGTTTTGATGACATTGAGAAGCCAAAAAATCAAATCTTATGTATCCATCTCTTTCAGCATATAATATTTAGCAAAATAGTACATATTACAATTTAAAAATACTGTATGTTACAGTTAAGAGAGTAACTCTAGGTTTAAAATACATATTTCAATACTTTACCTGGTTTCCCAAGGTCTTGCTGTAAAAGCATATGGTTTTGAAGTCAATGCACCAACAGGACATAGGTCAATGATGTTTCCAGACAGTTCGGATGCAAGTAACTTTTCAACATAGGTACCAACTTGCATATCACTTCCTCTTCCAGTTGTACCTAAATCATCAACACCTGCAACTTCGCTGGCAAATCGTATGCAACGGGTACAATGTATGCACCTAGTCATAATGGTCTTGACTAATGGACCAATGTTTTTGTCTTCAACAGCTCTACAGAATAAGACAATAAATATACTATTAAAATGTAGTTACATAAACTACTTAATATAGCAAATAATTAAAGAAAGCAAGAAAATATTATTTTAATTTAAATCAAAAAACACTGGAAATGGCTTTACATTAATAAATAAATATGCAAAAATATAGTGCAAATTTATTTTTTTTTATAAAATATTTTTTCAAAATATACACAGACAATCCAAAACACATTTTTTATGTACGAACAACAGCAGCGTACAAACACATGATGAGCCATGCTGTTTCAAAGATACAGACCCAAAGTAACTTGTTCAACAAAAAGGTAGGAAAAAAAGAGAGTAAAAAACAATAAAGTAAGAAAAAATAGGAAAAAAATGATCAAATAAACAGGAAAAAGCAGGACACATATGTTAAAAAAAAATAGGAATACAAATATTGAAAAGAATAAAAAATAAATACAAAAATAAATCATATTTAAGATTATTTATTGAAAGATGATGTGTCAAATGCACAGTTACTGTTAAACATTATATTTCCTTTAAATCAATTTATATAAATAATAAAGGAATTATAATGGCAGCAAAACCTAAATTTTTAAATTGAATGTTGTATCTTATTTAACTGTTTTTGTATTGAAGACAGGTCTTTAGTAATTTTTCAAATATTTTTGGTACTTTTATTTACTTTTATTAGATTACTTTTATTGGTACTTATATTTTTGGTATTTATATATTCTCTATTAATTTTGACACAATTTTCACTTTCATAAAATCATTTATTTTTACTGCTTCTCATAACAAATCATTAGTTTCAAATAAGCATCTAATAGCCGAATTTAGTTCTTCCTGCCAAAATTCACCTTTTTCCAGGCATGAAAGTGGGAGATTAAAAAGAAAAAAATGTCCATCTATACAGTGGTGACAAATTCTTATTAGACACATTTTAATAGATATTTATACAATAAAATGAAATATAAATATACATATGTATGATTTTGTTGCGTTTGGCAACTTAGAAAATATGAAATTAAAAAAAAAAAAAAAAAAAAAAACTTATAATAATTGTACGGGATTACTGAATACAAAACAAGAATGGAACAGAACAGTTTGCTAAAGGAATAAATCTAAATACATCTGATGAGTTTATATGAAGTACAGTGATTCGTTTTTTAAAACAAATATTATTCTGGATGGTTTGGCTGTTTCAGTGTTCGAAGGAAAAGAAAGTTCTCCATGTTACATCAAAATTATCTTTGCTCCAAAAATACATCACTGAAATTACCCAAAAGTATTATAAATGAAACAAAATATTCTATTTAAAATAAAAAATTTAGATTTCATTTCTCTCTTAAAGACTAAAAAAAAAAAAAATCGTTCTTGAAACATATTTTAAACAACTTCATTTACAGGATTTTCAAAGGTGGCCTTTTTTAATTTGATAGCTCTTCTGTACTGCTGTTCAGAAATAAACTCCAAGGGTTTGAGTAGAAAAAATGACGGAGAATTATATTTCTTAAATCCCTCCCTCCTTATGTGTTTCAAATATTTTCTTTGTATTCTTGCATCAATTCACAAAACATACAAAATTGCTTTCCATAAGGTAGAATTCCACCTTTTAGAGGAACTCTTTTATGCCTGACAATTTCAATTTTTACACCTTGAATAGGAGGAGGGGGTGTACTTTCAAATGCAATTTGTCTGAAAACTACCTCAATTTATTGATTTTTTATGGTTTAGAGTAAAAGAAAAAGATGATAAAAGAAAATCAAAATTCAAAAGTGCTACAAAAAGAAAGTAAGTTTTCAAAAATATTTGTCTGTAATTTATTAAACCAAATTAAATTTCTAAAGATTTTGTTAAACATCCCTTTATTTTTTCAAAATATACAGAAAATCCAAAACACGTTTTTTATGTGCAAACAATAGCAGCTTACAAACACATGATGAGCCATGCTGTTTCAAAGATACAGACCCCAAAGTAACTTTTTCAACAAAAGGGTGGGAAAAAAGAGAGTAAAAAACAATAAAGTAAAAAAAAAAAATAGGGAAAAAAATGATCAAATAAAAAGGAAAAAGCAGGATACATATGTTAAAAAAAAATAAGAATAGGAACATCCCTTTATTTTTTCAAAATATACACAGAAAATCCAAAACACGTTTTTTATGTGCAAACAATAGCAGCTTACAAACACATGATGAGCCATGCTGTTTCAAAGATACAGACCCCAAAGTAACTTTTTCAACAAAAGGGTGGGAAAAAAGAGAGTAAAAAACAATAAAGTAAAAAAAAAAAATAGGGAAAAAAATGATCAAATAAAAAGGAAAAAGCAGGATACATATGTTAAAAAAAATAGGAATACAAACATTGAAAAAAATAAAAAATAAATACAAAAATAAATCATATTTAAGATTATTTATTGAAACATGATGTGCTAAATACTCAGTACTGTTAAACGTATTTCCTTTAAATCAATTTATATAAATAATAAAGGAGTGATAATGGCAGCAAAAGCTAAATTTTTAAATTGATTGTTGTATCTTATTTAACTGTTCTTGTACTGAAGACAGGTCTTTAGTAATTTTTGAAATATTTTTGGTACTAGACTCTATTAGTTTTGACACAATTTTCATTTTCATAAAATCATTTATTTTTATTGCTTCTCATAACATATCATTAGTTTCAAATAAGCATCTAATAGCTGAATTTAGTTCTTCCTGCAAAAATTCAACTTTTTCTAGGCATGAAAGTGGGAGATTTAAAAAAAAGGGTGGGGGAGGGGGTAAAAAAATGTTCATATATATATATATTGGTGGCAAACTCTTATTAGACGCATTTTAATAGATATTTATACAATAAAATGAAATATAAATACACGTATGTTTTTTTTTCTTTTGGCAACTTAGAAAATATGAAAGAAAAAAAAACTAACAATAATTGTAAGGGATTATTGAATACAAAAACAGAATAGAACAGTTCACTAAAGGAATAAATCTATATATATCTGACAAGTTTATGTGAAGTACAGTGATTATTTTTTTAAACAAATATTATTCTGGATGGTTTGGCTATTTCAGTGTTCAAAGGAAAAGAAAGTTCTCCATGTTACATCAAAATTATCTTTGCTCCAAAAATACATCACTGAAATTACCCAAAGGTATTATAAATGAAACAAAATAGTTTATTTAAAATAAAAAAAATCTAGATTTCCTTTCTCTCTTAAAGACTAAAAAAAATTCACTCTTGAAACATATTTTAAACAACTTAATTTACATGATTTTCAAATGCTCATAACATAAGGTGGCCTTTTTTAATTTGATAGCTCTTCTGTACTGCAGTTCAGAAATAAACTCCAAGAGTTTGAGTAGAAAAAAATGTCTGAGAATTATATTTCTTAAATCTCTCCCTCATTATTGTTTCCAATATTTTCTTTCCATTCTTGCATGAATTCACAAAATATCGAAAATTATTTTTAAAAAGGTAGAATTCCACTTTTTAGAGGAACTCTTTCATGCCTGACAATTTCAAATTTTACACCTTGAATAGGGGAGGGAGGATGTACTTCCAAATGCAATTTGTCTGAAAACTACCTCAATTTCCTGTTTTTATATGGTTTAGAGTGAAAGAACAAGATGACAAAAGAAAATCAAAATTCAAAAGTGCTACAAAAAGAAAGTAGGTTTTCAAAAATATTTCTCTGTAATTTATTAAACCAAATTAAATTTTTAAAGATTTTGTTAAACAAATGTACAACAACCCTTTATTTTTACAAAAATAAATGAATAAAATGCCAGTCCAACATGCACTTGGGGGAAGAAAGACGTCCAGGCCAGACTCATCCCAGAAAGAAAGAAGTTTGTCCTGTCCCAACCCGAGTCTGCAGAATAAAAGTAAGGCTTAGACATGACCCAGAAAGAATGAAGACGATGTCCGGCCTGGTCTGAAACTCATGAAAGAAAATTGACCTTAGACCATGGAGACCTCTAGTTTACATATAAAAAATTACATCAACTTTCATTTTTCAAATGGAAAAACCCACTTTTAAAACATTATTTGAATTCTTTGGATAAAATTGTTAAAGTGTTAAGATGCCTATTTCAAAATTTGCATTTATATCTGGAAAGAAGATACAATTTCTAGCTGAACAGTACCTCTTGCATCTCTCCTGAACAATTTAATAATAAAATTGCATGGTGTGATCTTTTTTTTTTTTTTTTTTTGCTTTCTTTAACTGACTGTACATGCTGATCTGTATTAATCTTGATCTTTCTGTATTTTCATTATCCTGACATTACGAAATTTGCCTTGATGTTTAGTTTACTAAGAGAATTCTTAATAACACTGAAAACTCTAAGTATTTGTCCATTAGTAGTCTTCTAATAATCCACATTCATAGTTTTTTACTAAAATAAAAGCTAATCTCGTGTTCAGAATTAACAGTTAAAACTTTATGAGTTATAAGCGATAAATTTCTATGTAATAAGATAGATCTGTTTATCTTATCTACCCATATATACCCATACATACATTATCTCCACAATATTTACTAAATTGATGATGAGTAAGCCTGTGTGCACTAACACAATTGATAATTTCAATTTTAAAGCAAGTCTCAGGTATTTTAAAAAATCCCTGATGGCTCGGCCTACAGGCACAGATAGATTTCGAAGACATAGACCGAGGGGCGCCTGTTTATTGGGAACTGCAGAAGAAAGACCTTTTTGCCATGATGCAGCAATTGGGAGCTGGGACCGCCCACTTCGAAATATGCTTGTGCCTGTAGGCGGAGCCAGCAGTGATATTTTTGTTTTTATTTATTTTAATTTATTTTATTTTTTTGCTGTAAGAGTTGGTCCTATAAAAAACTTGTCAATATAAAAGTTCTGGATAATATTAAGGAGATTTACAAAAAATTTAAGTGGATTTCATATCTTGTGAATTGATGAAGTTATGAATTTCTTTCTTCTTAAACCCCTATTTTTCTCCCCCTCGAGGGTATTTTTAATGAAATCAAAAATCTGTTATGCATAAATATTTTGGCCCTTTCCTAGAAGTAATAATAACTTTAAATGTATTCGATCTGTACTATAATTAAGAAGATATGTTTTGTTTTTCTGTTTTCTCAAAAAAAAAAAACCATCCCCCCCCCCCCCCGGTCCCATTTTGCCCATTAATGAACTTGACCGAGATTTTATGCCGCTTGATTTTATGTATCAGTTTGGAAGAGATTTGTGCAGAATTGGAGGAAGAAGTCTGCAGGTGTCAAATCAGGTGAATAAGTGGGTGATCAAGTGTCACAACTCCATTTGCGGCCAGGAACTTCCGTACAACCAAGGCGGTGTGTGGCCGGGCATTATCACGGAGAAGTCCATAACCTTGCGTGGCGTACTCAGGGCAAACGCAACAGATCCGTTGCAGCAAACGCTTCAGAATATCGGCGTAGGCAACAACATTCAATGTGGTACTCTCAGGGAGGAATTCTTTGTGAATGAGACCCTTAGAGTTGAAGAATGCGATGATTATTGTCTTTATGCGCGATTTTTCTGACCGTACCTTGGTTTTTTTTAGGCGACGACGGACTCCGCCACTCCAAACTTTGCCCTGAAGGGAAAGAGATTTACGGATATCACCGACATTCAATGCAACGTGACGGCCGAGCTGAATGCCATTCCGAAAGAACTGTTTTACAGGAGTTTCCAGGACTTATATACTCGTTCTCAACAGTGCATTACCATCCATGGAGATTATTTTGAAGGACAGTAAATTGTATTTGATGCTGTACAATACTGTATTTGAAATAAAAATTCATTCACCGAACTTTCTGGCCATAGGTTGTAGATAGATAGATAAAGTTTTGAACTGGGGGTTGGTTTTGAGTTCTAGGAATCATGATCAGCATACATCTGCAAAAAATTTTTTGAAATTCTAAATTAGGGGAGAATGTAATAGGTGGTATTTCTTACGAAATCTACCTAAAATTAAAGCAGGATCAAAGTGATACAAAAGTGTTGTTAAACCGATATTTGTATTTCAATTTTAATTTTGCAATTGCTGATTTTTATAACACCAGTCATAGCAGGAGCATTATAATTTGCAATTTAAACTTACTTTTTAAACAAAAAAAAAAAATGCATATTCAGTTAAAATTTTCGTAAGTGTAGAAATACCAGCTACAGTGATTGTACGTAGTATGGGAATAATTTCCTGAAGATTCTCACTTATTTTTATGACCACACCCAATCTGAAAAAAAAAAAAATAGTGTGTTGCGATATGCGTGTTCGAACAAATGAATCAAGTATAGGTAAAATGACAAATGCTTGGCATAGAAAAGTTGTTAAATGTTTGACATGCCTGTCTTTAAGTAACTAATCTGAAATAAATTAATTGAAGATATAAAAGATCATTAAATAAACGGATTTCAATTTAAAAATTTACATCCCAAACGAAAATGCCTGAGCTATAAACTGTAAAAATAATATATTTAATTTTATAAAACCATTTTAATTATTTACATTCTAAAGTATTAAAAAAAATCTGAGACAAAAACTTACAATATATGTTAAAAATAAAATTGATAAATACCGCTTTCCAGTGTAATAAATATCTTGAAATCTACTACGATCACTTCCAAATGCCATTGCTTCATCCTAGTAGAGATAAAAAATTATTTTTATTTTAAACATTTCATTATTTCATAGTTATTAAACTTCTATTATATTTTTATTAAACTAAATCTCAGTATGGATAGCCAAAATTAATCATTTAAATCACAAATTTAAAAATGTATTAATTTCAAGGTGTAAATATCAATGTAAATAATTTTGAAACATTTACAAGAACGAATTGATTTTATGTGAAAAATCTGAAGACTTGTGTAGAAAAAGAAAGGCAAAGGGGATATTCTCTCCTTCCCTCTCCCTTCACTTTGCATATAAATTTAACACACGTTTTGCCATGGAAACTTAAGGACACTTATTACCATTGCAAATACCCCTTCTTAGTATTCAACATAAGTACCAGCATTGTCAAAACATTTCTTTAAATATTTTAGTTCATTATTTAGTTCATTATTTCTTGAAGGCTTTTCTGACTAAATTGTGGGGGACTGTGTATTCAAAAAATCTGTTATGCTTATTAACAAAACCACTGACATGAAAAATTACCTTGTCATGCATAAAATGTTATCAAACAAGTTAGGATTATATTACTTCTACTTAACTCTTCTCAAAGATTTGAAACCTTCAAACGGAATTTTCAGGAATCATATTAGAATGACGAGAAAATATCTTAACCTGTTTTATTTTATAACATTTTATGAACTAATGAGGCGATTTCCCATGTCATTGCATCTGGTAAAAATTTTAAACGGGCATTATATTTTTAAACAACTAATAATAAACATATTTGCAAAAATATCACAATTATATCACTGTACATATATATATATATATATATATTAGTGGTATAATTGCTAAAATTGCAAAATAAATATAAATCAAACAATATTTTACATTGATTGTAACTCAAGAATGCACAGTAAATTTTAAATAAAAAGTCATTTGATTTTTAAGAATTAAAAATTGAGAATACTCACTAATAGTTTTTTATTTTTCTTTATTTCTTTGTTTGGTTGGGGGAGGGAGGAGGAGAAATATTCAAAGATTCATATTACATAGACATTTCTAGGTAGTTTTCAATACAAAAAAGTATAAAGCTACCTATTGCAGCCGTTTGGAGGAAAGCAATTCCGGAAAATTTTGGTATATTTTTACCGATCATAAGCCCTAGACCCCAAACCACCCTCCGTTCAAAAGATATATTATATATATATATATATATATATATATCTGATCTATGTCATATGATAACACTCGTGTTTATAAGTATTTTTGGATGAAACCAATTGTATGTTTAATACATACAATTGGTTTCATCCAATTGGTTCTCACCAATGTCTCGACCGAGTTCTTTGGCCAGCTTGGTCCGCCATTTTGAAACAAAATGCCGCCTATTTAAAAATTTAAAACTAAAATAAATATACACAAAAGTTAAAAATTCTAATTTATTTTTTGCTTAAGTGTTAGGCCTTGATAAAAGGATTCCGGAGCATTTTTTGTTTCACCGCTATCTTAAAAAAATGGCTGAGATACAGCAGTTTGAAATTGTAGGGTGGCAGACATTCTGAAACAAGATAGCACATTACAAAAATCCAATGATTAATTTATGAGTTTTAGTGAACACGATTTCTCGCAAATTATTTTTTTCGTTGTTGTAATCATTTTCCCAATCATACGCATAAAACTATATTCATATCCGTTAGCGTCAAATTTTCACAAAACTTGGCGACATTTGGTGACCAAAAATAAGTCTTCATAAATGAAACCAACTTGGCTATAGTTGACTAATTTAGCCAATTTCTTATTTAAATTTAGTATTAACGAATCTTATGTAATCGAGTTCTTGGCATTTTAGATTGCTGTTTCGAGTAACATTAGCTAAAGTTTTAATACGAAGATATAGAAAAGCTACCTTTTCCTCCCGGTACAGGCCGGAAGGACTTTTTTAAATTAAAATCATAATGTATACAGCAGACAACTGATGATAATGGAAAAAGAAGAGCTCACTAACAGATAGAAATGGTAGTAGGTAATCCATAACCATAAAAATGTACATTTTGTTTCTTTTTGTAGTTCTTGTTTGTTTGTTGCACGTTTCTTTCTAGCAGTCACAAACTGAATGCAAGTCTTTCTTTTTTTTCTTTGTAGATGTTGTGTCTTTTGAAAGCTTTGTAAGACCAAGTTAATAGTTTTTAGGCTTCTTCCACATGTTAAAAGTTGTTTTAAATAACAAGAATATATATCACAGGGAAGTATCATAATTTGAAACACTTAAGTGACGCATGGTTTAAAAAAAAGGTAAACCAGGAACCACTGGTATAAGAAGAAAGGGTGAGAATATGCTTCCTAAAAGGATTTTTAACTTTTCCTACTGTTTTAAATTGAAAATGAAATCCTTATTTAATAAAAGCTATTTAGTGCACTAAAAATATTTATATCTGAAATTGTGTAATAAAGCATTTAATTTTCAAAAATGTTTATATATTCATTAATTGTTTTATTTAATCAAATCGGTGAATGTTGAGTTATTTTTATTAGTAGCAATAAAAAATGCATAACAAGATTTTTTTTTTTTTTAGGACAATATTGATAGAATATATATCATCATGTATCAGAAAAACATAAATTTAGAGATCGACCGAAACAGGTTTTTAAGACCGAAACAGAAACCGAAACCGGATTTCGGTGACCTTCTCATTTTCGGCCGAAACCGAAACCGAAACCAAAAGTATTAAAAAATTAAAAACAGATTAATACATACATAACTGCATATAATTATTAATTAATTAATTAATTATTAACAAATAATTAATAATTACTTAATAATAACTAATTACGTTACTAATTAATTTATTAATTATACGTGTATTGAACGACATTTCTAACAAACAAACGTACATATATATGTGTGTATAGTATAGGTTTCAAACAAAAATGAAACATAAATAATACAACTTTTATATTTTACTTTTTATAACAACCAATAATTATAGGCATTTATTAATAATTAATTAACAATGAAGTTAAATAATGTAAAACAAATTCAATAATGAATATTTAATTTTTAAATATATTCATATTTTCAGTTCGTTAATATTTTGCATTTAAATTGCTTGAAATAAAATACTTAAAAGTTTGTTTTTTAGGAAACTAACATTAAATATGTTTTAATCATTTTATAATTATAAATATTATTAATTTAATAGACGTTTAAATATAGATATATGTTTAAATATTGCTGAATATTATTATTAATTATTTAAAATTTTGTACAAACATTTTTATGGTATATATGTTTAAATAACATGTTTACATAAAAAAAAGCTTTGCCACTCCCTGCCTCCCTAAGAAAGTATTAAAAAAGCACCCATGTTTGAAAATTTTATTTCCGATGCCAAGTTGACTCTCTGTGCCTCTATCCAAAACTATTTATTTTCATATAAAATAAAACGCAATTAATTTATCAATAAGACAGAAATAGTTTCCAATTATACGAATTTCATCTAATAAAAAAATATTTTAAGTATACATACTTCGATATATCTTTCGTAATAAATTTCGTAAATCTTCATATGTTTTAACAACACCTTCCTCATAAAACATTCGAAACAATCTGGAGTTTCAAAGTAAAAATTTCTATTGCTGTTAAGTTTGCAGCTTTTAAAGATCACGTGATAAGTGTCTTTTAAGGTTAATCATATATGTATTGCTTGCTTTATAATTTACACTTGCATCATGAATCAGTCATGACCATTAATGACCAACAGTGGGGTTCACAGCAATAAACAGTGTCTCATTTGAGCCGATACAACTCATAGAGGCCTGCACGGGCTCGGGCTTGGCCCGAGCCCGGGCTTTACTTTATTTTGAAAACTCGGGCCGGGCTGGTCTTAGTCTTCCCTCTTTCCGGGCAGGGCCCGGCCGGGCCTGGTCTTTAGTTCTTTCGGGCCGGACCAGGCTTGAGCCTTTTTTTATTCTGCAGACTCTGTTTGGTTGGACTAGACTTCGTTTTTCTAGGCCGAACCGCGTCCAAACTTCATTCTTCTTAGAGGTCTGCAAAGGGCGAAATTTCCACTTACAATCTAAGTCGTATGAAGATCATTATTGGCCGGACTCGATCCATGCAGAAATTAGTAAAATGTGTGCCGGCGCAACAATCAAGGACGGATCCAGCCCTCTATTTAGACGGGAAGACATGCCCATCCCCCCTTTTTTTTGTGGTGTGTGTGTGGGGGGGGTGGGGGGGGGGTCACATCTCTTAATAAGCAACTTTTATATGAAAGGCTGTTGCCATATCCAAAATAGCTACTTCTCCGAAACTTTTAGAAAGTCATTTTCATTTGTAATTACAAAAATATTATATTAATATTTGTAAAAATATAGAATTTACACATTTTATTTAGATAACAAGAAATTGAGGAATTTCCCATTTTCTTATAAAGGCAAAGAATCATCCAGAAAATGAGCATTTTAAGCCAATTTTTAAGACTTGGCAGTTACAAAAATGCTGTCATGAGAAAGTAATTGGCTGTTGTGGCCTGAAATTCAGATTATAACTCCTATTTTATAGCGATTTCCCCGGAAATTTCTTTGCCTTTATCGAAAAATGGAAAACGCTATTCAATCACATTTGTTCTGAATAAGTACACTTGCAATTAATCGTCTTACATCTGAGATTAAAAATGACTTCATGGATCTTTCAGAAATTACCTAATACTTTTTTTACACGGGCCGGGCCGAACTTTTAGCTTTTATACCGGGCCTGGCCAGACCAATAACTTTTTTTGCACGGGCCGGGCCGGAATCGGTCCTAAATTTTAACTTTGATATTGGGTCGGGCCAATAATTTTTTAGTACGGATCGGGCCGGGTCTGGGCCTGGAAATTCCGGTCCATGCAGATCTCTCACAACTCATATCAATGAATAAAGTTGAAATTTTCCGAAAGAAGGAGCAATATTTTGAAATACAGATAGTTTCGGTCGAGTTTCGGTCAGGCCGAAAGTTTGGCAGCAGTTTTGCCGAAAACGAACATTCGGCGAAACTCCGATTTTGCGCCGAAACCGAAACCGAAACCGAAATTTCGATCGATCTCTACATAAATTCAGTTCTGGAATAGGTAAAAAGAAAAGAAAGAAAGAAATTCTAGTCTAGAATGAGAACACAATCACCCCTGCACTAGATTCATTAAAATGTCATATTTTTATGAAAGACAACTTACAATCATTAGTTTAAAAAAGTTACAGATTTTCAGAATGCAAATAGATAAAACTGAGGAACAAAACACTAAATCTAAATTATACTAGTACATTATAACCCCCGTCAAAAATGACAGACAGTTGTTCTGCGCTGCATTTTCATAAGACTTCATACAAACAAACAGCAGGAAGATTTTATTATTGAAAGGTATGTATTGTAGAAAAGTGCATTTTAAAATTGACAAATGATTTCTACAAATACAAATGATGAGGATTTTTTTTTTTTACTAAATATTAAATTTTTGAAATAGTTCAACGATTGGACAAAACGTTCAAATTAAATATAAAAAAAATAATCCATGTGTGACAGTTTTTGTAAAAAAGTGTTATCAATGAATTTCTAAAGAGCTTGACTCACCACATAGCTCCTTTTTTTATTATATACACAAAATTAAATGGAAATTACTCAGTGCTATTTATCACTCATATTTTAATTATGTTTCATAAGAAAAATCATTTTATTTATGATGGAAACAAAATTTCAAAATTTGTTTGTATTATCTGCCGGTAGATGGCGCCAAAATATTTTAAAAAGAAGCGTAGAAGCGTAATATAATACTGGATCGATCACCGCAAAGCCTCCCTACAAAAGCTGTCACCGCTATTTCTGGAAAAAGTGTTTACAGAAAAAATTTATTGCAGAAATTTTCATATAGATGTTTTATATGAAAATATGCTGAACAGACATGATTTGAGGCAGAAGAAATTATCTTTTAGTTGTCATATGTTAGCATATGTTTTTCATTAAGCCTAACATGGCGCTTTGCTACGCTCAGGTTCGCCATAGAAGTAGGTTTTTGCATCTCCGACTCGGTTTGTTCTGGAATGATTACCTACAATATACTTTCCTACACTTGGATTTGTCGATAGACGACTGTTAAAATGTTTTTTGAAGGTTTTAAATAAAATTAAAATATTTTAAAACTTTAATATACTTTTACAAATATTTTAAGAGCAGAATCGGATGTGAAGCTTTCAAAGAGTCGTTCATTTGTGATTCATTAGAATTTGTGATGCTGAATGGCAACAGTGTTCGTTTGTTTATATTTGGGATTCCGATGTTTAATCTGGATTTTTAATTAAGAACTTAAAAAATTATAATAGAATATGATATACATGTTTTATAGAAAAATATGCTGAACAGACATGATTTCAAGTAGAAGATATTATCATTTAGCTGTCATATGTTAGCATAAGTTTTTCATTAAGCCTAACATGGCGTTTAACTACGGTCGATTCGCAGACCTAAATGGTCGCGTCCAGAATGGTTACCGACACTTTCTTGCTTTCGGATTTCATTATAAGTAGATAATTAAAAAGTATTTAATAAGAAAAAAAAATTGTACAGAGGGTGTTTATACATATTGGGAATGATTTTGACAACAAAAATAGAATACATAAATTAAAACAATTATTTTTCAAGATATTCCATCTGGTAGTCCTTGTGGACTATTATATTGCAGCACGATTTCCAAGATAGTAGAGCTTTTTGTAAAAGTGGAAGTGGAATTTTGTTCCATTCCTCCGCCGCACATTTCCAGAGTCCACTTAATGTAATTGGTCAGAGTTTTGAAAGAGCTTGTTTTAATAGTTCAAAGGCACAGTAATCCATTGGCGAAACATCTAGGGACTTGGTTGGAATATGAAAAAACGGCATACACTTGATTCTCTCAACACTTTTAACGTCCGTAGGATAAAATTTTGTAATTTCTTTTTAAAAAATAGGAATTAGAACATTGTTTTGATAATAAGTAGAGTTAATTTTGACATTTTTCTCAACTTTTCTGATCTTTAATTTTCCGTTGTAAGATATTCCAGCAATCACCATAAAATCTTTAGAGAAACTTTCTTTACAGTGTTTGAACCAAAATTGTAAGTCTTTTTGGCCTCTTTTATGGTAATAAATCGATCTTTTTTTATTACAGTAATTATATAAATCCTTGTTTCATCAATTGTGGCAAATTTTTTTCCACTTATCATCTGCTAAATGATTTTCATACAACAGTCTGCATCCTGTCTTTCTCTCAACAACATGTCTTGCTAGCAGGCAATGAACTGTACATTTTTTTTGTTTTAATTAAATTCCAATCTCTATTAATTATTTTATTTACAGTTGCTGTAGATGTATGCAAAGATTTTGTGATAGTTCTTTGAGGTTTTGGATTTTCCATTACAACCACAGAGCGCACTTTAGAAATATTAGAGACGGTATGTACCTTTTTCAGATAGTTTCTTTTGCTGTTTTCTTTTTGGTAGCTTTAAAGATTGGCAATTTTTTTCCTTTGCAATTAATAATATCACTTATTTTATGCTTTGACACTTTAAATCCATGCTTCTCACAATGTTTTCTAATCACGGAATATGAATAATTCTCTTCAGAAAGAGCAAATATATAACCTTCAAGCTACTCACTTCTTTCATGTACCGTTTCAGTGGCAGATGATATTTTTTCATAGCAGCCAATATATCAGTTATCACGTTATTACATGTTTTCCAGATTTTTTCCCTTGATGCAACTTATTTTTTTATTTAATATAAAACTTGATCCCAATACGTGTAAACACCCTCTGTATTATAAATAGCATTTGTTATGATTTAAAATTTTACTCTTAATTTATTCAGTATTTTAACATTTAACTTTAATTTATTCATCCATGTAAATAAACTCATTAAATTCATTTAAATTAATTAAGCTAAGTTTCATTATTGCATTTTAAATCAAACATTCTTTTTAAATTGTTTACTTTTGGTAAGAGTATAAATTAATTTCAGAATCTTTCCATTACATATGTTTTAGGATATTCATTTCAAATTTAATTTACAATTTATTCACTTTACAATATTAATTAAACTTCATTTCAAATTATCTTAAAGAAAAATATTTCTAACTTACTTTCTCTAACTTTTAAATAATATCCATCTTTCTTAATAACAAACAGTCTAAAATAAATAATTATTCTAAAATATAGCGTATTTCCTTTTCAATAATAATTATTAAAAAAGGTTAATCACTAATTTTATTCTTTTTGGAAAGTTCAGATTCACTGATTTTGATCAATGCAAAATTTCTTTCAGAATCGCGAATTTTCTCATATATCGTTTCAAAATTTTTAAGTACAATAATCACTTTTTCAAAATTCTTTAAATTAAATATTTTACTTTCAAAACATATCTGGTGGAAAGAACTTTTTATTTTATTTCGATTGCTAAATTTTCATTTATTTTCATCCATGAGTTTGGCAGTTATGGATTTTTAATTACTTTCTTTTATTTTGTTTTGAAGTTCGTAGATTTTCGCTGTGAACGGCCATTGATAAATTTTCAGATGCTTTCGTGTAAACAACTACGAGAGACTTCCCGTTTCCCGCGCATTTTTCTGTGTCAATGACTCGTGCAGCGCAGGGTCAGTTTTTAGACGATTCAAGGTGACAGATCGAAGCTCACAGAACATTCGAATTGACACGTCGTCAAGGATGCGATACAGTTAAATTTTAACGTTGACCACGTGGGTGAGTTTCTACAAAAAATTCCGTCAGGTGGTGTCACACGTGCAATGGTTAATTTGGGATCTGTTGGGAAATGCTGTTATCTGATTGGCGGAAGTTTCAAATTTTGGAGAGTTCAACCGTACTTTGAGAATTCGGGAGATAATCACTTCTCCAGACTTTCTTGACTTGGTAACAACAACAACTTTTTAGTCTGTCGGGCCTCTGGCCTGGCGGCAGTTCAGTTTTATCCGGCAATTGAAGAAGTTCTCCAGTTAGAGGGGGAATTTTTAGACAGCAGCGATCGTCAATGGATGCAGGCTTATGAAGAAAAAAATCTTCATTAATTTTTTAGACGTTAACGCAGTACAAGTGATATTTTGCTACAGTTTTTCTCTTCATCTATATTTCTCAACTTATCTGATGAGATGTCATCATTTTTAGTCAAATATCTTCGATGTTTTAAAGTTCAAGCAACAGCCTATTTATAGAATCGCTAGACCCGAAGCCGGATCTTCCATTTTTGTTACGAAGTATCTTACTTCATTCGACAACTTCAACGGTTCGATGTTCACTGATATTCAGCGCCTTGATTTCTCATTTATCCTGTGATGAATTCACGAAATTTAGAAGCAAGTATCGTTGCCGAGATATAATCATTTTCCAGTTTGGTTTAACGAACTTTTCATATCTTCAAATCCACCATTTAACATTTGAAACTTCAATACAAAAAACTTTGTTGGTCACGAACAGACGATTTGAATACTTAGACCCTGCCATATTTCTTTAAAGACAATTTCAACCTTCATGAACATCCTTAATGCAGAATATTAAATTTGAAACTAAAAACAATAATCTAATTTAAACTAATGACTTTTTAATTTAACTTTTATGGACTGAACATCAAACATTTTAAGTTTATTTTTATATTTTAAATTATCATCAAAAGTTGTTATCTTGTGAGAAATATTGTGAATAAGAAGAAGATTGTGAATTACATAATTAGTGGTAATCTATTTATTTAATATTCTGTGAGTGCACGTATTGAATGTTGAATAAACTACTGTGTGGCACCTATTTGGTGAGTTATTTGTTTTTCCTTTTTACATTTCACCGGATACAGAATTTAGACGGATCAACTTCTGAGAGAATGATTATAAATCTTAAATCTTACAATTGAGCTTTTAATTTAAATTTTACAATTCCAACATTTAATTTTAACTTGTATTAATTTAACTATTCTTTACAACGCAATGTTACTACATCTTGAGATTACGCCATATAGAGAGATTTCGGGATAGTTGACTTATATACTTTTCTAAATTGAATTTTCAGGTTTGGATTCAATCGGAATATTTTTCGAGAAAATCGTCACTTCGTTAATTTTTCCCGGTATAAGTTCTCCGATCCCCAAATCTCACTATAGCATTA
Source organism: Maratus michaelseni (assembly GCA_963931845.1). NCBI lineage: Eukaryota > Metazoa > Arthropoda > Arachnida > Araneae > Salticidae > Maratus > Maratus michaelseni. The sequence continues at coordinate 91,235,357 of OZ007596.1, read as the reverse complement.
AAAAAATTCATAGGTGGAAATTTATCTGACAATATTAATAGAAATAATAATCTCTGATTATTTTACTTCAGCAACATAAGCTTAAGAAAAAGATCTATTTTGATAAAAATTGAGTTAAGAAAAAAAATTTATAAAATATATATATATATATCACACATCAAGTTTATTCCAATTATGTACATTATTCAAAAAATTCAAATAAATTCATAATTGTAAAGCTAACAAGCGAACATAATATAAAATAAACACTCCTGTTACTTAAAAATTTACCAAAGTTGGGTATAAAATTAATCATATTATATTAATAATTTTTTACATACTTGCAAATCACATTCACCTCCTTGATCACAAATTGGACAATCCAATGGATGATTAATCAACAAGAATTCCATAACTCCTTCTCTAATTTGGTAAAAAATAAAAATTTTCAGAACAGAAAAATTTAGCATTTATGAAAGAACAATAAGTGTTTAAGTATGATTTAATGCTACAAATACATTAAGCAAATGAAGAAGGGGGAAAAAATTGTTCACGCAATACCAATTTTAACAGCTATAAATTTTTAGTATTACCAAAATTAACATATACAGGGCTCCCAATACATTTTAGTCCTCCAAAAGGGAGAAAGGGTACCATTTTTATTTAAAAAAGGGGAATTTGGGGGACCATTTATACTAAAATAGGGGACTTTGGGGGACTATTTATATTTAAAAAGACAATTGAAAAGGGACCACATGTCTAAAAATATTGCACCAAGTTTTCCGAAATATGCAAATTTTTAAAAATTACCCCAGAAAATATGTTAATTGATTTATCTTTACAAAGATGTCACTAAACAATGCACACAGCTATTATTTAGCAATTACAAAAGTATAGTGCATTTCTTGGAATTTAACATGTAATAACAGTAATCAGTGAATAAAAAAAGCACAGCATAACAGCGCCTTCTGTTAAGTAATAAAATTTAAATTTAGATTAACATATGTACTGTTAATTATTAACTCAAACATAAAATTCAGTTCCTTTCTATACAGTAAAAGCTGAGATGCTATAATGTTCATCCAAAAAAGCATAGTATGGCAACGTCCCCTAGGGAGTGGTCAAAATCAATATTGAATCAATATTCGTAATCATCTTACATATTAAATTTGGTAAAATTCTATACCAAACATGCCGAGATTTGGCTGTCATGGAAATCATTAAAAAAGCGACCTAGTAGTGTCACATGTTGGGTGAAATACACCAAAATCTAATCAGCATCAATTTGTGTTAAGGGTTAACTTAATGTAAAGTTTGATGAAATTTCATCCAAATTATCTTATTAAAATACCTAATGTAAAATGTAAAAAAAAAAAAAAAACAGCATAACAGTGTCACCTGTTTATCCATATATTCCAAAACATAATCAGCACCTCTATGTGCTAAAGTCTAATTAAATAGGGCATTTGATGAAATTTCATGCTTTAGTTTTTGATATAGAATGAATACAAAATGTGTATCAGATACAGAAAGAGATTAAAAAATATATATCAAATCGTAATCAGATCAACCTAAAATGTGCAAATCCATAAAAAAGAAATTATTTTCATGATTCCAATATTTTCTTCTGATAAATATATATTAAAGGAAGTATTGAAAAAGAAGAAATTTTAATTATGATTTCCTTTAATAGCTGATATATATTTTTCCATCAAAACTGAAAACAAAACTACATCCATAATAATATAGAAATTTATCTGTGTGCTGAAGAGAATGACGCGCATAGAGCTACAAGATTTGGCAGGAAGGTACCTGTACGTTTAAAGTTAGTTTTTGAATTTTTATTAGATTTTTTTTTAAATTTTTTAATGTGATTTTTACCCTTTTTTTCATGTTTTATGGCGATATTTTCACATTAATAAAAGGAATTCAGTTTAAATTTTTAGCCCAGTAGTAATTTTTTTTCCTTTTTTCCATAAAGTTTATTTGGAATTTGTATACATAATCAGCACCTCATCATATTTTTAAATTTTTTATGCAATTTTCTTCTTTTTTTTTTTTTTTTTTTTTTTTTTGACATTTGTAAAAAGAATTTGGTTCAAAAATTTTATATTTTGTTCTTCTGCAATTGCATTTTTTATTTGAATTTTTACCTTTTTTTAGCTTTTTTTTTTTCCACGTTCTCCGGTGATTTTTTGACATTTGTGAAAGAATTCTGGTTATGTTGTTAATCATAGTAAAGTTTTTCTTCTACGGTTTTTATACGTTTTGCAGTGATTTTTGCAAGAGTAGTAAAAGGAATTGGGTTTTGATTTTTTTAGCCCAATATAGTAAACTAGGGGGTTCTACCAACACATCCTACAAGAAAGCCTCCACACTGGGTGCCTGACGTCACAGCTAGTCGTCCATCGTTGTTAGATGGGATATTCGATGGTTTTCTACAATGTTGTTTTTTACATTTATACAGGAAGAGAAAAAATATTTCTAATAAAAAACAAAAGAATTGTCGCTTATTATGTTTTTACTAATCACTAAATGACTGATTAAAAAAAAAGAAAAAAGAGAGAGAATGACAGAAAGGATAAACCCAATAAAATACAAAAAACGTGGCAATTAAATATTCTAAGATAAGTCTAATTCTTATATCAACTATTTATTTTACAATGATATGTTTTATTTACTTAATGGCAGTATGTTTCATTTATTAATTTTTTTTTTATAACGATATAATTTTTAAGGGTTCTTTATTTTTTACAGGGTCAGAAATTTTATTAATTTATTTATTCATCAGCTTTAAGTCTTCTTTACTCCTTTTTAGAATCAATATTAATTTTTAATATGTAACTTTTTCATAAGTTTAATCACTATAAGAAGTCATCTAAACAATTTTTCCTTTAAATATTTTTTTTTTCAATTTAATTAATCATATAAATCTATCTATGTTTTCTAAGCAGACATATGAGTTTTAACTGTTTGTGGTCAAACTCTCAGAAAAATTGAATACAAGATCATAAGAAATATTTTCTATTTAATAAGCATTATTTTCAATCTTGTCTAATAGAAATTGTTTATAGGGAATTTGTTAATTTAATTTCGATGCTACAATTACAGCTCTCGAACTGGTCCCTTTTTTTTAATACCATTATTTGTGAAGAGACTTTTCGTGCTAGATTATTACATTTGCTACCAAAATTACCTTCCGGGTAGATTTCTATAAAATTTGTAAAAAAAAAAAAAAAAAAAAAAAATTGAAAAGTGCCATTTAAAAAACGGACTGAGTGGGAGGCCTGCAAATTTAATCTGGCCAGTATATTTATTTATTTTATAATTTGATATTTGGCAGCTGTATATCCAGAGTATGCTTCATAAAAATCGAATTTATGCTATTAAATATACTAGACTAGATTATTAAAATATACTAATCTTGTAGTGAATAACTTCTAAAGTAAGCACATAATATGAATGTTGCAATGAAACAGATATTACAGTATTTTATGCTAAAGAGATTTTATTTTCTAAAAATAAAATAAAATTTATGGAATCAAGAGTATAATAGCTCACATGCAAAGAAAATCTTTTTTCTTCTTCTTCTTCCATTTAACATGCAATTTGGACCTCAAATTTAATATATTTAAAAAGAAACGCTCTATTTTTATTTAAAGTGAATGGATTTTATTCTTTGATCACCTCTATTGAATATTGTTAATGAAATTATGCTAGAATTGGACAGTTTTAATTTATATTTTAAAATTACTTTAAAACACTTCAATTGAACACTTTAATTTTCCCACTCTAAAAAGTATATATTTCTGACATAATTACAAATAAATTTTATATGTCATGCATCCAACTTTCAAGTATTCTTAATTCTTCTCTCTTCTTTCATTCAAGGTCAGAACTTTCCCTCCTATACATAATATATATATTTTTTATTTTACCAAATTGTTATTTGATAATAAACTTTTATATCTCAAAAATCAGTTTAAACAACCAGTGTTGACGATGTTTTCTTAAAAATGCTTTATCTTTCTAGAAAAATTAAAAATGATGCTACAGAAGATAAGATATCATAAAATTTTATGCACGTATAGGTAAAAACGATTTTCTGTCAGAAAGCATGAAATGAGACCAGCTTTAAAAAATCGACATTAATTCTTTTTATATATATATAATTAATTACACAAGCTTTAAAAAATAGCCAATACGTAATTCACGCAACACAATGTATGTGTGTACATAAAAAAAATTTCTACTTCTATGAGTCAGTATGGAAAAGACTGATATTGTTGATGTTGCTTATAATTTGACATTGTTTTCTTTTTATTTAATATCCAAAAACGAATATTTAAATTAATCAACAATGAACTAATGAATTTATTATTTACATTGCTTTATTGGTCAATTCCTTATTCCATTAAGAGAAAATGCTAGTAGCCAAAATTATTTATTATTTGTTGACGTAAGTGGGCTAGACCTCTTAACATTTTGGTATTAAAAAAATTTTTCTTAATAAAAAAACCTTTATTCAATAATAAATAAATAAAAAAGAATAATAAATAAAAAGAATTGAATAACATAAATAAACTATAAAATAAAATAAATAAATAAAAAAGAATAATAAAAAAAAGAATAATATAAATAAATATAAAATAAAATAAATAATAAATAAAACATGATTAGCCAGCCATCTGTTTCGAAAAAATTTGTCAACTTAAAACAAAACCCTTCACAAAACTTTTTGCCTTAAAATAGGATCCTTCACAAAATTCTTTGTCTTAAATATAGACTTTTCATAATACTTTTCTATCACCAAACGGAACTTTTTACAAATTTAATCATTTTTAAATAAAATCTGATGTTTGCAAAATAGCTGAAGTTGCCAAGTAACCTATTATATATATATATATATATATTTTTTTTTTTTTTTTTTTTTTTTACACAGGAATACAGGATCTTTTAAAAAATAAACAGGAACCTGCATATAAGGAAAATTTTCAATTCACAAAATTATGACTTAGGTTTTTCACAAATATAAAAAGCTTTTCACAATTTTACAAAAACAGGACTCAGTGAGAAAAATCTAGAAAGAACCTTGTTAGCTTATTTTAACAGTAATTTAATAAATGAATACTTATTTGAACAATATTATTTTAACTTATAACAAAACTAACACTGAAAATTTTAATTATTCCTATAGAAACCATCATGGATTTAAAGCTGATGAAAAATAATTTAAAATAACAATTCTTATAGCAAAAATAAATAACACTTTAGAATTCATGTTAAAAAATAGATGAGAAATACTGCCATAAAATAACTTAATCATAGAAATTTAACAAAAAAAAATAGTTGAGATAAAAATGGGACTCACCTTAGAATATTTGCGTACTTTATTTCCATGTTCCATATCCACTTGTTTTTTGTTTTCTTAAAATATATTATCCCCGGAAAAGAAAAATTTATCCACTATTAAGGACAATTGTTATAATTTCCCTTACAAGTGGGCATGGCACATTTATGATATGTATTTGCACTTTTTCACTTATATTTTTAATTGTGTATTTCACAGTAATCACTCTCTTTTTAATTAAAGTATAGATTAAAGATTATACGCTAGCACGTGTTTCAGTCACACACTCTCATACAGTAAGCTGTTCTGTGTACTGTACACTCTATGGTAGGGTTAAGGGGTTAGGACAATGAACGACTGACCGTGACGTCACAATCCAGTTTCTAGGGGGTGTGTTGGCTTTCTTGTAGGATGTGTTGGTTCTACCCCCTGCTTGCTAACGCTCCCCAACCCCTGTGAATTGCAAGGCAATTCACATTGGGAATGCTATGCGGTCCCAGCTCACTTTGCTCGCTCGCCACACTTTTGTCAGCAATTCTAGCCAGAATGAGTACTATCATAAATCATTTTAACATATGAAATTTGCAAATTATTTTAATGTAAAAAAAAGTTATTGAAAATTTTATTGAAAACACAATTAAAAATGCATTTAGTTGGTGCTGTCAATGAGCATATATCATTTCAGCATTATGGAAATTAGAAATTTTTTAAATTTAAAATAATTAACTGAAAAAATGACCTTGGAAACATAATTAATTCAATACTTTGTTCATTGAGCATATAATATTGCACAGGATGGCTTAAATTTATTTTTAAAAACTCTTAGAAAAAACACTACATGATAGCAAGATAGTCCAATATAAATCAACAATCATCGTCTAAAGTTTGTTCAACATGAAAAATAGAATATCTCTCAGATACTTGGCAAGTTAAGAAAATGTAAACGCGTATTCTGCTGTGTTTAAAAAAAACTCTTAATCAAAAAGCTGTTTTGCTAGATCCATCACATGACCATAACACGAACCAATGACCATTGCTATTCATACATCAGTTGAAAGATCGTGCTATGTATTTAAAAATAGCTCTAGCTTTGAATTCGGATTTGCTGAATAAAAACTAAAGGCCAGTGAATATGATGTCATATTGACAAATTCATATACTAAAATATTTTAGCTTTATATAGACTCTAAAGATCATGACGTAATTGGGAGTTTCTAACAAACTGTTTCTATGCATTTCCTGCTGGTAACTCAACTCCTTCACACAATGGAAAACCTACTCAGAAATTGGTTGTTTGTTTGAAAGAATTCTACCGTGTGTCATCACACTTTTCAAGCATACCCTTTCTTTCAAATCTGACATCATTTTCACCATCAGAGCCATTCATCCCCGCCTAGATTAGAGCATCATTAAAGAAATTGTTTTAAAATTCCTGGGTTTCATTAAATATTTATTATGATTAATTCAAACTTATATAATTTTCAGAAATATTTTATTTTTTGCATACCGAGGATCTTTAAATAAACAGCAAGAGTTCAGTCTATTTAATTGCAGGAATATGCGCCAGTAAATATAACGTTATCACTGAAAAAGTTATAGTAAAATATATTCATGTATGAAAATACATCTTTTGTTTTTCGAATGACATCATTTTCATCATCGGAAACATTTCACTTTACATATTATTTACTATGATAGATTATTTACTGTTATTCCATTTATACTGATTACTTAATATTATTTTTCAATAAATAATCTGTGTTCAGTTCTTTCACGATTAGTGCATAATTAAATGGAATCATTTTAATATGTTTACATTTTATGAAAACCGTGGAGATTTTTCTTTTAAATATGAGCAAGTTTTAGTAGTGAAATCACGCTTCTGATTGGTAGAATGTAATAAAGCAAATTAATTTTACATTACTACGGTTGTTGTCACATGATAAGCTACAAATTCAGCCTTATTTTCATGCTACATAAGAGAAATATATATATAGATGTTGTCTTCTTTTTAATAAAGTTTATTCGGAATTCGTGCAGCAATTTTTTAACTTTGCACAGTTTATGTGATTTTTAGATTTTTTTTTGCGTTTTGCAGCGACTTTTTGACATTCTGAAAAAAGAATCCAGTTTCAATCTTTTAGCCAAGTTTAATAAATTTTGTCTTCCTTTCAATAAAATTTATTCGGAACTCGTGCAGTGATTTTTGATTTTGGGCTAATTTTTTTATGCAATTCGATTTTTTAGTGTTTTGCAGCAATTTTATGACAGTAAATTTTGTCTTGTACATTTTTTAATTTTTAGTGATTTTTAATGAGATTTCCAATGAGCTTTTTTAATGTTTTTCTAAAATCGCAACAATTTTTTGATATTTGTGAAAGGATCCCAGTTACAATGTTTTAGCCCATTATAATAAATTTTGTCTTCTACAATTTTTTAGCTTTTAGCAATTTTTAAAGTTTTTCGCAATTTGTGGCAATTTTTCCACATTAGTAATTTTCTTTCCAGTCATAAAAAGGGGACTAAGGGGACCAAAATGCATAAAAGGGGACTTTAGATGATATAGGCTGCATATAGAGTGGATAAAAAAAAATTACAGCATATTTAAAAAATTAATTAACTGTTAGGATATAAGAATATGATTTCAACAAAATATTTGTCATTATGATTATTTGTCATTTGCAAATTTAAGTAGATTATCTATATTCTCAATGATCTTTTTAATATAAGTATTTTACAATACTTTTTTGAAATATTATTAAATGATTTTATGAAGAAAATGATTTTATCAAAAAAATAGACAACTCAACAAATTTTTTTTTTTTAATAAAAATAAAGAAAATTTTGAAAATTTTCTTCTTCTACAGATATAAACATTTTCTTGTAGGTTTTTTTCTTCTTTTATACTGGTCTTAGAGGGGCTGCCTATAACTTTAAGAATCAGATTTCTAAAAGGTTAATTAGTTTGAGAAGAAGAAAAAAATGTCATGACATAAAAATACAGTAGAAAAGACTAATTACTTAACTTTCTTCTTTTACTGGGGTTAGATGGGGGGAAAAATGGGATAGTACTGATTTTTCATTCTGCTTTTTATTAAATATAATAACTCAAATTTGTTGTTCCAGCCTCCTGTCATGGTCCAATTATCTTTCATTAGATTTGGGCCAGGAGTGGGTTTGGGATTATTATTTCTCCACAGACTGGACTAGTCTGTTTTATTATAATTCTTTCTTTCTTTTTTTATTATCATTAGACTGGGGGAGGCCCAGACATAATTTTTCTCAACCGACTCAAATTGGGAAGATTTGCTAGTTGCTGAAATGTCACGTGAAGGCTTACTGTAGAGATGAAAGGTTTTTGGTGTCTGTGTGTGCCACCAGTACAGCGTGGGCCAGTATATGTGTATACATGTGTATGTCCCATGATAACTATCACAAAGCACATCCAATTAGCTTGATATTTGGTATCTATGTTGGTGGGATATTCAGAATTAGCCATATAGTTTTATGTTTAATTTGGTGGATTCATTCAAAAAATATGGAACATTTTCTTTCCTGTCATAATGTTTTTCTATGGCAAATCAGATGATTTTAAAATATCATTCATTGAAAGGAAAATGACACATTTGAATAACTGATTTGAACATTACATTATAGATACTTAATTTTTGCTATGTGAAGTCTTGAAATAATCAAATCTGTTTGAAATTTTGTCGATAATTTTTTCAGCAATTTGCAATTTTCTGTACAATTTTTGATGGAAATTTATGCATATGTTCAAAAAATATATAATATATATAATAATAATAATATAATAATAATAATATAATAAAACTATAAAACTTTTCTTTTATCACTTTTACAATTTTGAAATAAAATGTATTTCTTTTCTTTTTTGTCATTTAACAGTTTTATTGTGTTTAATGTAACAGTTCTTAAAGGTTATATTTCTTGAATCTATGGGAAGTCTTACATGCTTAAATATATATATAAATTAACAAAATTAAATTGTGGATTGTAAAGTATTATATATCATGTAAGGGAAGGTAAAAAATGAAATGAGTTGCCGAGCTGACGCCCCTGATCTGCAAATTTACTAGTAAATAAATAAAACACATTATCACATACCTAGCTTTCTTGGTCATATCTGAATTAGTTTTAATTCTCCAACCATTCATAACTGGCATAGCACAAGCTGCAACAGGCTGAAATAAATAAAATATCAATCAATCTACTGACAATTCCTTTAATCCTTTCAGATACAATTTAACTTTTATATTGAAATTTTCAATGATATTTTACATGTGCAGAAACATATTATATTGGAAATATGACCATATTCTAAATCAGTATAAGAATTCTTCAAAGGGTACCATTTCTATTAATTTTTAAGTAACAAGATTTTAAATATGGATATAAATTTAATAATTAAAATATGTGCATGCCTATCTATATAATAATTTTATTTTCTATTTCTTTTAGCAATTTCATGAAAAATTTTGCTTTAATATGGCGTTATTATTGTATAACACATTAACTCAAATACGTAAATGAAATTACTGTTAATTATTTTAAAACTACCAATGTACAAATTTCCAAAATAAACTTTATACAACAAGTTACTTGAACATGTTATCAGAAAATAAAATTAATTTATCCTACATATAAATATTTAGAATTTTTCATTATACAGATTTAATTGAGCTTACAAAGGGTTAAAATATACATTAATATGACCATGAAATATTAACTGATTAAAATCAACTAAGCTAAAAGAATAACTGAAAGGGAAAAAAAGGTATTAAATTATGAACTCAAATTAGCTCTTTGCATTCAGAAGTCTCCTCTGACAAAACAAACTAATTAATAAATTGGATTACTTCTTTCAGGGATTTATTTATTAGTTTCAAAGTATTTTTCTGAAAACACAAGTACATCCTACAGAAATATTTATCTCATGATCAACCATTAAGAATGAAAAAATGCAATATTAGCACAGTACACGCTCAAAAATCTGTGCAATTTGGAACCAAAAGTGGTGCAGATTTCTGAATTTAACTGATTTTAGATTAGCGCTTTGTTTACATTTTAAAACCTCATCGAAATAGACACATACTTATAAAATATATATAATGTATATATATATATATGTTATCTATACTAATAAAATAAAGTTTCGCTCTGTGTGTGTGTCTGTTGGCGATGGCTAGGAAAATCTAGCCCACCTAGAAGCCTGAAAATTTAGATTTAGGTAGTCCAAACCCTCTCCTGATGCAGCTGAACCTCAGAATTTTAATATTTCAATTATTTACTGAAATATTAATTAATATCTACAAATAAAACTCTCATGAAAAATACGTTTTTTTTCTCTTGGGTTGGTTAGTTGCATCGATTCTTCACAGAAGTAA